>JAAGEH010000088.1:4765154-4939334 GCA_011751065.1 Lasiurus cinereus | reverse complement strand
AGAGAGAGAGAGAGAGAGAGAGAGAGAGAGAGAGAGAGAGAGAGAGAAACATCAATGATGAGAGAGTCATTGATTGGTTGCCTCCTGCATGCTCCTTCCTGGGGATGGAGCCTGCAACCTGAGCATGTGCCCTGACCAGGAATCAAACTGTGATCTCCTGGTTCATGGGTCAATGTTCAACCACTGGGCTTCACTGGCCAGGCCTGAGACTCTTTCAGTGACTGAGCCTAACAGGCAGCCAGCAGGTGGAAGCAGGCAGAGGCAGATCTTGGGGTGCTGTGGGACTTCTGCGGGCCTGCCCCAGACCTGCTGCTGGTAAAAGCCAGCATTGGTATACAACTTGGTCCTTCCCACACATACCCAGGCACAGCAGAAGCATCCACAAACTGTGAGTAACTGTGTAGCCCCAACAGGTTGCCCAGGGCCAGTCATAGGCAGCATCTGACATTGGCCTGCACCAAAGTCCATCCCAAGAAGCCGCAGAACCAACATACCCAGTGGCCAGTTTCAGACAACATCAGAGCAGGATCCAATTAGCTTCATAAGAGGCGTATCCAAAGGGAGATTTTGGCAAGCACCAGACCCAAATGTGGCCATTGGCAGGTAATTAACTTTAGATAAATTCAGGAGGGTTAGGTCCACATCATGGGATTAGTGTCCTAATAAAAAGCAATTCCAAGGCATTCTCTCTCCCTCCTTCTTTCCCCTCTCCTTCCCTCCTCCCCTCTCTCATTCCCTCCTTCACTCCTTTCCTCCTTTGTTCCTTCCCTCCCTCCCTCCTTCTTCTTCCTCCTTTCCTCTTTCCTGTGAGGCCACAGCAAAAAGATAGACATCTAAAAACTAGGAAAATGGTTCTCACAATGATTCAACCATGCTAGCACCTTGATCTTGGGCTTCCAGCATTCAGAATTATAAAAAATAAAGGTATTTTGCTTAAGTTACTTAGTTTGTGATATTTTGTTATGGCAACACAAGCTGTAAGATAGGAGTGTTCTGTGTAGTCATTTAGACAGACTCTCTTACATGATGAGGAGAGGGCACCTGGAGAATGAGGTGGTGGCATGAGCTAGAGCAGTGGATCACAACCTGGCCCTGCAACAGCCCAGTCCTAGGATGCAGGCAAAGACCCTGTATTTTAAACAAGTTTCCCAGTTGCTTCTTATATGTGATCTGGTATGAGAGTCACTGGACAGGTGGAAAGAGCCATCTGACTTTAGAATGAAAGTCTGCTAGTCTGCAGCCTCTGGCAATTTATCCACTTCTCTGAGGGACTTAGTTTCTTCATCTTGAAGAAAAGGGATATAGTAATGCTAACATTTATTGGTGCCTGCTCCCTTCTAGGTATGGTGTAAGTGTTTATCACACATTATCTCATTTAATTCTCACAGCAAATTTTATTTTTAGAGTGAAGCAATTTAGAGGGAGATGGACAAAGAGAGACTAAATGCCTTATTGAAAATCTCGCAGCTGGCTAAATACAAACTTAGAGGCTAAGGCAGGCTCATCAGACACCAGAGCTGCAGTTTCTGTGAGGGTTTATGTTGAGATTGAAGAGGGACACAGTATTTGTTCACTAAATTGTATTGGCTATTATCTGGTAAATTGGTGTCAATTATCTTTGTTATTGTTATTTAGGACAGACCTATTACAGGCTGTCATAGTTGGTATGTGGTTCTAATTTAGACCAAAGTGTTTTCCAGGAAAACAGGAGAATCTGACTTTTCCCAGAATAGAAACTGACTTTCACAAAAGGCAATAGAACGGTCAGTTCAGCCTTCTGATTTTGGAATCAGAAGATTACCAGCTACTAGTTGTATGGTCTGGTCAAGTCAGATAACCTCTGTTTTCACACCTGCCAAGTGGGCTTTTGTGATGGTTAATTTTATGAGTCAGTTTGGGCTAAGGGATTGCCTGGATCACTGGTAAACATGATTTCTGGGTGAGCCTGTGACGGTGTCTCTGGAAGAGATCATGATTTGAATCAGTAGGTCAAGTAAAGAAGGTCAGCCTCCCCAAGGCAAGTGGGCACCATCTGGTCTGTTGATAGTAGAATAGAGTGAAAAGTTGGAGGAAGGGAAAATTCACTCTTTCTGCTTGAGCTGAGGCATCCATCTTCTGCCCTCAGATTGAAGCTAATGTCCACCCCCAATTCTCAGGCCTTTGCACTGAATTAGTCTGCAGATGGCAAATGGCAGGTCATGGAACTTCTCAGCCTTCTAACCATGTGAGCAAATTCCTATGTCTCCTCTTATTGTAGTACTCAGTATACCAGAGTAGTGCTTGACACATTGAATACTAATATGTGCTAGTTATTATTAACGTGGTGGTGATTGTTCTTTCTTTCAGCAAAGGTCTGTGACGTCTTTAGCTGACCCTGTTATACTATAGGCCTGGTGCACAAAATGCGTGCATGGTGTTTGGGGAGGGGGTGTGTCCCTCAGCCCAGCCTTCACCCTTTCTAATCTGGGATCCCTCAAGGGATGTTCGACTGCCAGTTTAGGTCTGATTCCTAAACTGGCAGCTGGACATCCCTCTTACAATCTGGGACTGCTGGCTCCTAACCACTCACCTGATTGCCTGCCTGATTGCCCCTAACCACTCTGCCTGCCAGCCTAATAGCCCCCTAAACCACTTCCCTGATGGCCTGATTGATGCCTAACTGCTACCCTGCCAGCCTGATTGCTTCCAACGGCCCTCCCCTTCCAGCCCAATTGCCCCCAAAGGCCTTCTCCTGTGGGGCTAAGGGGACTGGGGGACTCCAACTGGATGAGGCAGGACTGAGGGGACAGGGGGACTCTGGCTGGATAAGGTGGGGCTGAGAGGACTCGAGGACTGAGGCTGGATGAGGCAGAGTTGAGGGGACTGGGGGACTGAGGCTGGGTGAGGCAGGGCTGAGGGGACTGGGGGACTGAAGCTGGATGAGGCAGGACTGAAGGTTCTGGGGGACTGAGGCTGGATGAAACAGGGCTGAGAGGACTGGGCACCGCCATCATGTGGCTATGGGTACTGCCATCTTGTGAGGGCATGGCAGTCAATTAACATATTCCTGCTTTATTGAATGCGGATGCCACCATCTTTGTGAGGGTGAAATGGTCAATTAGCATATCCCCTCTGTATTAGCTAGGATGATAAAAAATGTAGGCTTAGAAGCATCCAAGTTTGCCTTTGATTTCTGTTCCAGGTTAGCAGAAAATCTGAAACACCGTTTTCACGACCACAGGTTATGTGGCACATCTCCCTGAACCTAGGCAGGATGGTGTCCAGGAAAGACCAAACCAGGCACCCTGCTCTTCTGTCCAGAGGGCTGATTAGGGCCTGCAGCCTCTCCAGCCAATCTGCACTTTCTGTTGGGCTGAAATTGAACCAGATTCTCACTATATTTACAACTAATGGACTACAAACACTGTGTGCTAGTTACCTGTATATAGGCATATACAGGTATATAGATACCTCTCAAAGAACAGAAATGTGCACGAGAAACTGGAAAAGTCTATGAATTAAACTGGACAAGTAAGAACTCAAAACCCATAGACGTGGAGCTCTGAGCCACCATCATCTGGACTGCTAGGCTTTCCATCATTAGCTTTTATACTTTGAAACATGTCTATTTGTTCATAATTCATTAATAGCCACTGCTCATTGATAATTTACCATGTGGCAGACACCAGGCTACCCCTAAGTCACATAGATATGTCAAGATTTCATCTAATTGTCACTCTCTGAGTAAATGTTACTATCTCCATTGGAAAACCAGGAGACTGAGGCTTGAGACTAAGTACTTTACACCAGGTTGTACCCCAAAAGTGTGACAGAGCCATGAGTTGAACCCAGCTTCTTTGGCTCCATACCTATGAAAAATTAACTACAGTTTTCTCAGAAAGTTTTTGAATTAATGATTTAAAGGTTTGCTTTATGCTAATGTGATATTTATTATCATATACAGAGACCTTTTCTTCCTACCTTTACAACAACTCTTGCGTTCATCATGAAACCCAGTGAGTTGATAGGAGTCACTTAATGAGAATTTGCTATGGAGACAAGCCTGGCCCAAATGCATCTGTTCCTTTCAGAGAGGGCTATCTGTAGTGCCTGTATCTAAGAACATATATCACTTCTCTACTTGGGAAAACTAATGGGAGTGCTGAGCAATTACCTGGAAAATGCAGTCAATGCCAGCAGGCAATAAGAATAATTTAAACCAATGAACTCTCTCCCCTCGACTGCAGGGTTCAGTGTACTGTTTTCTTTTTCTGTCTTGTTGTTTTGTTTTCCATTGGCTGAGCTTTCCAAATAATTGTTCCATCTGTCCATTTCACTTTGCCTGAGTAATCACAGCCCAAGGGGAGTTAGAAGTCAAATGCCAGACTTGCAGGAAGACCAATGTTTGGGAAGAGACATTGTTGTCTGTTCTCCTTCCCTGCAGCTGGGCCAGGGATCTGAAAGTGAGTTGCTTATAAGCACCAGTTGCCCCAGGGGGGAAGATACAGTTGGAGAAAGGGCATGATGGAGCCATTTGGGAGTCCTCATTGACAAGAGCGTTGGCTAGCAGGATCCAAAACAGGTAGCATTAAGATTAGGGAGAGAGAACATAGCCCAGTCAGATGTAAAAAATGTGGAGACAGGAAATAAAAACTAGAACACTTGTAACGGCTTTTGACTGTGCCATTTACTCTGTACTAGGCTCTTCGCTGGACATTGTATGTACTTTATTATTTTGAGCCTCCCAACAGCTCTGTTTCACAGATTAACTAAGAGAAGTCAAGTAACTTGCCCAAGATCACATAGCTGGTAAATCCGGTAGCAAGGCCTGTATTTAAACTCCATTTATTTTAATCCAAATCCCTTGCTTTAAGGCACTGTTCCTGGCTACTCTAAACAGGGGAGTTGACCAAAGGTGGAATAGAATCCTGGAGAAGACAATGAAAGCAGGTCTATTGTTTATTCCATCTCAAGATATTTTACATGCATCAGAAGCAAAAGCAAATTAGATCTCTAATTTACAGAAGCACAGAAAGGTTAAGTAACTCACTGAGTCCACAAAGCCATTAAGTAGGTTAGTGAAGGATTTAAACCTGGGTCTCTGAACCTGGTCAATTCATTCTTCAGTATGTTAAGAAGCCTTTTTTTTCATACTATTAACTCCCAGGAAAATCAGTTTAGCTTTGTGTCTTATAAGTTATGTTACACAGAACACATGTTTCTGAAGATATTTAGCAACAAATAAAAACAGGTTTGTCAAATGTTATAGTACACAAGATAAAGCAGATTTCTAGAATCTAAGGCTTCTTCTAGCATCTGTCCTGTTAATGCCCATTGTAAATATTCAAGAAAGGGCCATGATATGCAGAATGTCCCCAACTTATTTGATTATGGAACCATTTTTTTTCTCGGATAAAGGATGGCCAATGTATCTAGCATAGATATGGCTTTCCTCCTATGCTCTTGCACTGGCTGCCTAATACCTGGACCTTATGTCTGCTGAGCTGCCAACTGGGGAAGGCGTGAGGTCTCTCTTTGTTGCTCTCTCACTGCCTCTTCAGAATCCCATTCTAAACTTCTATCTTATGTGATCCATCCCCTCCCAGGTGCAGTGAGTCACATAGAGACAGACCATTCTACCCTGATAAAATATTGATAGAAAATAATGGCTTCCTTCATTAACCCAGCTTATGGATGAGTTTGTGGAGTGGTGGGGGGAGAGGAAATGCAATGGTGAAATTTAATGGTGGAATTTTATGAACAAAGATCAGATTGTGTCTTGGGGAGTGGGTCTTTCCAGTGCTCAGGTTTAGGCTACAACCTTCTGTGACTGAAGATGAAGCTAACATGAAGATGGAAGTTTAAAGAGTGATGTCAAGGGTGCAAATTGGATGGCTAGGTAGATTGGATGAGACCACAAAGTTTCAAATTGACACATATGAACAATTTAAGGATAGATAGCCATAGTGCTATTTAAAATCAAGGAAATATCTACAATGTTTAATTTTGGAAATACATTTTCTTTATATTCTCCTAAATTGTGTAGTAAAACGGCATCAGCTACCTTGATAAGCTTGAATTGAGATAAGCATATGACATGAGCCAAAGGGAAAGAGAAGGCATTTACTCTGGTGGTATCTGCATCTGTGTGATCTCAAAGAAGCAGCAGCAGAAGGGAAAAGTGAGATCTTCAAAAAGGGAACCCACAGCATTACCTCTTCAACGTGCCTTTTCCTGCCATCTTTTGTCCTTGGCGTGCATGTAGATTTTTAAGAAAAATCTTAATTTACTAATCTACCATTACTAATGGATGCTTCCTTTTAACCAGCAAGCTTCCCACGTGCATGCAGGATGGAATTTGGGCTGGAGAAATTCCTTCTGCCTTTCACAACAGAGGCACCTATGGGAGATGTCATGAGGAAGGAGGAGGCCTGAATTCTGAAGGCAGCTCTGCTACCCTTGGCCGTGTGACCTTAACCTCTCTGTGCTTTAATTTCTTTGCTTAGAATCAATTAATCTAATGGGTTGTTGTGAGGACTCTGAGTTTTGCTTCTCTTGGTGCCCAGCATAAAGCAGCACCTCAAAAGATAGTCAGAAGCTCGAAGGATAGAAAAACATGGTTAATGTGTAGAGAGAATTCAGTGGTCATGTTCATGCATTTCCGTATCCATGGCTCTACTAGGGGCGGTTTGTAGTTTCCATGTACAAGAAGCCAGTATTGGGCAAGCTTACTAAGCTCTGGGCCGCTGCCAGGGCTGCTGGAGGATCCTGGAACTCATTTTAAATGACCGTCCCTTGCAGTATTTTTCATGCCTGCAGATTCTAAGTTTTCGCTTTCTGTTTCCGTTTGCTGCCAGAGCATCATTTTAGCTTCTAACTTTGCAGATTCTTGCTTCATCTGCCTTTTTTCAGAGCAAGGAAAGAATGCTCAGGAAGGGAGTGAAGGACAAGGATAAGTAAGGTTGTACCTCTTGGCTGGATTTCCTCCCTTGACATTTTGATGTGACGCTGTTTGATTACCCTATGTGCAAATGTGCTCTCTGCTTTCCATCTTGCCAACTTTTTGATTATTTTCTTCCTTCAGCAAGAAGGAAAAAAAACAACCACCCAAACCTCATTTGCCATATAATTTAATTGAATTGATGGCAGCTGTCACCAAATAAAATAAAAACCTCACACACACAAATACAGCCAGTCCTAGGATTAGGTTACCTCTGAAGTTTTAAAAAATTCTTCAAGGCATTTATTTGCAAAGTGAACTCCATTTGCATATTTCATAAGCATAATACAAATGTATTATTTATCAAGTGGTCTAGGCATGCCTGTTCAAATGAAGGGCTGCAAATTCAACCTTCATGTAAAAACCTCAGTGGAAATCCATCCCCCAATTCACAGGAAAGGTGGGATTTTTAATGCTGACTTCCCTGATCCATTCAACAAACTCCAGGCTCTGCACCATGAGTGACCTTTCTTGGGATTACAAATCTGTGGATTTGTATAGAATGACTTCCAATATGTAAAATTACAAAATAACTTACAATATCAAAATTGCCACTCCCATTGGGCTAAATCTTATCTGTCCTTTCCATCACAGCCTATACCCACCCCCCAGATGGTCTTGCAAAGTCTTCAGGAGAAAATAAGATCTCATACTTCGTCAATTTCTATTGTCAGTACCTCAGACTTGAGAGTTTCATGTCTCAAAAACCTGTCTGACCTTTATGTGCAGGCCTGAGAAGAAATCCAATTTGGCCTGGTGCTGGTTCCTGTTGGTCTCAGATCCCATGGGCGAGAGGAAACCATGCCTCCCAGATCCATGGCAAATGATGAATAGATAATTGGCACAGCAGAAAACAAAATTAAATGAGCAGGTCCTTGTTTGGCTTTTATCCATTCTGCTTTATTTATCTATTAGAGGCCTGGTGCACAGATTCATGTACATTGAAAGTAAATTAATTAGAAGGTGACCAGCAGGGCAGGACTGGGTGAGACAGGCTGGACATGCCCTGGAGCCAACCTCCCATGGTCCCTCCCCTGCACTGCCCCAGGGGCTTGAAGAGCATCTGCGGAGTGAGCAGGGTCCCTCCAGCAGGTGGGATCCCTCGGCCTGGCCTGCAGGGATTGGGGCAAAACCAGCTCTCCAACATCCCCCAAAGGGTCCCGGAGTGCAAGAGGACACTGCAAAGTTGCTGTTGCTCGGGGTCCCCTGGTGGTCAGTGTACATCACAACTGTTGGCCGGTCAGCTCTTGCTTTTTTACATTAAGAATTTAAGGGAATGTAGCACACAAGACAATCCATGCTGCAGGGAAAGGTGGATAAGGAACCAGCCCCACAATAAGGGATGGACAAAGGCCTATTTCAAGAACCAGCAGACTTTGGAGCATGGAGGAGGAGCTGAGGGGAATTTTGTTACTAAAGTTTCTGTTTTGGCCTGGGTCTATCTCAAAGAACAGTTGGCCTCCTTCACAAACTTTACTTTTAGCTTGCCTCTTACTGTAGAGCTCTCTCACCTCTATTGATCCTTAATTACAAATGAAGACAGTTTAATGGTAACAAATCTTTAAAAGAAAGGACAATGTGTTTAAGAGCCCTTCCAAAGACAGAAATATTAGTCAGCAATCATTACACCAACTGCCAGATTCACATACATCCTTCCTCCCTTTATCTCATTTTACAAGAGAGGATGAAACAAGTTCAAAGCTAATTCAACCTTGTTTGAAATTAGTCCATAGACTCTAAGTACTGTGAGGCCAGCTTCAGTATGACGTTTCTTCCTTTACAACCACCAAGATCGGTGGTCAGATGTGATGGAAAAGGGAACCGGAGCGTAGCCATTCTGCTTTGTAATTCACCACACATTTTAAGTGAAGCAATGTAGTAAGTATGTTAGCTATTTTTAATTTTTTTATATTTCTTTCATTGAATTTATTGGGGTGACATTGGTTGATAAAACTATATAGGTTTCAGGAGTATAGTTCTATAATACACCCTCTGTATATTATATTGTGTGTTCACCACCCAAATCAAGTCTCCTTTTATCATATTTTATCCCTCCTTTACCTTCTTCCTACCTTCTCCCACCCCCTTTCCCTCTGGTAATCACTAGACTATTGTCTGTTTATGAGGCTTTTGCTTTGTCTTGTTTTGTTTTGGCTTGATTCCTTCACCATTTTTTTGGTTTTGTTTGTTTTGTTTTGTTTTGTTTTGTTTTTATCCAGCTTCTTATCCCTCCCCTCTGAGAGCTTTCAGTCCGTTCTCTATTATTCTGTTTCTATTTCCTTTCTTAGTTTGTTTTATTCATTAGATTCCACATATAAGTGAAATCATATGCTATTTGTCTTTCTCTCACTGGCTTATTTCACTTGGCATAATATTTTTAAATATGATTGCCCTCTTTGGTGAAATGTAATTAGAGGCAGAAAATGCTGAAAATGGAGGAGTATTTACAAAAGCATCCACCAAGGCTTCTTTTTCTTTTTACTTTTAAGATGTTTTCTTCAGGATGCTAGAAGATGCTTTGTTCCTTGTAGGGTCACATGATGTTCTTGGTATTACAGGGAATTAGACAGTGGGACAGTGACAAAATGCTGGCCCTATGTTCTAACTCATGCCTACATGCTTGCCATATCATGAACCTGAGCACTGATTTTTTTTTCCCTATGGAAACAGCTTCTATCATGGGATTAAAAGGCTTCTTCTTTTATTTAATTAAGTGAAGTATTTAGACTCTAAAGGTGAAAGGATGTACAAGACAAAAGTCCTGGCTTCCAAGAATTCAGAATCTATAAACAGATATATAAATAAGAAATTATAGAATTGTACACCTGAAACCTATACAATTTTATTAACCAATGTCACCCAATAAATTCAATTTAAAAAAAAGAATTATAACATAGTGCTATTTGTACTTTGGTACTGACATTTTGGCTAAAGGTTAAAAGTAGTGAGCCAGAAGATGAGTAAAATAGATTGTTCTGACCTGACTTACCTTTTAAAGTCTAAAAATGGCTATTTGGTTTTATTTGCTGAAGAAATAAAAATGATTGTGTAATTATGCAAAGATAACTTTACTTCCAATATTGGTATATGAGGGATTCAACTCAGCATTATTGAGTGACTTCCACAAATTAAGTTAGATTTTTTCTACCATGCAAAGCCAGAGGCAGGCAGTTTCTCTGTTGTTTCAGTGACTGAAAACACCAGGCCCTAGGTCTCTATCTTCCTGTCTCTTTGGAAGGCCAGAATACTGTAATAGCTCCTGTCATCACATACTATTTTAGAAAGAAAAAAAAAAGGAATAATGGTAAATAGAAAAAAATAGCATCTGTAACATGAGAACAAAAATGTTTCCAGATACTCTTAGCAGAAGCAGGGGTCACATGGCCAGCCCTAGCTGCAAGGGAGTCTGGAATTACAAGTGTACTTTTTTAAACACCAGTGCAGTGTGTAGCAATGAACAAAATCAGGAATCTCTTAGTAAGGTAAAAGGAAAGCATGGATATTGCATAGTCAATCAGGAGTGCCTGACACATACCATTTACCATAAGTTTAGAGAGAGAGAAAGAGAAAGAGAGAGAGAGAGAAAGGGGTGTGATTAACTATCTGAGGAGATAGGCTATTACCAGAACCAGGTTTTGATGTATAAATAAGAGTCTTATTAGAAGCCAAAACTTAATTATAAATGGTTTTGATTATGCATGTAATTTCAAAGTTATTTCTATAGGAATAAATATTCTGGTCACCTGACAGGTATGATATGATAGAAAAAAAATATTTATTGTCTCCAGAAATAGTCTTGTAAGGTGACTTTCTACATCTTTTAAAAAAGAACTTTTTAAAGAATCTATTACACAACTATTAAAAGTAATGCAATAGGCCCTAAATGGTTTGGTTCAGTGGATAGAAGAGTCCCAGGTTCAATTCTGGACAAAGGCATGTAACTTGGTTGCGAGCTTGACCCCCAGTAGGGAGCATGCAGGAGGCAGTTGATCAATGTTTCTCTCTCATCCATGTTTCTAACTCTCTGTCCCTCTTCTTTCCTCTCTGTAAAATCAGTAAAATATGTATATATATTTAAAAAGAAGTAATACAGTGGTAACTTGTGGCTTAGGGCAATTAGTTTCAGAGGTTAATACTGCCTTTAGAACATTATCTGAGGGAGTGGTACTCAAGAAAGACACATTTGAGGTCACAGCAGTGAGGATGTCATATTGGAAAACCAAGAATGTCTTAAGTCCTGAATGTTTTGATAGGATGGAAACAAAAGCAAGAAAAATGAAAACACCTGATAAAATGGCAAGATAGTGTGGGATGTAAACAAAGCTTAGTGTGTTTTATTGTTTTTCACTAAGGACTAGTTCTGTACAAGAAAATATCTAATGGTTAAAGAAGAGTGGCAGAACAGGTATACCCAGTCCAGGTATCAGATCAATGCTCAGTGCAGATCTACTGACATAAGATGCTTGGGTCTGTGACTAAGATGGGATAACGAACTGGATTTACCCTATTCCTATAACAAATAAAAACCCAAAGGATGAGACATATGAAGCAATAGATTTCAAGACATTGGGTAGCAGACAATGAAGGACAAGGATCTCTGAGGAACAGTGAAATGATGTCATTGCCATAGCTGCCACCAGTTTCCTGGTATGGGAGTTTCTAGGCTATGGCAGAAAGAAGGGGCATTCAGGCAGAGCCCAGAAGATTCCTTGAGTTGAGGAGATGGAGCTGAGAGTCAGAGAGACCAAGGGAGTTAGAATTTGTAGGATCAAGAACTAGAGATAAGAGATCAGTACAGAAAGAGAACTCCAGAGATGTTTAGGGATTCCACATAGAGTATTCAGCAGAATACTAATAGGTGATACATGTGGAGAATTATAGAAACCACCAAAGAAGATGAAAATGAGCAGAAGAGCAGTACCCAATGCTCATCTGGGCCAGAAGGAGTGTCTGTTCTCACCCACTAGTCTCATAAGTCATGGGACATCCTACAAGGTACACAGTTGAGTGTGGCCTCAAGGGTAAGAATAGCCAAAACCGGTTTGGCGCAATGGAAAGAGCCTCGGTCTGCAGACTGAAGGGTCCCAGGTTCGATTCCGGTCAAGGGCATGTACCTTGGTTGTGGGCACATCTCCAGTAGGGGGCGTGCAGGAGGCAGCTGATCGATGTCTCTTTCTCATCGATGTTTCTAACTCTCTATCCCTCTCCCTTCCTCACTGTAAAAAAATCAATAAAATATATTCTTTTTAAAAAAGAGTAAGAATAATTAGCCCTCCTCTAAACTGAGTTTGGTGCCACTCAATAAATCTTTAAAGAAAGCCCTGAAGATAGCACACATTTTCAAGTAATGTAATTGCCTCCCTGAAGAATGATTTAAAAATATTCATAGGAAAATAAATATATACAGAAGTCCACAAGGTAAGATTCACAGTGTCTATCATCCAAACAAACAAACAAAAAAAGACCGGCCATGCAAAGGAGAAAAAGAATATAAACCATTAATGAGGAGAGAAATTAATCAATTGAAACTAACCCAGAACTGAGGCAGATGTTAGAATTAGCAGACAAGAACATTAAAGGGAAAAAAAAAACCTGTCATTATAACTCTATTACATGCATTCAAAAATTAAGTTGAGACTAGAAGAAATAAAAAAGACTCAAGTTGATTAGTGAAACTGTTGTGACAGCCAGTCCAGCCAATTAACAAATTTCTTAATTGCCAATGGAAATGTTTGAGTGAATGAAATGCGGCAAAATCAACCCAATAATGATTTCACTGTATATCTCTAAGGGTTAATTCAATCCAGTGCAAAGGAAACGTTTGATTTAAAAACCTGACATACCTATATTCCCTGCTTGTCCCAGTTCTTCACAAGCTCACTGGCAAGTTGAGGACATGTGAATGACCTGTCTTTACTAAACACAGTGACAATTGCTATATAACCAGGTGATACATAGAAGGTGCTGGGGTAAGGAGTAAAAAATAAAGCACCCTCCGTTATTCAGTCTGGAGTCCCCTTATTTGTAGCTGTCTCTGGAGCAGCTGTGTCTCTCCTCTTTGAGATCTGGCATCCTAGACAGGAAGGCTTTTACACCCAGTGGCGCATGTGCTTTAACACGATAGCCATTCACACTGAGTGCCTGCCTTAAGTGAGCCTAGTATCCTCACAACAACACACTTAGAGGATCACGCAGTTGTAGGCTCTTTCTATGTAGCTGAATACACATTTACAGCCTGTATCACAGTCGATTGCAAAAGAGATTCTTCTCTGAGAAAATTTCTCTAGGCAAGAATTCTCTCCCTCTTTGTCTCTCCCATCTCTCTCTCTCTCCCACCTCTCTCTCTCTCTCCCCCTCTCTCTCTCTCCCCCCTCCTCCCCCCCCGTCTCCCCCCCCCCCCCCCCCCCCCCCCCCCCCAGAGAGAAGCACATTGCTGATGCCAAGTCCATGAAAATCACTCTTTATAGTGGCCTCCCAATCAATAAGGAGCTTTATTTGCTGTGTGTCACACCCTCTATTCATTGTGTCCACACAGCCCAGTTGGCTCAGGAAAGGCAGCACAAAGACCAGCCTCACTCCACAGGGCTCTGCAGGGAGAGCCTGTGCTGGGTCTAGGAGCTCGGGAACCTGGCTCCAACTCTGCTGTTTACTCACTACTTGGCCTCAGTGTCTTCTGTTTTTATTTATTTATTTTTTAAATATATTTTATTGATTTTTCACAGAGAGGAAGGGAGAGGGATAGAAAGTTAGGAACATCGATGTGAAAGAAACATCGATCAGCCGCCTCCTGCACGCCCCTCACTGGAGATGTCCCTGCAAGCAAGGTACATGCCCCCGGCCGGAATCGAACCTGGGACCCTTCAGTCCGCAGGCCAATGCTCTATCCACTGAGCCAAACCGGTCTCAGCGTCTTCTGCTTTTAAAGGAGGCGATTGAACCAAATGATCTCTAAGGGTCGACCAGATTCAAAAATAGGCTATTGCATGATCCTAGGGCTAGATGTATGTCATCAGTGATCTGGCTGTGGCCTTTCAGCAGTGAGACTCAGGACCTGCCTGAGCCATCGTTGGGAGGAGAAAGGAATGAGCAACTTCTGCGATATTTAGCCACTGGATCTGCACTGGCCTCCTGGTAGACAATGTTCCTTATTGACAGCGTTACCGTAGCAACTGGAGTGTCATTTGGCACTGGGGTTTGGGGAAGCTGTCAAGGTCTGTAATTTAAGAGAAACAGATTTTCATTTCTCCACGATGTCAGCTAATTCTCCCAGTTATCCATTTTAGCAATCACATACACGTCCCTAAAGGGCATTCATTAAATCTAGACAGATAGCTCACCAATCCAGCACCCTGAGAGGTAGCCTGATGGTCAGAGGGAATACAGTATTGCCACCTTGGAGTCTGAAGTAAAGTAACTCTACCCTGTAGGATTCTTTCTCCTCTGGGGCCTTGCTTTCTGACCTGCCCAATGGTAAAGATGGACAAGGCGGTCTCTGAAGTGGCCTTTAGCTCCCATATTCCAGCCAGAGATTTGCAAATTATTGGCACAAAAAAACACATTCAGCCCGCAGAATTGGTATGTTTGCCCTGTCTTGTGTAAGCCAGAGAGCATTCTAATTCTAATTGATTGATAAGTTTTAAAAATGTGGAGTTTTCACCTAGTAATCCAGATTTCTGGCTTATTTTGTCAGTCTGATGACGCTGAGTTGAAATCCCCTGTAGCAAGTCTCAGCTGGGTCTGCACTTTCCAGGGCTCATCATCTCTATTCTAGAGCTGATCACCAGCTGAGGGCAAGTGTTGGCTCCACTGAGCACCTTCCGCCCAGCTAGCTTTGCTCCTTTACATTCTGTCCCATCTAGGCATTTGTGTGTTTTGAGCAGATGCTTAGCACTTGTAGGATAGAGCTGGCATGGTCCTAACTCTCTTTACATCATTAATGTAGTCATTTGCCAATGGTGGTGGGTCTAGTCAGAGACTTCCCTGGACAAGAAACAGATGCTTTGTTCTCTCATACTTATAATCAATCAGACTTAGGCAACCATATCTAGGGGTTAGAATTCTCACTGACAGTATATCAGTCACGTGATCTCAAGCTCACAGCAAGTCAGTAATTTTATATGACTTGGTTCTCAAATATGAAATGGGCTGATTTCACACAAGGTTTCTTCTAAAGTCCCTGAAGCAATATGAAGAATTCTGCATAAGCTCATATTTAAAGCTTCCAGGTGTGTATGTGTGTGTGTGTGTGTGTGTGTATGTGTGTGTGTGTGTGTGTGTGTTTCAGAGTTGTTTATGTCTGCTTACTTTCCAGTACTGTTTTGAGATTGTAAGTACGAAGTCTACACCCATAGTCATAACTAGCGATAGGAACTGGGCCAGGACAAAATCCAGAAAGGACCTCATCTGTAGCCAGTCTTTCCTAAGAGACAGATGCAGTTCCGGACTCAGTGGCAGAATTGGCAATTTAAAGAGGGCCAGTAATAACTCACAGGAAAAATGAGATCTTATTTAAAAAAAAAAGTCTGATGCTGAAACCTGAGGCCAGAGCAACAAGTACGAGAAAGGATCAGCAATGGGATTGTAGATGTGGTCTTCCTCTGCATTAATAAATGCTGCCAAATGCCTTCGTCCTTCCTCCAGATGCTGACTTTATTGGGAAATGTTAGCCTTGGGTAGTCTAAGAGGAGACATAGGTGCTTTAATAATTGACATCTGAAACTGTATTCCAGCTCAGCCTTCCCAATGAGACTCTAGTTCAAGCTGTGTAACCCCTCTGAGCCTAAGAGCCCTCACTGTTGAATGGGCAGGCTAACTTGGACAACCTGGGAATGCTGGGATTTCATGGGCAAGCTGACCTGGGCACACTGGAAATTAAGATAGCTTGTGTGGGTATCCCAGCTCTTCCACATCCTAAGAATAACTTCCATAAGTTACCAAGACTTGCTGAGTCTCAGTTTCTTCACTAGGAAATTGAGGTCGTAATAGTGCCCTCCTCATAGAGTGGTATGAGAAAAGGATAATCCACGTAGAGTGCTTAGCACAGTGCCTGCCTCCTAGAAAATAACTGAAAATTTCTCAGATAATGTTCTTCTTCTATATTACTACTAAATATTTTAGAATCTTTGCAATAATAATAATATATCCTTTGTTGCTTGACTATACTAAGCATGTTCAATATCCACAAAATAATACAGATGGGTATTATGATTACTACTTTTAAATGGAAAAACACAATCTCATCCTGTTTCAGAACTTGTCTCAGGTCAGGGCCGAACTGGAAACTCTAAGTGCAAAGTGTACGCTGCTAAAGATGACCCTGTGCTACTTCCACACAATGTGCTGTCAACACCAGCGAGAATGCATGTGGGTAGCAGCTCTGCTCTTGAGGGGTTGAATGAAGGAAGGTTTCCGCCCAGGGGTTCCATGGAAGTCTGTGTTGCCAGTGAGAATGGCTACTCAGATCTGTGTATGCTTTTAAAGGGCCAATTTGATTTTGCTATTTGATTTTTCTACTAATGTAATCATCCTTAAATTTATACCTTCTCACAATATTTGTCTTGTGATATTCCCCGTACCTGTAAAACCTAGGAGAATTAAAGAGAACCTCCACGCTGTGAAGAAGCAAACTGGCACTAGTACCACCCAGAAATATTCTGAAAAGGACCTTTAGACCTTGAATACATGTCTTATTAATATATAAGTATATGTATTAGTATTCGATGCATATATTTGTAGAACCAGAAGTCATAATAAGCCAAAATATTTAAACCTGCCAAGATCTAATTCAAATTTGAAACAGAAATCCCCATGGAATAAAATAGACCCCATTTGTCAGCAATGGACCCCCCAACCCTGTGTTAGGCACCCCGCCCCCATCTTCAACCTTGTTTTGCTTTCCTCTACTCTCCAGTCAGTGCTGCCTTTGGCAAGCAGTCAAGAAGTGAACAAGAGAGATGGAAGCTCTCTGAGTATCTGACCCCTTGCTGGCCATTCAGCCATGCAAGCTGGGAAACTAGTTGTTGTTTTTTAAATGTTGCCTTTCTTTTCCTTTCACCCTTCTAAGGAACTGCCTCTCTCTCTCCTCCCCATCACCACAGAAGGAAAACAATCGCAAGCATTACTATTCCCATGAAAAGGGGCAGTCACACGGGCTGTGACTGCAGGCCCGCTGGAACTGCTCTAGGATGCTGCCAGGGACTGAGAAGGGACGCACTCCAATTGCTCCAGCTCACACTAGGCCTGGCATGGTCAGAGGAAGGAGACAGAGCCGTGAGGGGACAGGCAGGACGACCATTCTCCCAGGCCTCTCTACAGTCTCCTCTGTGCAAGATGATCCCTGGTGTGCAAGTCTCCTATTAGAAATGCATCACGCTACGTGTTTCTTTTCTTCTTGGCCTTTTAAGAACCATGGGGAACTCTTCCCTAACCTGAGGTGTCTTTTTGTGTCGCTTTCAGGAATTGAGACGCTCACCCAGGACACACTATGGTGCTTCAGCCAAGTGAAAGGCACTATTGAGATTGGAGCGACGGAAGGTAGGTGACAGCCTTCCTCCCCCTTCTCCTTGCCTCCTTGGGGTCTGTGCTGGTTTCAGATTGGAGTTCATCATTGTGTCCATAAATGTAACTCGCGACACATTCCAGGGTAACATTTGGAGTTCTTTCTGTCCTTTTTTCCTGTGGCAGTTGTTGTATTCACACTGAAATGAACTTTCTGTGGAATAGGTTTGCAGAGAGAAAGACCAGACACTAGGCAAGTCTCATTTAGAATGGTCTCTGAGTCCAAACACTTCAAGATAGTCAGAGAAATGTGAAGCTCTTCCTCTGCTCTCTGTTGAAGACCACTTGCTAGTACACGTGAAGCATACAGGGAGAATGAAGAACTGAGTCTAGTCATATATGGGTACTTGGGGTCATCCCCATGTCAGCATATAATTGCCTTTCTGGCTCTCAGGAGATATTCCTGTACCAGAGTGCTTTACACGGGATAATGCATTCCTTTTCCTCCTCCTAAAAAACTTGCTTTTAATTCTCTTCATTTTCTTCCTTTATAAGTCTGAGCTTGGAGACCTCTATGACTCCCTCAATAGCAAGTTTTTTTTCTTAAAAGAGAGAGTCTCAATTCCGGAAAGCGACACAAAGAAATGAAAAGAGCTGAATGATAGGCAGTTGGAAGGAACCAGAAGAGCACTTCTGGGTGTTTTAAATCAAGGTTCAGTTGTACTAGTGGAACGCAGTACAGGTTGCCTGAAACCAATTTCTTCGCATTAGTGGTAGGTGTAGATACCAGATGTGTTATAGCATGGGTCTAAACCTAACTTCAATGAGTGAAGAGATGAACAGTTGACAGAGTTGGACTTTAATATGGAAACTAACATGCAAACATGCATGTAGACTTGGGGGTCATTCTATAGCATTGTAATTCTGAGTACAACATAATTTGAGCAAAAACTGTTTGGAGTAATTTGAAAGAGGTGTTTTATCTGCATTCTTAGAATAAATAATAATGGATACACCCAAACCAAATGATCTATATGTAAAGAGTGGGAGAAAGCCTGCTAAAATCAATTAATTAATAAGTCTATAAAATTATACTTTTGTACGACATCTATTTTTCAGATGCTCTATCAATAGAGCTTTATAAATGAATGTCCTCATAAAGCTCCTACAAAGTAGGCAGAGCATGCTTTATTCGGCCCATTTTATGCTCATCTAACCAAAAAATATTTTAGTGACTTCTGTATGGTAGCACTGTCTTAGGGGTTCAAGATGCAGAAGGGAGGGAAATGACTTACTTCCTAACCTCATGAATCTTGAGAAACCCCAAGCTCAAGTCAATCAGTTGTTTTAAATCTTGGGCACCATTCAAAAATCACTTGTGCTTTTTAAGCGAGACTTTCAGGTCCCTCAAGAACTACTGAGTTAGAGGTTTGAGAACCTGGGTGACACAGTGTGTTTAATGAACTACACAGAAAATTCTGATGCTGTGGACTGGCTTTGAGGACCACCAGATTAGATGACTTGTTCCAGGATATTGGTTACTCTCAGACTCTGGATGTAAATCTTGCTTTTGTGACTGTCTTTCCCACCAACTGTAAGAATTCTGAAGGACTACTCCAGCTATAGCTCTTATCAATTGAGGACTTACCACATGGTGAGTACCTTCCTGAGTGCTTAAGACAACTTAAGGTAATGCAGGTAGTGCATTTACCACAGTGCTTGACACTTGGTAAGTACTCAGTATTTGTAAGCTACTATAAATATCATTATAATTAGATCTTCACTCTAATTTAATCCTCTCAAAAAACTTTTTGAGAGGTATCTTTTTTTCCACTTTACCTATGAGGATATTGAAGCTAAACAAACAAGTAAACAAACAGAAGGCTAAGTTCTTTGCCAAAGGATCCGTAGCTAACAAATGGGTGAGCTAAGTTCCAAATCCCAGCCTATAGGATTCAAATCTCCAGCCCTGTAAGTATTGTTTTGAAGACATTCTCATTTAGTAGTTTGGAATGGGGCCCAGGAACCTGAATTTTTACACATACTCTCAGACGATCCTCATGGATGACCTGAAGATGGGTTTAAATGTTTACTGCACAAGATTAGTAAATAGCTTGTTTGAACTAACTGTGAATTGAGTCACAGAGTCATTGTGACAATCAAGCCTGAATTTGGAAAATCCATTTTAAGTGGGTGAATAAAGGGAGGCATGTGCTTAAGGGGAGAATCAGGTTGGAAACTAACACATTGCCCCCCACATCTACATCCCTGACATTATTGAACCTGCGCTAATACTTTCCCAATGGTAGTTGAATATTTGTTGAGTGAATGAATGAATGACTTTCATTTGGTAAACATCAAGATTCTTAAAAACTACGTTCTTTCTTAAATTGGCCTGCTTTAACCCAAGTTGGTTTTCTATACTGACAAGAGTCAATAAATATTATTTAACTTTACTTATTTGTACTAATGACTTTTTCATTCCATTTTTACCACTTTCCAGATGGTGACCTTGGCCAAGTCACTTAATGTCTCTGTACTTACGTTTTCTTATCTACAAGATGGACATAATCATACAGGTATCCATTAGGATGGTTGTAAGGGTTGTAATTCTTTAAAACACACACACATACACACACATGCACGTGTGAACACACACATACACATATACTAAACAATTTCTACTTTGTTATAAGATGCTCAAATTGTATTTATTGTATTATAAAGACAGGGATGAGAAAGGTGACATGACAAAAAGATAAATATTTTAAAGCAATGTTTTTTTAAAAAAATCAAAATTTATGCAAAGAATCTATGATGAACAAAATATTGAAATATTAAATAGAAACAAAACCAGGATTACTGATTTCTTTTTCCTCTCACTGCAGGTTCAGTATGGCTTATTGTGGCACTGTTACTGCTAATTTACCTTAATGAGTATCTTGGGTATCAATTAGTAGGCTAGAATTTTTCACATCCCGAATTATTCAATAGGACATTAGATGAATTACACTATAAGTTCAGCAATAAACATTTAGTGAGGGCTTATTACATCCAAAGCACTTTGCCAGAAAGTGGGAATTATAAAGATAAATAAAACATAGTTTAAGATTTCCAGGAATACACCACTTAAGGGGAGACAGAAATTGGGTCATAATAATAAGGCATTACATAAATAAATATAATACAAGGCAAGTTGGTAACTAAAGAGGAAGTACTTGACAAGAGAATACAGAAGAGGTAGAAATTTCATACATTTGGGGGGACAAAGATGGACTTAATGGAAAGAAGACAGGTAAATGATTTTATAAAAAAATAACCTTTATTTTTCTTCTTTTCTGACTACTAAAACAATATGTTCTCAGTGTAGAAAGTTTCAAATATAACTAAAAAAGAAATCAGAAGAATCAATTTTAACTATAATCCCACAATCAATCAACAGTGTTAAAAGTTTCTGATATGTCTTTCTAACTTCTTGACTATGTGTATATTCATCAGTTAACTCAGCCAACAAATAAGTACTATGTACAATGATACTGTGAAAGGGAGTGGTTAGTTTATAATGAATAAAATCAACATAATTTTCCCCACCAAAGTAGAGTACTCTTTTGTAAATAGATATTTTCACTTAACAATATATAGTGATCATTTTTTATATTATGACCAGTAGGTATCCTAATTTATTTATTCAAGTTTTCAAGATTTATAACAACATTTTTAGGAACATCCCTAATAGCTCATCTGCATTTATCCAGGAAAGCTATTATGGTAGAGTATCAAGAGCACTTGTTTTACAATAAAATTTGGCTTTACTCCTTACTGGCACAAAGCAAGTCACTGCAAAATTTTATGATTTTATTTCCTGATATGTAAAGTTGAGATAATAAAAATCTACCTTGATGAACTGCTATAAGAATATAATTATATGGCTATTTTAAACAACAGAGCACATAGGAAATGTTCAGTAGTTACAATTAGTTAATTTTTTAAATTCAAAGCATCAATGGTCTTTTAGAGAAACTAATGACTTACATATTCACTATAATTTATAATAGAACCCATTTCTCAAACTCTCCAATTTAAGACATTTAAAACCTGGATATTGTAAAATATCTTTTCATTGACACCTCTCTTTCTTCTTTTTTAAAATTGAGATACAATTGACATATTACATTTTATAAGTTTAAGGTATACCATGCCTGGATTTAATACTTTTACATAATTGACACTTCTTTGATACTCAAGTGTTTCAGAAAATTTCATAGAGCAGAAATTGAGACATAAAGAAGAGGTAAGTTAAAGTGATATGAATAGCATGTGCAAAGGTCCTGAGGTTTGTACACCCAGAAAAAGAAAGGACTTTATTTCGCTGGGGCATGGAGTACCTGCAGAATCAAAGTGAGAGACTAAGATGGAAAGGCAAGTGGGACCTAGGTTGTAAGGTGCTTGAATGACAGCAAATGAGACTCTACATCCCGGGCCACTGCAATTTCTGGGGCCTGGAAAAGTTATTGCTGGGCCACACAGACCTAACTGAAGTCATGTTAGCTCGTTTCAGGCAATGGTGATGCAACTGATTTACTGGTAAAGTACTATCACTTAAACTCATTTATTCATTCATTTCAGTATTAAACGGATATTTATCAACTAGCTTCTAGGTAACAATGCACTGTTTCAGGTTAATAGGACATGTGATATACACATAAAAAATCATTCTCTAATGAGAGATTTGGGCAACAAAAAAGGTAGAAAAGTAGAAGGTCATCTGAGGTTTTAATGAACACTAAGACAGATATAAACCAGGTGGCATCAGAAAATGATTTCTGGAAGGAGGACACTTCAGGGTGGGGCAACAGGGAAGGCCTCTCTGAGGAGATGGCACCTGAGCCAAAGCTTAAAGGATGGGAATGTGCCAGTGTTCAAAGAACCCTACCTGGATCATTGTAGGTAGTAATAGAATGAGTACTGTACAGGCCCCGGGCCAGGGAAAAGAGGTGGTATTTTCAAAGCACCTACAAGAGCCCAGAGTGGCTTAAGTGGGATGTGATAAAGCTGTATGGCTGGAAAAGAAACAGAGAGGTGGGAAAGGGCTCGATTGGACAGA
Source organism: Lasiurus cinereus (assembly GCA_011751065.1). Lineage (NCBI taxonomy): Eukaryota > Metazoa > Chordata > Mammalia > Chiroptera > Vespertilionidae > Lasiurus > Lasiurus cinereus. The sequence goes on along the minus strand of JAAGEH010000088.1, from coordinate 4,916,754 downwards.
ACCCTTAGGTCACTTTACATAGTCTGGAGTTTATTTTGAGAATCATGGGGCTCCTTACCATTGAAGGAGCTTAAAAATTAAAATAAGTTCTTATCAGAATTCTTTTTTTTATTTTTATATTTTATTTTTTTTATAATTTTATTTATTTATTATTATTTTTCCCCCAATTGCCCTCCCCACCCCCCAGTATATACCCTCATTCATCCCCACCTCCCCCACCCCCCCTTCTCCCATTGCCCTGTCTCCACTGGCTATGCCTACACACACACACATGCATACAAGTCCATCCATTGATCTTCCATAGGCCCCTCCTCCCCAACTTCCCCTTGCTTCTTTGCCTCTGCATCTGCTTTCCCCCCTCCACCCCCTGTTTCTTGTCTTTAAAAACATCTTGCCCCTGTAGGCTACAAATAAACCCACCAGAGCAAAAGGAAAATGATTGAGTCCCAATTTCAATGTCCGATAGCTTTGAGTCCCAGTTTCAATGTCAAACAGTTCCTTATGTGTACATGTCATCAATGGTATCTGGATACTGGAGAGATGGTGGCGATGTCGGTCTGACCCTCTCTGGTTTGGTCCTGGGCATCCTGTAGCGATGCACAGCTGCTGACTGCTCGCATGGCAAGGCGCCATCAGCGTCTTCCATCTCTGGACTGTTTCTCCTCTTGTCTTTGTGGTTGGCGCAGACCTGTCAGTTCCTCTCTGTTGCAGGAGTCCACTTGGTCTTGGAGTTGATTTCTGAAAGTATATAAACATATTCTCAACCAAGAGGTAATACAGGAATCTTTTCTATAAAATTGACTTGGGGGCTTTTTTATTTTTGCCTACCCGCTTTTCCTTTGGCTTATTTTGCCACCATGTGTGTTTTTCATGGGTGTCTTGATGTTAGCATTACAAATGGAAATTAATTTTCTAAAGTGAAAATTTTCTAAATGTAATTTACTTACCAGATACTTTTCCTTACATGCTATTATCCTACTCCCCAACCCCTTTTTTTTGATTGATGGAGAATTTAGTAAAAATTTTTAATGCAATCTTGATAACTTTAAATTTTAACTTTTTGGACACAAATATGCCTGCTTTCTGTTCATTACATATTAAACAATTTTACCATGAGATGAGCTATCAATAGAAATTTTAATTAATACTTTAAATAGAAACAGTTTTTTGTCCAGTACACTTAAATTTTCTTGGGTGTTTGCTTATTTCAGTTCGCCAATTTAAATTAATCTGAAAGCTTGATAACTCTTTTACCTCAAATTTAATACTCTACCAACAATCTTATATTACCCTGTGTATATATATATATATGTGTGTGTGTGTGTGTGTGTGTGTGTGTGTATTAGTGGAGAATTCTGATAAAAGACACCAAGGCTTTGTTTGAGTGGAGAAGGGAAAAGCAGGGACTGCAGACCTATTGTGGAGATGATGGACTGGATCATGGAGTAAAGAAAAGGAAGGAATTAAGACAGCACTTGGTGTTGTCCTTGAGCAATTGCGTGGTCTGTGGGCACCAGTTACTGGGACTGTGAAACCTGGGAAAGACATATATTTGGGGATGTTAAAGGGGAAAGTCATCCATTCTATCCTCCTAGGTTTGATAGCTGGGTCTATGAAATAAACTGACAACAGGCAGATTAACTGCAGAAAAGGTATTAATTTTTTAAATTTACATGCATGGAGGCATCACAGGAAAGAAAAGTGAAGACTCCAAAAGGCAGTGAGATTTGAGAGCTTACATAGCATCTCAATAGGGGAAAGGAAGGCAGAGGTAGACCTGTTGAAAGAAAGTCAGTGGTTTTTAGGAAAGATGAATGAGCCCTTTAAGGGAAAATAGATGGGTGATATGATCATTTGTGACAAAGCTTGTCTGGGTGTGGTATCTACCTGTAGTCTCTTCTCCTGCATAAAAGTCCATCTTCTCTGCTTGATGAAATTCTGGAGGAGGGAATTTATGACAGTTGAGTTCCTTCCAGAACTCAGTATTAAATGGATATTTATCACCTAGCTTCTGGGTAACCTTCTGGAGTAATGGGGGAATTCAGATAAAGCCTCTCCCTGCATTTGCTGTTTTACAAGTGCTCTCAGCTCTAAATCATCAATGTACCAAAACAGCATATTTTGGGGTGGCCTGTTCTGAACTCCTTCCAGGAGAAAAAATAATGAGCTTTATTTTGAGCATATTCAGGGTAAAATGGTAATAAGATAGTCAGGTGTAAATGCCCAGTAGGACTATATGTGTGTATATATATATATATATATATATATATATATGTGTGTGTGTGTGTGTGTGTGTGTGTGTGTGTATTCTTCAGAAAGAGAACATGAGGAGAGAGAAATTGGGGGCATGGTGTGGGCATCAGCACATCCATGGTAGTTGGAGCCAGTGAACTGGACGTGGTCACCTCCGTCATGCAGACCGTGTTGGTGTGCAGCCATCACACCCCTTGTCCATGGCACGAAGCTTTGGGTATTTTGCTGTGGGTGGGATCGTTCACATAGTTTAATTCCTGGAAGACACTTACACGTGGAAAGGTTTGCCATGTGCAATTCTTGCATTTAATTTGCCTGGCATGTACATTTCACATAATATATGATTTCATCTCATGAAGTTTCATACTATATCAGCATAGAAGCACTTTACATGCTAGAAATAGCCCACTCTGGACATCATACAATTTCTTCAGATATGGGATATGATTCTGCACATGGGAAGAAGTCAGAATTATCTGATGGGATTTAGGATGGTTTTTTTTTGTTTTTATTTTCAGCTACAGCATATAGTCTTTTCTTTTTTCTGACTACAATTCCATGTTCTGCAGTTCTTCCATATCTATCAATAGAGTTCATGTCATCTTAATTATAGGAAATGACTGTGATATGTATTCTGTTTTGCTTCATGGACATAACCTTCTTTTCTTCCCCTTCTGCTGAAAATGTAACTCATATCCAGGAAGTACAGGGCCTTGTATTGATTCAGTTCTCTAATGAGAAAAAAATAGCAATTTGGTTGTGATGTGACATGCATGCCGTGCACCCTAAACTAAAAGCTGATGGTGGTGAGGGACCTCCTAGCAAAGAGGAGACCTCTACCTAAAACATTTGCAAGGCCCAGCTGGTATGGCTCAGTGACTGAGTGTTGACCTGTGAACTAGGAGGTCATGGTTTGATTCCAGGTCAGGGCACAAGCCTGGGCTGTGGGCTCCATCCCCAGTAGGGGGCGTATAGGAGGCAGCCTGTCAATGATTCTCTCTCATCATTGATGTTTCTATCTCTCCCTTTCTCTTTCTCTCTGAAATAAATAAGAATTTATTTTTTTAAAAAGAAACATTGGCCAGGCTATCTGATCTTTTCACTGATGTTTCAGAAATCTGGGGATGTTTTAGCTTTCCTTCTGTGATTATGACTCTTTGCCATCACCAGAAAAAGAAATATATGGATCGGGTTGTCTCAAAGCAGCGTAAAGACAATGACCTTCTCCGTTTATAGAAAAACGTCTGCGATTGACAGATAACCTTTCTTAGAAGTTTCTGCTATATAAGTGGTTCAAGGTGATTTAACTTCACCCCACAGATCTTAGACTTAGAATTGGAAGGTGGAGTCTCGCTTGCCTCACTCTCACTGCATGTTGGTGGGTGGCTGTGAAGAAAAACTCTTGTTTGGGGGTAGAAGCTTTCTGGATTAACAACTCAAGCTATCAACATAAGGTTATTAATTGGACATTCATTTGAAGTCAACTTACCCCTAACTTTAAACTGGGTTTAGCAACCCAGTTAGTGACTTTAGATCACCAAATGGGTTTCACACCTTACTGTGTATGTGACTCACCTAGGGAACATGTTATAAAATGCAAAATCCCAGGGCGTACCCCTAGAGAGTCTGATTCAAAAGGTCTGTCTGGGAGGGCGTCAGTGAGCTTGCTAATTGCCAAGACATCCCAAATAATTCTAAGGCAGGTCCATCCAAGAAAGACAGTGAGAAATTCTCTTCTTCTTCCTTTCCTTACATCAGAGCACTGTGTGAGAGCAGAACCCATAAAACATCTGAGCACATTTCGAGAGCTGTGAAAGAAAACCAGGATGCCAATGAGTACACGATACTACCCAGCCCGATTCTGTGCCCCGGGCACTGAAGGGAGCGAGAGCAAAGCTCTCCTCTGTGTCAAAAGGAAGCTGCGATCTCCTCTTTACATCCCGTTGTCTACAAAGGGATTTCCCAGCCATTTTCCTTTGTACGGGGCTCCAGTCAGCTAGTAGCAAAATTGGTCTGATTATGAACAAGTTGCCAGGAGATGAAAGCATTTCTCTGGGCTGTGGTGGAGCATGACTTGATAGGAGAGCTGCGGGCTTGCTGTGCTCTGAAGGTGGCCTGCTTGAGGGGTTCTGTGGGGGGTGAGCAGAGGGAGGAGAGAAGCAGGTTCTGTGCATAGCACTGAGGTCAGACATCCTGTTCTCTCTGTAAGCTTTAGGAAATTAAACATTCTCAAGCCAAGGAAGAGAAAAAAGGTCCATGGCTGTTTATTTCACCTTTGCCCTAATGCCAATCATGTGAAACATGTTTGATGAGCAAATATTTTTGAAGCACCTACTATGTGCCAGGCACCGGACTGAGTGAACAAGACACTGTTGCTCCCTTCCTGTAAGCATTTACCTTCTTCTGTGGGCTATCAACAAGTGGATGCCAGTTACAATCCAGTGTGGGTGTGGAAAGTGCTAGAAAAAGAGTAAGCCGCCCAACCCAATGCACAGCGGGCTAGGGGTAGGAACTAGGGAAGCCTACCACTAGAGTAACTGGCAGCCGATTTGAGACCTAAGGGAGAACTAGGAATTAGCCAGGCTTTTTAGGCCATGGACCCAATTCTGGCTACAATTCTGAGTTCTGCATTTCTTCCAAGTTTTATTTAGGGTTCAATTGTTCCTTTAGGCAAATTACTCATCTTCCCTGGGCTATCTTGAGATGGTGTTGAGAGGCTTTGTGAATAAACCCTTGGAAAGAACCTCACAACACCTGACCATGTTAGAATAATAATAATGATAATTCTATTTCCTCAAGCATCACTGGGCCAGATTCCATACATATAGCTTTTAGTGTGTCCTCTCATTCCATCTTTGCACAATGAGAAGATATGAGACAACTTTACCTCATTTTACACTGGAGGAAACTGAGGCTCAGCAAGTTTAACAACTCACCCCAGTCACATACCTGTCTGACCTCAGCATTTGCCCTCTTAAGCATGGTGTAAGCATGGTGACAGAGTACTTCAAAGTAGCCTGGCACAGAGTAAGGGCTCAGTGAGTATTCATTGAATGAATGTAGCCTTCAGTAAGTAATTAATGTTAACAAACTAAAAAAAAAAAACACAAACTCTCAGTAATATAATAATGAATGTTTTTCTAGAGAATAAAAGAGCTTATTCAAGACAATCCATTGCAAAATGTACATCGCACACTTCTGCTTTTAATACATATGGGTCATTGATGTCTTTTAAGCCCCCTAGGAGAATAGGTTTATATTTCCACAGTGCAGATACAAAAGAGATAGTTTAGATATCACAGATAGTAGATAGATTAGTCCTCATGGAGATGAGGCGATTAGGAGTTATAGAGATCATTTAAAATTGCCCAAGGTCTCATAGAGAACAGAAAACAACCTTTTGGATCAGAGATTTTTCTACTGGGACCTTACACTACACCATAATGATTGGTGGCTTTGGGAAGCGCTCCATTCCAGAAGCACGGACTGTGAATTTCAAACATGGCGGAAAGTGCAGGGCACTTGTCACAGGGAACCCATCACAGAGAAATCTTTCAGCTGCAACACAAAGATGCATCTCAAAATATCTGGAACAGTAAAAGAATTATTATCCCATCCTTAGTTCCACAAATATCTTCTAAGCATCTGCTGTGTGCTAGGCATTGGATGTTCAACAGCGGGGGGAGATAGACAACAGATACATCAATTAGTAGAATATAAAATATAAAAATGTAAATGCAGTAGAGGAAACTAAAGGAATAAGGGGTGCAGGAGTGTGGGTATTCTCTTAAATAGAATGATTGAGACTTCATGCAAAAAGAAATGCTCAGAAGCAGTGATATGAAAAAGGCAAGAGATCAAGTCATGTTGGTATCTGGGGAACAGAGTTGCAGGTAGGAGTAACAGCTGGTGCAAATGCCCTGAGGTGAGAGCTTACCTAATATGTTCAAGAACATACCTAAGGCTAGTGTGGCTTTGGCTGAGTGAACAAAGGGAGAAGTTGTGAGAGAAGAAGACAAAAAGATGATGGCAGAAGGAGCCTTACAGATCATTGTAAAGAGCAGCACTTCTACCTGAATGAGGCAGAGAGCCGCTGATTATAAAACACTCTTTCTCAAAGGTCAATCATAAGTGAAAAGGAACCAAGGTCAAAAGCAAGGAGCCCAGTAAAGCAGTCATTGCACTAACCCCATTTTTTTTCAAATATTTTATTGATTTTTTACAGAGAGGAAGGGAGAGAGATAGGAAGTCAGAAACATCGATGAGAGAGAGACATCGATCAGCCGCCTCCTGCACGCCCCACAGTGGAGATGTGCCCGCAAGCAAGGTACATGCCCCCAACCGGAATCGAACCTGGGACCCTTCAGTCCGCAAGCCGATGCTCTATCCACTGAGCCAAACCGGTCTCGGCACTAACCCCATTTTTTATGTAACTTCTGAGGCAGAGAGCTCTCCCCCCTCCCAAAGCTGATGAATTTCTTGCTGAAGAGCAGCATGGAGGGCTCAAATTCTCTCCACCTTCTTCCCTTGCTGCCTTTGGGATCTCAACTTTGCTTCAAAACAGCCACAGCCATTGTGGGTATCACCCTTAGACACAGCAATACCCAGGGAAGGGACATTGGGACTTCAAACAAACAAACTAACAAAACAAGGAACATTTCCCCCCCAAAAAAAATGTCCCCAGCAAATTTCTTTACATGTCCCCTTGGCCTCAGTCTGAGTCATACTCCCACTTCTAAACCTATGTTGACAAGGAAATTAGGATTAGCCAAGTGGCGTACCCACATTGGCTTGCATCCAAGCTTGGTGTAGGATTGCTATCTCTGAGTGGAGGACACCAAAATAAAATGTGGACTTTGCAGTAAGAAATAGGAAGCAATCCCCAGCTCTCCAACACCAGTGTTCACTACAGGAAGAAGAGGCACAGGTAGCTTAACCAAGTCTATTGCTACCACTGGGCAAAGGGAGGCAGTTCATTGGCTTGTTCTACAGAGAACATCTGGCTCAGGCAAGCCCATTGCTAGGCTTCCCTGGAGCGCCTTGAAGCTGGGGTCTAGGAGGTGTGAGATTACTTGCCTTTTGTTTACTTTTTATATTGTTAATTAAGCAGGCTCAGCATCATCTCACTTATTGCCTATATTTTTTATTGATGGAATTTAAAAGCCGAGAATAAATAAATAAGCACATGGACACTGCAGGGTGGTTCCTGGTTTTGTGTTCAAAGTTTCAAGTAAACTTTATGCCTTTTTCTCCAGCATGTTTATTTTTAATTTATTGGGTAGAGCTTTCTTTAAAAAAAAAATGGAAAAGGTAGCTAATAGTGTCTCTGGAGTAAGAATATTGAATTTCACTTATCCATTTATTCAGTGAATATGTATTGGGTGTTGTTGGAAACACAGCAACACTTGAAATCACCAAGGTCTCTGACATTCTAGTGGGTGAGATGGGCAATGAAAAACACAAGCTTACAGAGGCACCAGGTAACTTGAAAGGGTGACACGGGCTATCCTATATAATAAAATCCCAGCAATCGAATGGCAGAATGACCAGAACGACTGGTCAACCAGTCGTTATGATGCATACTGATCATCAGGGAACACGCTCAATGCAGGAGCTGCCCCCTGGTGGTCAGTGTGCTCCCACAGTGGGAGGGCCGCTCGGCTGACCAGGATGAGCAACAGGTCAGAGGGCAGGTCCACAGCCATTAGGCTGACATAGATGAGTGGTGCTCCCACATCAGGCTGATCCCTGCAGGCCACACCTCCCACCAGTGCACAAATCCTGTGCACCAGGCCTTGAGTAAAGGCTATAAATGTGGTGGCTGAGCTGGGGAAAGGGGATGCTACATTAGACAGTTGTTCTGCAAAGATTTTTTTCAAAGAGGTCGCATTTGAGTCAGGACTCAAATAATGAGTAGAAGCCAGGCGCAAGAGACTTGTTGGAATAGTCACTTAGTGGAACAGTAAGTGCAAAGGCCCTGATTCAGAAGCAATATTGGTGTGACCAGAAGGGAGGCCAGATTGACAGGAGTGGTGAGTAGACGGATGAGGATGCAGAGGGAAGCAGAGGCAGGCTCAGGTGATGCTCTGTAAGCCAATTATTTGTGCTTTATTCTGGGTACAATGGGAAGCCAATAGAGAGGATCTTATTGGAGCACCCTGGTGTTTTAAGAACATTAGTAAAATGGAGAACTTGGTCATTTGACACTCACACAGTAGCCTAGGGCATTTCTCCTCCAGGGAGAACTTCGGTAACATAACCTTCCTTAGAGTTGTTTTATGAAAAATTAAACCTCTCCTTTAAATTCAGACTTTAATGCTGTTTGTTTGTTCTGTGCTTGCTTCCAACCTAGAGATTTTCATACCTCTCATAGTAAACAATGAAAATAAAATGTAAAAAATTGCCTGTGGTCTGGCATTCGTTGTGGTATCTTTGCCCAGGACCACAACAGGAACTTGTAAAATTTTAGTTTGAATCAGTTCCAGGTATTGTTGGGACCACTGAAATTCAGGAGCCCATGGAACTGACAATGTCCTTCCAGTTTGTAGTTTGGAGAATGTGGGATCTATTTTTAAAATGTTACACTTCGCCTCAGCATGGCATTTCCATAATTTTGTCAGCTTTTTTTAAAAGAAAGAATCATTATTACCTATTATTGTTTCAGGACTGATTTTTTTTATTACAATTGAAAGCAAACTTTCCCCAAATTATGGCACCAGCCATTTCTCAGGGTGTGCTTCTTCCTCTGCATCATTCATCAGACATGCCGGGGAGTTTCCATGCTGACAGATCTATACAATAGATAGTTAAATAGTAATGGTTTCCACATACTGATATGAAGTGCCCATAAAAACTGATGGCAGTTTTCTACAACTTACCACTCTTCCATATGCTTCAGAATTTATGTTGTTGTTCTTTATTATTCCACTAGTGGCCCAGTGCACAAAATTCATGCACAGGGTGGGGTTGTCCCTCAGCCCGGCCTGCACCCTCTCCAACCTGGGATCCCTTGAAGGATGTCCTACTGCCAATTTACAGGGATTGGGCCTAAACCGGCAATTGGACATCCCTCTCTCAATCAGGGACTGCTGGCTCCTAACTGCTCACCTGCCTGCCTACTTGATTGCCCCTAACCACTCTGCCTGCTGGCCTGCTGGCCCCCAAATGCCCCCCACCAGTCTGATCACCCTCAACTATCCCCCATGACAGTGTGCTCACCCCCATACTGGCCTGCTTACCTCTACCTTCCCTCCCCATTGGCTTGCTCACCCCAACTGCCCTGCTGCTGGCCTGCTCACTCCAAACTGCCCCCCCTGCTGTCCTGCTCACCCCCAGCTGACCCCAACTGATGGCCTGCTTGCCCCCAACTGACCCCCCTGCTGGTCTGCTCACCCCTAACTGCCCCCCTTGCTGGCCTAATTACCCCCAATCCCCCCCCAACAGCCTGATCACCCACACCTGCCCTCCCCTCTTGGCCTTTAACCACCTCTTCCTCAGTCCCGCCACCATGGCTTTATCCAGAAGAACATCCAGAGGTCTCGTGGAAGATCTCCCAGTCTAATTAGCGTATTACCCTTTTATTAGTATAGATGAACCATGTAAAGTGCAGCTTTGCATCAGATGTACCTGCTGAAGATAAGCTATATTTAAACAATACTGTTATTTATTAGCAACTTCAATCAATTCATGAAACTAAAACTAAAAACCTAAATCACAAAATTTATCCAAAAAAAATAAAAAGTATTATTTTTTAAATACTTGGGATTCTTTTCACATAAAGTCATATTTTCCAAAAAAAAAAATTTTATTAATTTTTTTAAGAGAGAAAGAAAAGGAGAGGAAAGAGAGAAACAATGATGTGAGAGCAGCTGCCTCCTGCATGCCCCCTACCAGGGATAGAGCCTACAACCCAGCATTGCCCTAACTGGGAATTGAACCTACTGAGCCACAAATCACACTGTCTAACCCTATTAGAAACCCCAGGGCACCAGGAAGAACGAACTTACCACAATTAAGAGCATGAACTCTGAACAGATAGTCTGGTTTTGAATCCCAGTGGCCAGCACTTGCTATGTCACTTTGAATAAATTACATACCTTATTTTGATTTAACTCAGATTTCCTCCTCTGTAGAATGAGGGGGAGGGAATAGTTTCTCCTTCAAAGACTTGTTGTGAGCAAACACAGACAACCCACAGGATGCGCAGAACCTGAAACAGAGGAAGAGCTGAGTAAACATTAGCTATTCTGCTGATTGAAGGCACAGATTACAAGGAAATGAGACTAGCCTGTCACTCCACCACCCAGATGATTACTTCTTTTTAATGTTTAATATTTGATAAGTTTGATCAATTTGTTTCAAAAGGAGTTTAAATGCTCAGCAGACTCGTGTGTTTACTAAAAGGGTTATCTACACCTGAGTGCAAAGACAAGCCTCATTTTTGGAGGCACAATAGATATCTATAGAAGATTGTAGGTTTAGGTTCTACAACAGAATGTAAAGCAGTTGAAAGAAAATTGTAGAGAGCTAATTGCCTCTACCTCATCAACAAACACCAGCAATTCATTAATACTCATGACTCCCCATCAAAGTATTATTTGTCCACATGACGTTAATAAGGAAACAGGAAACTATGTGCTTTGAGCATTTACATTCGTAGCATGCTGGAGTTTGAAGGAAATTGGAAGACTATTTCTAATCTCTCCATTTTATAGATGGAGGAACTATGGTACAGAAAGGAAAACGGACACAATTGCCACTTAAGGTCTCCACCACCCAGGACCCCCTGTGACGTTGTGGGATTACATCAGCTCCCTGCTATCCCTACGAATAAAAAATACCATGCCTCTGAGGTCTCTAATCTTTGGCCGCCACACATCTGTTAGGTTTTTCTGACTGCATTGTATCAGTCTGCTGTTTTCTTTCACCCAGACACTGAAATACTTCCTCCTTGCTTACAAATACATGCATAGGTATCAAAGAAAGGAAGGAAGGCAGGAGTCCCCAAGGGCCTCTGTGTAGCTCTTGTCTGACACTCAGTGTGATGACATTGGTATTGTCGTTCAGTGCTCTGTAGCTTCTGATGACATGCTCTCCACCCATAGCATCCCACACAAACCACTGACACACCCCAACTGCTGATGGGCAGGGGTGGCTTAGCAATGGGAAAAAATCATGTGCAGAAATGGTTTTCCTGGATTCCAATGAGGGCATTAGGAGAATCCTGTCTAGCTTGTTTGCCTAATAGAGTGCCTAGCCCTTCTTGAAAATGTGATAAATTTCACATCACATTAAAATTGTAGCCAGCACCCACACGTACAACATCCCAGGCTCAAGGTCTGCCAGCTGCCTTCGAAGACCTCACTTCTTAGGAGAGGCAGCATGACACAGTGGTGAGGAGCATAAGCTCCAGAAATGCACATGCAGGTTTGCCCCCCAGTAAGTCTATCTGTGCATCAGTTTCCCCATCTATAACATAGGAGCAACCATTGAAGCTACTTTAAAGACACTTGTGAGGATGAGATTAGTGAATATATATAGTATTTACAACACACTATGGAATCTAATTGGCATTCAATAAATGCTTTCTCTCTCATTATTAGTACTAGAGCTCATTTAATCATGATTTAATCATGATTCCAATTTTGTGAAGGAGGTATTCTAATACCCAGATTTTGGTTGAAGAAATCAAAATTGCAAAAGCTTAAATGACTTAGTGATTCTTCCAAAGCTATTGTTAGTAGCCAGAAGACCTCTGATTTAAACATAGAAGGTGAACATGAGAATAAATTTGTGTTTGTATGTGGTGGTTCAGAGAGCAGACTTGGGAGTCAGGGTGTTGAGTTTGAATCTTGGCTGTCATTACCAGTTGTGTGCCCTTGAGCAGGTTAGTCTGAGCCTTGAGATACTAAGAATAATAGAGCCGAAACCACTTTGGCTCAGTGAATAGGGCATTGGCCTGCAGACTCAGGAGTCCCAAGTTCAATTCTGGTCAAGGGCATGTATCTTGGTTGCGGGCACATCTCCAGTGGGGGGCGTGTAGGAGGCAGCTAGTCAATGTTTCTCTATCATCAATGTTTCTAATTCTCTATCCTTCTCCCTTCTTCTCTATAAAAAAAAAAATCAATAAAATATATTTTAAAAAAATAAAAATAATATATCCTATATCACAGGAATGTTGCAATATGTAAATGAGATAATGCTTGTCAGCAGTTAGCTCAGAGACCTGTGCTCAGCAGGATCCCCATAAACATTCTTCACTTTTTTTGTCACTAGTAGCAGTGGCCCTTGCCAACTCTAGTTACTTCCTTCAAAAGCAGTGGGTACACATGCCACTTACCTCCCTAAAACCTTCAGTGGCCTTCATTGTTCTTGGGAAATTCCCAGACTTACTCACTGTTTTCCTTCATGTAATCTGCACTCCATATTCCTTCTCAGGCCACATTCCCTCATCTCCAGCACTACGCACCTGTGTCTCCTTTTCCAGGAATATTGTTCACCCTATTCCTCCCTGGCAAACCCCTACTCATCATTCAGATCTCAGCTTTGGTTTTGCTTTTCCTAATAAGACTTCCCTAACCATAAACTCTAAGCATGGGGCTTCTAGGAAGTCCTATATTATCTATCATAGCCCTTGCCAAATATATGATGATATCCTCGCTTCTTGTATGTTTCTTCTACTGGAACACAATCTTCCTGAAGGCAGGGCCATACCTAATGTGTCCACCGCAGTTACTTCTTATTATAACTATAAGTTGTATAAGAATCCCTAGTGGCCAGCGCAATGCCTGACACATAGTGATACTTGACAAATATTCATTGAACAAGTGCATGCAAGAATGAATGAACCACCAGCTTTCCAATCAGCAAAGACCAATAGGACAGAAGACTCAGAAAATGTATTCTAGTGGCTAGAGTGACATTTCTTACTGTTTAATTCAACTTCTTGTCAGTAAAGGTGGTTGATGGGATTCTTTTAAATTTAAATTACTTATTGAAGAGTAATGCTATCACTTTCAGTGTTCCAGTGTTACTGATTGCCTAAAGATGCTAAGTTAGACCAGATGGCAGCAACATCATATGTGTACAAATACTGACTCATAGGATTTATTCACCAGCTCTGTGGGTGAGGTGAGGAAACTGACACATGAAGAATTACAGTGAGGACTCAGTTCTCCTTACTTCTGACCAATGTATTACTTGCTGTTTTATGTATAATGAATATTGCCGTTACCCCAGCGCTGTGCTCTGAGACCTTATTCCTATAAAGCAGTGATTGTCGCTGTGTGTGGGGAGTGGAGGGAATTTTGCCCCCAGAGGATACTCAGCAATGTCTGGAGACATTTTTTATTGTCACAACTAGAGTGGGGAGGGCTTGCTGTTGGCATCTAGTGGGAAGAAGAGGCCAGAGATGCAGCTAAACCTCCTGCAATGCATGGGACAGACTCCACCCATTCTTCACCACCTCCCCCACTCCCCATACATACACACACCACAGCCCCACCCCCACCACCAAAGAGTTAGGCAGCTCCAGAAGACAATCGTGCTGAAGCTGAGAAAAACTGCTGTAAAGCAGAGCTCCTGGACTGAAATAGCCAGGAGGAGCAGGAGTGCCCGCCTCTCCAGATGCAGACACTGGTGAGAGCAGAGCTTGTTAAAGGCATGAGCTTGGACTTAAACATGAACACTCCTCAGGGTGCAGGTGCGGTGGGCACCTCCAGTCTTCACCGCACGCAGGGCCTTGCCCCAGACCTCAAGGACAGCGGGTGGATCATTTCTCCGCTGCTGCCTCCTGAGAGATGTACTGGACGGTCTCTCAGAATCAAGGGAAAATTTAGGTTCCAAGTGTTTTCCAGAGAAGGCATTAAACCCCATCACTCAGGGGTCTTTTCTTGTATTGCTAAAGGATGGCCAAAGGTGAGAAAACTAAGATCTTGCCCCCTGGATTTATGCACTGAGTTGCCTTAAAATTCTCTAATGTTCTCATCTGTCCAAAACAAAATAGCTGCCAAATACTGGGGAATGGAGCCAAAATAGGTAGCGTGGTCAGAGAAATCCTTAAAAATGTATTGCTGTTATCTCAGCATATTGATTCCTTTTCCTATCATTCACGCTTTAATTAAAAGCCGGAGAGGAGCAAGAGAGAAGCCTTTTGAGGGATTGTAAATACATTCTGGACTTACTTTGAAATGCTTTCTTCTTATAAAGGCCTAGAGGTATTAAACAGACTGAATAATTGGCCTGCTCTTTGTCCAGTTTGAACAAGAGACATAGAAGTGCACTGTTTTCAAATCAAAGCTAGTGCATATCCCAAAGAGAGACAAGAATCTGCTTTATATATTTATTTTTATTTTTGGTAAATCCTCACCCAAGGATATTTTTTCCATTGATTTTCCGAGATGGAAGGGAGGGGAAAAGATAGAGAGAAACGTTGATGTGAGTGACACATCAATTGGTTGCTTCTTGCACACCTCAACCAAGGCCAGGGATCAAGTCTGCAACCAAGGTTCAATGCCCTTGACCGGATCCAACCTGGGACCCTTCAATCCTTAGGCTGACACTCTATCCACTGAGCCAAACTGGCTAAGGCTGCTTTATATATTTAAATTTGTTTTATGATACCCTTAATTTAGAATAAATAGTGGAGAAAGTGAATTTGAGTTGAATACAGTAAAAATGGAAGAAATATATTATTATTTCCATGTTCATAGAAGAACATTAAGAAACATCTCACAAGGTGTTACATAGACTAACTAATAAATTGAAGTACTCACTGCTTCCCAAATAATCTTTGAGGTTCCCTACCTATAAACTATTGCTCTAATTATTACTTTCTCCCAGAATATTCTCCCCACTCACATTTCCACGGGTTCAACTTTTCCCTGTCCTTCAAAGACTATCTCAAATGCCACCACCTCCAGAAGTCTTCTTGGAATCTGACCCAATGTCCCATTTACTCTTTTTTTCCTTACCTCCCTGCTCACCTTATATGCTGTGCCTTATACATTTTTCCGCTGCCATAGTCCTTGGCGCTGTGTATTAGAAGTAGTAACCCTTCAATGCATAATGAGCTTCTAGAAGCATTGATGGGTAAGTGCATGGATTTGGTTAGAATTCCCCCACATAATCATACCAGTCACTACCAAAGCCTTTCTTTCAAATAGTCCAGAAGTCAACTTGATCAGCCCTGATCCAATGCCTACAAGTTCCAAATAAGTAGACACAGGCATGTAGTCTTGTTCCAAGTGCTCGGTCTTACACTACAGGGGACAGAAGGTCAAGATCCAATAGCCCAGAAAGAGCTTAGCGTGGGGGCAGGAGTGAAGAGTCTGCACTGAAATCCTAGCTCCTCCGCTGCTTGAACTTCACACATTAATTAACATCTCTGTGCAAATTTTATCCTATGTAAACATAAACATAATATGTACCTTATTGTAAGGTTTACAAAAGGATTAAATGAGATCCTTTAGGTAAAGGGGTTAGCAGAATGACTACACCTACTAAGAACTCAGATTTTGTACTTACTGTTATTATTACTGTTGTCACCATCTATTAAAATCAAGTCATATTTCTATGTCTTAGAATCTTAAAAATATATATTGTCTATTGGCATCTCTTTAAAAATGTGTCTCCTTTTTGGAGGAACTGGGAGAGTTAGTGTACATAATTTGGTAGAAAATTGCTTGGCTTATTTTGTGTTCAGATTACAGTCTTTTCAATGAGAGCCAACATTTCTTGTAACCAACTAGGTTTTGTTTCTTCTTTTGTTACATGGTAGCATCTGCTTACATTGAGCCTGTTCTTCATCCTCAAAGTTCTTTTTAGTCTTATCTGCAGCTACCCACCTCTTACTTGCTTTCGTTGTATGCCAAGAGAGCTGGCTGAGTGATCAGTCCAGACTGCCAATCAAAAATGTGAATTATTAATATTGAATCATCCTTGCTTTTCTGTGCAAATGCTACTCACAGAATGACTTTATAATGCACGGCTGGATTCAACTTGTTAAAATTTTATTTAGAATTTTAGCATTTATATTCATAAGTAATATGACATTTTATCTTCTTTCAATTCAGTATTATTTTAGACTCTTAAAATGAATTGGATAGCTTTTCCGCTTTCATAAGTTGTAGAAAAAAATTTAAAGGCTTAATAGGAGCTCCTTTTGTTTCTGATT
This sequence comes from Lasiurus cinereus, assembly GCA_011751065.1. Lineage (NCBI taxonomy): Eukaryota > Metazoa > Chordata > Mammalia > Chiroptera > Vespertilionidae > Lasiurus > Lasiurus cinereus. The sequence goes on along the minus strand of JAAGEH010000088.1, from coordinate 4,900,328 downwards.
GTTTTGTAAAATTAATTACTTTTTACTTGGTTGGTTTGGGGGACCTGGGCTTTTATTATTGGCTTCTAACTATATTACATTGGAATTTATTAAAATATTCTTTTTAGCCTTATACATGGTCAATTTTGTGATAGTTCCTATGTGTAGTTGATATGTATATTTCCTGTATCTTGGATTCAAGGTTTTACTTATACATACCCACCAATTGGTTTTCATCTTTTAATGAAAAAAGAAATGTGAATCAAATCTCTACCGACCTCTCAGCTAGGTCTGGGGATGTAATAGTGAGCAAGACAACACAGTCTGTGTCCCACTGAATTTAAAGTAAATCAGTGAAACAAATATTATATAATAGTACCATAAAATAACTAAATAGTTTATTAAATTAGAAGAGGAAATTACTCTGAAGGTAAATTGCAGGCTGCGGTGGGTTGAATGAGGAGACCAAAACCATTTCTTGGCCAGAAATTGGTATTCAGGCCTCAGCTGCAATGTCCCCTCCTCAGAGCAGCCTTTCCTGGCCATCCAATCAGAGCAGTTACTCTCTCTACCACACCCCCCATTTTATTTTCTTTATTCAACTTATTTTTTTAATTGAGGTATACTTGACATAAAACTTGATATTAGTTTCAGGTGTACAATATAATGAATTGGTGTCTGTATATATTATAAAGTGATCATCATAACAAGACTAGTTAATATCCATCATTATATATAGTTTTCTTTTTGTGATGAGAGCTTTTATCTATTAGCTTAGCAATGTCCAAATATGCAATACAATATTATTACTTTTTTTGAAATTCAGAAAACATTTTTATTGCTCCTTAGTGAGAGAGAAGAAAGGGGGAGGGGGAGGGAGAAACATTGATTTATTGTTCCACTTATTTATGCATTCATTGGTTGATTCTTGTATGTTTCCTGACTAGGAATGGAACCCAGAATCTTGGCATATTGGCATGATGTTCTAACTAACTGAGCTACATGGCCAAGGCTGGACAACACGATATTATTAACTATAGTCACCATCCTGTCTATTACATGGCTTTTCTATTTTATAACTAGAAGTTTCTACCTTTTGACCTTCTTCACCCCTTTTATACCCCCCTCACACCTGCCTCTGAAAACCACCAATCTGTTCTCTGAATCTATGAGCTTGAGTGTCTTTGTTTTGTTATTGTTTTTAGATTTCATGTGTAGGTGAGATTTTATCGTATTTATCTTTTTTATAGATTTTTAAATCCTCATCTGAGGACATGCTTAGAGAGAGAGAGAAAGAGAGAGGGAGGGAGGAAGAGAGGGAGGGAGGTGGAGAGAGAGAAACATGAAGGTCAGAGAGAAATATCAATTGGTTGCCTTGTGTATATGCCCCAACTGGGGACTGAACGGGCAACCTTTCTATGACATGATGATGCTCAACTAACTGAGCCACCCCAGATGGGCATATGGTCTTTCTCTGTCTTATTTCACTTAGCATAGCATCTTCAAGTTCCATCCATATAGTAGCAAATACAGGATTTTATTTTTTATATGGATCACATATATAATATTCCATTATATATGTGATGCATTTTCTTTATCTATTCATCCATTACTGGATATTTCTTTTCCATATCTTGGCTATTGTAAATCATGCAGCATATATACTTTTGAGTTAGTGTGGCTTTTTTGTTTGTTTGTTTTTTAGGTAAATAACCAAGAGTTGAATTGCTGGGTCATTGTATTTTCTTTCTACCATCTGAAAAAGCCTTGCTGGTGTAATGTTTACTTGTTGTCTGTCTACATCCTTTTTGTAGAATATAAAACTCAGTGAGCTGAACGTCAATCTCGTGTTTATCGCTGTATCTCCGATATTAAGAAGCAAGCGTTTGAAAGCTGCTAAAAACATATTGTATGGGTGGAAGAACTCACCAAAAAGAGGTTCCTTTTTTTCCCAGATCAGAATGTACCCAGTTGTAAATTTCATACCCTGGCTGGAGAGAGTGGGGAGCATGTTACAAGTCATGTCAGAATTCTCCTGTTCAGTTCAACTCAATTCAATCCGGCACATACTTATTGATTCCTATTATGCACCAGGCAGTGAGCCTCACACTGATGAGTTAGCAGAGAAAAATCAAAGTTTTACCCTCCTGCCACTTGGGGTCCAGCATGGGAGTTATATTCTTACCAGCAATGAGCAAAGTATTTGAATAGTACTTACGTCACACAGAATTCTAAGCATTTTAATGAGTTGCCTTATTTATTCCTCACCCCAGCCCTATATGTTAAGAATGATCCCTATACCCAAAGAAGAAGATAGGTATTTATGTATCTATCTGTTTTACTATGTATTGCTTAGCACCATGTATTTATTTTATATTTCTTGTATATGGATTGCTTAGTGCCTGGCATAAGTAGATGCTCAATAAATAGGTTTAATAATGAATGAGTGTTTTGAAAGGGGAGGATGGTGTTTGAGAGTTTGTTGCAGGGAGATCTGACCCATATCCTGAGGCATTAAGGGATTAAGAAGTACACATTGGTTGTTACAGAATAGTCATGGGGATATAAAATAGAGTGCAAGAACATAGTAATATTTTAATAACTAGGTATGGCGTCAGATGGGGGCGAGATTTATCAGGATGATCACTTAGTAAGTTACATAATGTCTTAATCACTGGGTGTACATCTGAAACTAATATTGTATGTCAACTGTAATTGAAAAGTAAAAAATGATTTAAATTTTGAAGAAAGAAACTCCTCCCTGAAGATGTGAGATTTTATTTAAGACTTGAAAATGAATACAAATGGGCTTTGCTTTGATGAGAGTAAAGCCTGGGCAGACTCATCCTGACTGATCTTAAATAAGCTACAATTTCCCACCCACCCCACCCACCCCCCGCTGGGATTTAGTTGCCTTCTTAACAAAATGAAAAACTGATGATGAAACTTGCCCAAGGGGGTTGTGAGAAAGCAGCAGAAGGGAATGATCAGAGTCACTTTCTCCTAAGAGCTTGTGAGGAGAGCAAGGAGGAGAGCAAGCAGCAGGAATGGCGGGCACCAATGGAAGGGGCTGTTGGAAGAGGGTGATGCCTGTGGCCTGGGGCAAGGCTCCAGCTGGGACTTTGAAGGACAGAAGTGATGGTTTGTGATCTCCCAGGAGGTCAGTCTACAGAAAAGCTTGGAACAGCCTGGTCCATAGTGCGCACCTCCCCCTGCCCCCCGCCCCTCCCGCCTCATTTGATGTCAGAACCGGGCATGTGGAAGTCATCTGGGAAATTTTTGTCTCTGAGCTCCACCCTGCAGACTCTCCGGCCCTTCTCGCATGGCACCTAAGTGGGTCACCTTTCTCTCTCCCTCCTCCTAGGCCTCTGGTTTCCCTTTCAGAGGCCTGCTTCTGTTCTTGGGCCTCTCTCCAGACCCTCTGCCATCGCCTGGGAGCCTCCCTTCTCCTTAGAAAGATCCTGCTCCCTGGTGGCCTTGCTCCTATCTGGGACGGCATTAGGTATATTAGAGTCTCATTTCAGGATGGGGTCAATGACTGCTAACTGTTCGTTTGCTATACCTCCCAGTAGGATAACTGCCTTCTAACAGGAGCTATTTGTAGGCAATGCCTCATGCAAAAGCAGGGCTCTTTGGCAATGAATGACCTTTTGGGGGCTCTGAATCTTTAGAATCTCTTCCTGCTGCCCAGACCCTCTGATGCTGTGTTAACTAGTTTATCAGTCCTTCTGTTTTCTGGAGTCTGCACTCTTTTAGGCAGGGAGGGGGCTGATATCCTCTGTCCCTGTCACTTAGCCTAATGCCCAATATAACATCAGGGTGGCTACAAATTGGTGGACACAAGTGGTGAGACAAACGATTTCGGACAAGGATATTTGGAAAATTCTGATACCCTGACACTTCAAGCCAAAGCATGAAATTTAATAGCTTCCCCCAAGAGATCAACCGAAGGACTTGTATGCATGCATATAAGCATAACCAATGGACACAGACACTGGGGGGTTAGGGTATACCTAGGAGTGGGGGCGGGCAATGGGAAGATATGTATACATGTAACACATTAAACAATAAATAAATAAATAAATAAATAAATAAATAAATAAATAAATAGCTCCCCCAGAGATTATCTAACTATAAAGTGCAATCACGTGGGTTGTTAAATATGCAGATTTCTTGTCTGTCCCAGAGAAGGCTATGATCCTGCATTCTTTACTAGCTCATCAGCTGAGTCTGCAGAAACACAGGCCCTCCCCTGTGGGCTGTTCATCTTGGGATAAACTATCATATCCTCTTAGCCCATTTTCTCTCCTGTAAAATGGGGTTGTTCAGAGAATCACAGTGAAAAAGATGCAAGAGCACATAGAAACAGTAAAAATGGTACAGGGCAACCCATGTGCAACCTGTCTGAGGAGATTTCACATTTGGTTTTTCTGGCCCCTGGCCCATTCTGCATCCAGGTAGAGGGGTACTTAGGACTGGCACTAACTCTTGTCATTTGAAATTGGGATTGGAGAAGATGTTTTCATTGAGGTCAAGAAGTACTGGCTGGTTTGGAGTGGCCCTTTGGAAATTGGGTGCTAGTCCCATTGTTCTTTTCTCTCTAATGGAGGAGAAAGGTTTTTATGATTTGTCTTGTTTTGGGGATTTGGGGATTTTTCCCCCGAGTTCTTTGAAGATAATTGTGGGCAGGAGCATGAGGGATTTTTCCCCACTCAGGAAGTATTTACTATGTGTCTACCATTGATTCAGAAGATATTACCAACTGCCTGTTGGTCATCTAGTACTGAAATATGCAAAGTTGAAGAATGTCTATTAATGAGTTCCATATCTTTGCTTGGACGATATATTGTTTTTGCTGAAAAGGACATCCACAAAGTACAAAGCATCTATCAGATCCTGTCTCCCATATATTCTATTCATTCACTCATTCAGTCACTCATTCAACCAATATTGATTGAGTACCTCATTTGTGTCAGGTTCTGGGGGAGGCACGTGGGGTACAAATATTACTTAAACATTGATCACACCTTCAAGAAGTTTACAATTTCATTATTTGGACAAGATAGGTGAGTAAGTGCAATTAGATACTGTGACTAAGGGCTGATATTACTGTTCCAGGCAATAACAATTAAAGGAAGCACTTACATTATGTTATGTATTGTGCTAAACCCTTCAGATGAACCACTTTTTCCCCCTCAATATGTTGTGTAAGATTTTATTATTATTATTTTTGTTAGAGATGTTAAGTAAGTTGCCCAAGGTTACACAGTAAGTCAATATGAAAGGCAGGCTTACCCTCTGGCTAATTGCAGCACCGTCCTCTTAATCACACCGTCTCTTTCCTGCTCTGAAGTTGGTATATGGCCATAGCTCAGAAAAGGCCAACAACAGTAAGAGCAACATTGGTGGTGACAGTTTGTCAGGTGTGTACAATATGCCAGGTGCTCCATGTGCTTATTTTCTCAAGAGAACCAGAGGAAACATTATTGTTCCCATTTTATAGATGCAGAAACTGAGGCCCACAGGTATTTAAGTTTTGTTCATATCTACCCAACTGGTAACCAAATGCATTGGTACAGGGAGAGGGTCTGATATCCTCTGTCCCTGTCAAACTTGGGACAGATTGACCCCGAAGCCCTCACTCCTATTTTGATTGCTGATCAGAGGTTGATCATTCAGTATCTCTCAGAAAGACACCTCTGGATATGCTCTTCTGTCATGAGTTTGAGTTTACACAACCGAGGAGACCATGTAGGCATTATTTAAACAGCACCTTACCTGGGATGGCCCACCCTTGCTAGGTCTTTGGATCTATGGAAGTTATGGGTTATATGATTACCAAGGGGCTAAATGCCCTCTCCTTATTAGCAGTTGTCAATATATCACAATGGTCCAGAAGTCAGAGAGAGAGAGAGAGTATATTGGTGGAAGAGTTAATTTACATTAAAATGCCCTGGACTTTCACCATCCTTATTTTATGGCTCTAAGTTCTTGCTCTCTTAGGCAGATTGGCGATACTGGCAAGTAATTTTGTGAAGAGCAGACACCATAAAGGCTTACAAATTATTAAGATTTCAAGACACACTTTTTAATTAAATCTTAGTTTTAAAAACCCCACTCCAGGGAATATTGGTTTTCTTTTTACAGAACATTTAAATCATTTCCTTGGAGCCCTAAATGCAGCACAAAAGACTTTTGCCTCTTTCTCTTCATCATATACAATAGGGTCTTTGACAGCACTTATAAATCCCAAACCAGAGGGAGCCTTGTGCTTACCTTCTTCCAGTGGTAATGTTCCCAAAGTCATTACCGTCTCATGGGTCATAACCAAAACTGTTCCCCAATCCAAATTACACCATTTGGTGATGGTTCACGTCCTTTAATATTATCATTATCATTCTCTCTCTCTCTCTCTCTCTCTCTCTCTCTCTCTCTCTCTCCCCTCCCTCCCTCCTTCTCTCTCTCTCTTCCCTCCCTCCTTCTCTCTCTCTCCCCTCTCCCTCCCTTTCTTCCTCCCTCCCTCTCTCCTCCTCCCTCCTTTTCTCCCTCCCTCCTTTCCTCTCATATTTGCAATCTCAGTGGGAGTCTCTCTCTCATTTGTAATCTCAGTGAGAGTTTTGTTCAAGTTGTATAATCCCTGATCAACTTACTTTTTCCAGGTTTCCATATGCCATTAGGGTGCTTGGATTGTGCGAAGGGTCAGTTCTCTTGGGTTTCGTCTCTATTGTTGTGCTGTGGCTTTAAACTTGTACAGCAAATAACCCAGAACCAAGTGGTTGCCTCGGTGTGAGGGTCAGCAGGAAGAAAAAAACAAGCCGTAGTAGAACACAGAATCTGTCTGTGTTAGCCCTCTGTCACCGACTACTCAACCCAGCTTTCGGCTTCACCTAAATGATAAATGGTCTTATTGTTTGGGTTTCGTATTAAAAAAAAAAATAGAACTAAATCTAGATTAGGCAAGGACAGAGACCCATTTCATTGCACTGTACTTTAATATTCCTGAGACCCGTGGCATTACGGGTGGCTCCTTTTAACAGCCATCCCTCTCCAGAGCAGAACACTGTGCTGTCTTTGTTTCATCTGATCTTTCCGCTAAATAAGAGATGGTCACTTATCCTCACGACTCCCATATCCTGCTGGATTTCTAAAAGAGAAACTGACCACACGGGGAAAGGTAGAGGTTTCAGGCAGGGCAGTTCCGCATGTGTTTACAGGCAGGACTGACTTACTCAGCAAATCCTGCTCGGAGGAGCTGCGGCCAATGAAGAGCCTATATCCCGGCTTGCTTGGGGGCTTCTGAGTTTGAGCTGCATGCAGAAATGTAAGGCAGTGCTTCCTGACGCTGATGGCAAAATGGGACCCAGCTCCAGTCCTTCCTCGGGCTCCCCAGCTCTGCAGATCTGGGAGAGAACCTACATCCACATATTGGTGATGTAGCCAGCTTTAAAGGCCGAGGGAATCCTGATGGATTCAGGAGACTGGTTTATTATTTAGGTTTTTATTTTTTATTTTTTATTTTTTGGAAGATGAAATGCTTCTCTCGTTACCTGCCTTACATCTTCAGACCTCCGAATACCATCCTCTCCTCCAGCTGCCACACGGAAGGTACAGATCAGAGAGGGAGAGTGGGTGGGTGGGAAAAAGTGGGCTGGTATATGACTTCCCACAGGCTCTGCCGATGCCGTTTTCTGTAGCTACTAGATGACTGTCGTTCCTGGCAAAAGCTGGGAGCTGACAGCTTAGATCTGCTTCTAGAATCACTCTGTCTTCTCACGAGGAAAGGGGAGTATTTTCTGAAGAGCAGGATAATGTTGCAAAGGTGATCTCAAAGCTGATACAGCCGATGAGAAAAAAAAAATCAGAAATATTTTGCCAGTTTTTCTTGTTCTGCTTAACATGCAAACAAGTCATCGGAACTAATGTTAAGGGGGAGAAATTTGCTGTAGGTGCTGCCACATATGTTTATCCAAGCTCTCTGTTTTTGTCACTGTCTGTTTAATAACTTGGTGCCTGCCCAAGAAAGCAATTAGCAAAATAGAATTAGCTCACTCCACGACTGTGGAGTGCCGATTGTCAGATTGGTTTGCTGCGAGTCTGTACTTGGGTTGCAGAGCAGGGAGAACACAGCTTACTTTGAGCACTTGCTGGGAATGTGGTTTGGGGCGGGGGGTGGGAAGGGGGGGGTCCAGAGTTAGGGCCTTAATATGAGGATGAACTAAGCCTTATGCAAATGGTCCCCTATACCTGGTCCTGCAGCCTTCTAACGTAGCATGATTTGAATACGTGTGTGCGTGTGTGTGCGTGTGTGTGTGTGTGTGTGTGTGTGTGTGTGTGTACTTTCTGTGTGCATACCTTGTAAACATTCTGGCCACTTGCCTTCCACTGAGCACTGCAGGTTTCAGCATTTCTAGAGTCATTAACTGCTCGTGCATCTTCTGTGTGTGATTTGTCTGTTTCTTTTGATCTGCCACATCCCTGGGAAAAGAGCAGTTTCAAGATAAGCAACTGGCTGGCTGTTTTTCAGCCGTGGGGGTTGTCCTACAAGCGGTCCTGGATGGAAGAGGACCCGGGATAGTGCGGGGCTGCCACATGCCTCCGAAACTGAGCTCATGGTTCTCATCCACAGAGCAGGAGCCTGGGGTTGGGGCTGTGTGTATAAAGTGAGAGAAGCATTTACTGTACCAGAGGTGGTTTTCAATCAGTACCCCCAGGAAAAGAGAGTAGAAGTTCGGGATCACTCTTAAATTTAGACTGAGAATGGTATTTTTCATAAACCTTGCTACTGCATAGATTTTTTTTTCAATTTTGTATTTCTCTTAAAAATGTTATTGGTGTCTAAAGGAAATGACTACTTAGAGATCTTTCTTCCCCAATGGAGAGGAACGTAGTAAGTCCCTATGAATCTTGGGGAGAGATAGGATGGGGGGGTGGCAGGGGGCTTTCCAAATATGAAAGATCTAAACTCATCCAGGGAGCTGCCTAGATAACTCTTCTGCTGTTTCTGATCAGTTCCCTGTCCTGTCCTCCCAGTTTAGAGTTTAAGAACCCAAGCACTTGGTTTCCTCAATTGCTATTTTGGATATTAATCAAACTAAAGATCATCCCTCGTGGAGACAAAAACACCACAATAAGAACTTTCTTGAACTGTTTTTTCAATCATATTTAACTGATTTATTCCATCAAAACAAAAATTCCATTTTATTCATGTCAAAACAAACAACCTCTGATTCAACTATCACCAGAGTGGGAACTGAAGGGATATGTCTTTAAATTTGTTATAAGCCCAATAAAGGCCATGGGCAATGATAATAGCATCTGTCAAACACTGACATCATGGAGGAGGCCCTGCCATAGTGGAAAGGCATGAGTTAAATACCAGGCAAGCAGGGCCAAGTCATGTAATGGCTCTATGCCCAATTTTATCTCTAAAATGGAAGTAAAAAGACCCAGGATGTTGAGAATTAAATAAGAAAAAGTTCTCCATAGACCTCGTCTGATAGAAGCTACCTGTTTTTGAGTCCCATGCCCCACGCATTTTCTTAGATATGTTTTTTTTTATTACACTATCTTTAGCAATGAGTCATTTTCTCAAATACATCATAGTGTCACTAGAAACTAGTTACACTTATTTAGAGTTTGTCTGAGGAGGAAAATATGTCAGGATGAATTGGAGTTTGCATTTTTCTTTTCATATTATGAGCAATCTTGTCACCATGTAGTCTATTCTGGAAAAGTTATGGCTGTGAACTTCATATTTTATTTAATTGAAGAAGTGGAGAATAAATAATTTGTGTGTATCCCTGTGAAAATTAAATAAGTACAAATGACTCAAACAATCTTAAAAGTAATTCTAGAATAATTTTAAGAGCCTCCACATTTCCTAGTCTTCTTAGGGGGGTGGAACACCCTACTTAAAAGATTTGGATTGTCCTCTCACCTTTGTCTTGACATTGTTTTTTCAACACAGGAAGGTTACAGGCTTTGAATCCTAGCTCCATCACATAATGACTGGGCGATGGGCAGCAGTTCTTTAACCTCTCTGGGCCTCAGTTTCCCACTTGTAATACATGGGTAATAATACTTCATTCGGTGGTGGCAAAGAAATACATTCACATTTGTATTATCCAGGGTGGTAATGGTGGTGATGATGATAATCAGCCTTCACTCTACTGTACATACTATGTCCAAGACATGATCTAGGCATGTCATTTATAGTGACACATTTGTACATAGGCTCAATTAACAATATGGAGTCTATAAGCGTGCGTTCTTTTTCTCAGCCCTCAAGCCCGGTTCCTCATCCATCAGATACAGAGTTGGTTCTCCATATTGTAGTCAAAATAATTTTAATAATATAATCATGCTATCACCTCAGCCCCTCAAACACAAACACACCTGTGTTTAACACCTCCCAGTGGCTTCCCATTGCCTACCATGCTCTGCTTATTCTGGCCCCTGCCTGACTTCCTGCCTGGCCTCCAGCCGCACAGAGCCTTCTTTGGTTTCTCAGTACTTTTCCTACAACCACCATCTTCGGTACTCCTCTTTTCCCACCCCCAACCCCCGCCCCATTCCTTGTTAAACTATAGCCCTGAACTCTTAGCTCAAGCTGAGAAGCCATCCATGACCCTCAGCTGATCACAACTCTGCAAGAACTGGTTGCTTTACTTCAGAGGACTCATTCCAGTTTGGTGATTATGGATAGACTGGTGTAACTGTTTCATTAACAGTCGTCTTCCTGCTGGACTGAAAGCGTCACGGGAGCAGGACCCACATGTAAACTTGCTCTCTCTTGTGCCCCCAGCACTAGAACAACACCAAGTAGTTCATAAGCACTTCGTATATTTTTACTGAATGAGTAGATGACAAATACCAAGGCTGTTGTGTAGGTAAAATGTAAAAACAAATGTGGAAAACACTCTGCACAATGTTAGCTCCCTCATGAGTGCCAGTTGTTTCAACCATTGCTGGTTGGGAACTTTCGGAGGCCATACTTGAGGGGACTGGTTTTATCACTGTGCTCTATTTTAACTTGAAATTAGAAGATGCAAACAGAAAAAAAAAAGAAAGGACAACTAGATCATGCACGAACAGGACTCTGGGAAGACATTTGGCCTGTCTTTCTTCTCCGTGGACCTCATTAAGGCAGCACAGAACTTCCTTCCCCAAGTAGGGAAGGATTCAACCAGCAAAATGATTTCAGGATTCAAAGAACAGCCAGAAAGCACCCTTCCAGATAGGATGGAGCGAGTGGGGAGCCCACAGCCATGAGAGCTGCGAAGTCTGAGGAATCTTGCCTGATACTGTCCAGTGGACCTCATTTGGCATCAGGCCTTTTTGCGGGCAAGCTAACAAATGACTGGAGGCACCTTCTTGTCCTAAAGGGACAAGGGTGAGGTATCTGGCCACGTGCCATTTCTTCTCCCTGCATTGTCTTTGCTGTGTTTCTATGCTGTGAACCTCAGCTCAAGCCTTTCTAGGAAGCCTCCCTCTGCAGCTCCAAAGATGGAGTGGTTGTGATGAGTCACACCGTCATCGTGGGAAGAAGAGATGCGAGGGAGAAGCAGAGAGGCACCACCAGGCCCATGGGTCCCTGGCTGAGTGTTGAGAGCGGTGCCTGTGCAATCTCATCTGCTCCTCACACAGTGTCTGTCTGTACCAGATGCTGTTCATCTTCACGTGACACACCTGACTTGCCAGAGCCATAGTTAGTAAAGCGGCAGAGGGAAGACTCAAGTCCAAACCATCTGAATCAAACATCATTGCCCTTCACCTTTACTTTGAACATTTATTTCTGAGCATCGGTGTGATTATATCGACACAGTCTATTTACATGTCTATCTCCTGGTGGCCAGGAGCAGCTTGGGCACACCCTGTTGGTTTTCTGTTTCTGCATCCTGCTTAGCACAGAGCTGTATTCTGTGTAGATGCTCAAGACATTCTTTTAAATGAAGGATTGGATGAGAGAGTGAATACACAAATTCATCTGTCTCTATCAGTCAAGCTCCTTCCAGAGGGAGAAATTTCTGGAGGCAGAAATTTTCCAAAGACACCCAAAAGCAGGCTTGCTCGAAGTCTACATACACACACACACACACACACACACACACACACACACACATGGAAAATACACATTTTTCTAACTCATTATTATGCATAAATAATATTAATAAAATAATAAGTAAAACATACAATGCTCACTATAAGCTAGGCACAATTGCACTGGGTGTATGGATATACTTTCCTCACAATATTCCTGTGAGCTCAGTACTGTTATTATCTTCATTTTATACATGAGGAAACCAAGACAGAGAAGTTAGGTAACTTGTCCAAGGTCACACCACTGTTAAGTGCAAGGATTGGGATTAGAACCCATGCAGTCTGGTTCAGAAGTAGACACTAAGAAAGAATTTATGACTATATTTGTGCCTTGCTACATGTTTATAGAGTTCTTATTTTTCACATTTTTTTGAAATCTCTACTCAAGCCCTTCCATGTATTTAGAACCAATCTAGTATTCAGGCCCACATTAAATGCATCTTCACTCACAGCTTTCCTTGATTACTCGTTTTCTCATCATCATAAACATATACCATTTAAGGTCTTTCCTAATGCACATCTGTAACATGGAGATAATATTATACCAACAGAAGGGGTTGTTGTAAGGATTGAGACAAAATTTTACATTGTCTGACATTGCTTTGCATTTACTTTTTTTTTTACATTTTTATGTACAATAATTGTCCCTACTTTCATTTATGACCAACCCTCCACTTCTGAGCTGGACCCCAACCCTGGACCTCTACTCAAGTTCCTCACTCTGCAATGGATCCTCCTCACCCCATCTCTGTTGTCACCAAGTCTTTCCTCTCTACAGAAACATTTTTACAAGCCACAAACATGTGTACATCATCTCAATGTACATACTCGTGCTATGCTCCTGTACATCCAACTACATACCCAACATTTCCACTAGAATGCACAATAAAGATCTCAAAAAAGAACTGGTTTCCTCTCAGGAGAAAGTTTATCCAGCATTTGCTTCCAACTCAGTTAAATGAGAACTACATTCTCCTAGTTACTCAAGCAAGTCATCCTTTATTTTCTTCTTTCTCTCATATCTTTCTTCCAATCCTCTGGCCTAACCTAAACATATCTAGCATCCATTCATGTGTTATCATATTCATCACTCAAATGTCCCTTTATCAGAAAGGCCTTTCCTGGCCTTCCTACCTAAAATCTCAATCTCTCCCTCTCTCTCTCTCTCTCTCTCTCTCTCTCTCTCTCTCTCTCTCTCCCCCTTTCTCTCTTTCCCTATCTCCCTCCCCTTCCTACCTCCTTCCCTTCCTCCCTTACTCCCTCCTTCTCCTTCCCCAGTTACTTTTACCTTGCTTTATTTTTATTCCATAGCATTCATCTTTACCTGACATGTTGCATATTCATTTATTTATTTATTTGTTTCCTATGGTAGGTAGATATTTTAGCCAGTACTTGGCTATAAGAAAAGTCATTAAATTTCTTGGGCTTTAGCTTTGTCATCTATAAAAAGAGGAATAAAAACAATGAACATATCAAAGAGTTGCTTTGGTGAATAAATGTGATAATTTATGTTAAGTATAACATAAATTATATATAACAATAAAGGTAATATTGTAGTACCCAGTGCAAATTAAAAGCTCAATATAATAATAGCTGTGGCTATTACTAATATGATGCTTATTAGTGGAGGCCCCAGAAATCAACTTTTGCCTTGTGTACTTTGAACTCATGATGATGGAAAGAATCCTAGGTCAACAGATACCTAGATTCTGGTACGCCTCTGACATTGCTGTACCGTGGGGAACTGACTCATCCTGCTGGGCCTTGGAGTTCAGTGGGAATATCATAAAAGCTGGTGGCCTTGGTGTCAGTTAAGTGATAGTGCCTCCTGATAGTCCCTTTCTTGAGTTTCCCATATTAAATCAGAAGCTGGGAGTGATCGCCCATTTTTAAGAGGTCCTAGTAAGATCTGTGAGGAACTTAGCAGCTGATGAAACATAAGGAGGACAGAAAATAATGTTGAAAAGAGTCGACTGAGAGCCAAGCACTCTCCATGCATTATTATCACCAGGGTTAATTATGGCAACAATGCTGCATGGTCACAACCACAATTTACAGGTGAAGATACTGAGAATGGACTGGAGAGAGAAAATTTCTGGTTGGGAAAGACTTTAGCTTGGGAATTAGATAAACAAGACTTCCAAATATGACTAAAATGTTTGTTTTATCAACTGTAAAATGGAAGCAACACTGCTTTGTGTTCACGTTTATTGTACAGAATAAAGACATTGAGTGGAATGGGCCTACTAGCCACTTAATGAGTGGTATCTTGTACTTATTGTGATAATATCTTTGTCCTGGTTCTGCAGTGGTAACACCAAGCTGGACTGGCTGCAGTTCCTAGTTTCCTTGCATTCCATCATACTCCCATCAAAAAGACATTGTGTTTTTCATTCTTTGATTCTTTCAACCTCTATCACCTTTACTGATGCTTGCTCATAATATACACTGGTCAATGCTGCTCTGATTTGTGTTTCTGAATTCATTGTTTGTCTTTGGTACTTGTGCCCCAAGGCAATTCCTTCATTTTGACTCAATTTTAGAAATTTAATAGAAAAATCACCGGCAGTGAAATCATCAGCATCGTTAGAGAGACTGGCCCATTAGTTTTCTGAGTCATTGTTTCTTCCCTGGCAGATTGAGCTGGGGGAAAAGATGGACTGAAATGGCCAAGGCCTTTATGTTCACAAGTGTCTGCAAAAGCAGTTAGTAGGCCGAAACCGGTTTTGCTCAGTGGATAGAGTGTCGGCCTGTGGACTGAAAGGTCCCAGGTTCAATTCTGGTCAAGGGCATATACCCTGGTTGCGGGCACATCTCCAGTAGGGGGCGTGCAGGAGGCAGCTGATTGATGTCTTCCTCTCATTGATGTTTCTAACTCTCTATCCCTCTCCCTTCCTCTCTGTAAAAAATCAATAAAATATATTTTTTAAAAAAAAGCAGTTAGTAGGAAGAGCATCCTGGGTTCAAAGATGTGCATGAACACCTCTCGATCCTATTGTTGATAAATGGAAGTGTCATCTTTCTAGAATTTTTAGGAGCCAAGTGTGAAGTCAGTGAGCCTCCTTGAAAAGAGAAGTTATTCACATATTCAAAAAGTACACACCCTGCAGAACATCTCTATGATGTATAAGATATGGTCTAGGCAATGGAGTCAAAACACATATGGTCCCTGACCTGCTGGAAGACAAATAAGTTAATCAAGTTAATGAAAACTGGCTGATCCTACAATAGAGAGGACATGACATGTATTAGGACAAGGTTTGAAAGGGTTTTGGAATGACTATGAAAGTCAGGATGTCTTCTCTGAAATGTCATTTGAGCTGAGAGCTGAAGGATAATTAAAACATAATGGTAGGCAGAATGAGAGAATTTTCCAGGGGAAGGAGAGGTTGTTTGCAAGGCCCTGTCACCAGAGGGTTATGGTGAATGGTAGGTCCTCAAAGAAGGCCAGTGTGGCTAGAGCATGAAACCAGGGAGCACAGTAAAGAATGAGGCTAGAGAGTGGTGTGACCCTGCATATCTCTCTGATAGTAACTATGGAGTTTGGTCTTAATCCAAAGAGCAACTGGAAATTATTGAAGGGTATACATTTGAAGAAGAAACTGACCATATTTGCAACATGAGAAGCCTCTTCTGACTACTATGAAAATAAATGAGAAGAGCTAAGAGGTGGATGGACATATTTCAACGAGGTGGCCACTCAAAACAGAGCTATGTGGTTGCTAGAAGCAGTCCTTATCATTAAACTGCAGCAGACTCCTAGGCGGCAGAGCTAAGTGTGCCCAGAACTCCTCAAGGTGTATTTGCATCTGAATAGAACCATCTTATAAGCGCTAAAACCTGTCCATTGTTTTGATATCGAGACAAAGAAATTTTTCTTTTCAATGAGCACTGGCAGGAACACTCTATGTTTTGAGGAGACAGTAAACATTCCAGGCTTTGAAAAGTAGAGTGAGTTTGCTCTTTCAGGCACAGCACTTGCAAAACACGATATTTAGAAGGAAAAGAAAGGCTTAGGACAAAACCACTGAGAATGCTTTCATGTCATGTTTATTTGGCAAGAAATAGCTGCTGCATCAAAGTGTCTAGATAGAATGGTACATATGCTCTGCCGTGTATATTCATATATAAGCAGCAAGGTGGCCCTGTCAGGGGCAAGTCCATCAAAAATCAGCCTTATGAGCAAAGGTTAGGAAGCCATGTGCTACCTTAATTATTAATCCATTTTTTCATGGTTCTAGAATCCAGATGACAGAATGTCTAAGCAGGTTAGGGGGGTAGGAGGGACCTCAAATGTAAAACCTTGTAGGAACCAAGCAGGTAGCATTGGCCAAAAAGGCATGATAATGGCTATCGTGAAATTGTGTGTGCCTACAGGTGGCACGACTCAGTTACAGACATGCTACCTGTGTCCATCCTATGGGAAAGAATCATAAAATATCTATCTGGAAGAAAACCTCTGAAACCATCTCATCCAGTCCTTCATGGGGTCCCTAAAACTCCTGGTGACATTCCTGAACCAAGTAGTGATGGCGAGCTATCTCCCTGCCAAAAGTGGCCATTCTACTTCAAGACAATGCTGACTGTGCCTAAATCTTGAATCTGTTTCTTAGAATCACCACATCATAAATCTGAGGCTTTGTCCTCATAACAATCCTAGATGTGTATGAGAATGGATTTCATGCCCCATGTAGAGTCAAGATCCCAAGTTCCTTCAAGCAGCCTCTTAGGAATTCACCTACAGCCAGGGTGATAATAAGGAACATTTAGGTGCCAGGCCCCATTTCTAAGTGTTTTAATGTATTAGCTCATTTAGTTCTCATAGCAATCCAGTGAAGAGAAAACTGTCATTGTCCCCATTTTACAGATGCAGGCACTGAGGCCCAGAAAATGAAATAACTTGCCCCAAATCACGCGGTTAGTTAGTAAGCAGCAGAGGTAGGACTTGAACCCGGGTAGGCTGGCTCCTCTGATATAGAGGAAAAGGCACAGGCTTTGCTGTCACAGTCTTGTCTTTGAATCCAAGTCCCAAATCTTCCCATGGCCAACTGATTGCTCCTGACTAAGCCTCCATTTCTTCATCCATGAGATGATGACCATGGACCCTACCCCAGGGTTATGAGGAGAGTAAATAAAATAATGTATGTGAAGCATGCCTTGTGCAGATTTCGCTCTCATTTAAGACTCAGGAAGTCCATGTGTGAATAAATCAATGAGGACTTTCTGGGTCTGACTTCCCTGGCAAAGCTTTCTTACTCTTTGCCCCAGCTCTCAAGGAAAACACCTATTTTATGTTGCTCTCAGGAGATCAGCCAGAAACAGGGAGTTACAACATCAACAAAAGACAATCACCTAAAATAAAGATAATAGTATAATATTTTATCACCATGAAGCATTGCTTCCCTCCAGTCCAGTCCAGAATCTAGAGTATCCTGCAGCCTCAATATAAAGCAAACAAGCTACATGTGAATTATGTGACTTCTCTGTTCAAACCCCTCCAATGGCTTCCCATTTTACTCGGTAGAATCTAAAGTCCTTCCGTGGCCAACAAGTCCTAGGGGATTATCTCCTGTAACTTTCCTCTTCCGGAACCACAGTGGCTCCCACACACCAAGCACATTCCCTCTCCGGGACGTTGGTCCTTGTTCCCTCTGCTGGCAATGTTCTTCCCCGAAACTACACGGTTCTCTCCCTCACATCCTTTCAGTCCTTGCACAGCTATCATCCTTCCCCTAGGCCTCCCTGCTACCCAATCGGAAAGGGCGCACCTCCCCAGCACTGCCCGTCATCTGGCTTGGTGAATTTTCTCACTGCCTCCTGTGTTCTATATTTGCCCTTGTTTCCCCTCGCTGGACCATAGCCCCATGAGAGCAGGTGCTTTGACCTTTTGCTCACCATTGCACTAGGGATGTAATAGGTGGCGATACATCTTTGTTGAATAAATGGTGAATGGTCACAATACATAGCAACAGCAGGCAAGTGGAGTGACCCACAAGAGTTTTGCCTTCTCTTAGGACAGTGGTTCCCACGTGTTAGCATACACAAGGATTATCTGCAGGGCTTGGTTTGAAATGAAGCTTTGGGGACGCACACACTGTTTCCTAAAATCTTTGACCAGTACATGCTGGGTGGAGCTCCAGAACATCCACTTTCAAAGCACTCTAGCACCTATTGAAAGAACACCACGGGCAGTATTCAAGAAACGCTGTGCTAGGAGATCAGAAAGTAAAACACAGAGCAGCAACAGCACCAAATTTTGCATGGTTTCCTTCCTCCCTCCAAGTCTAAGATGTGGGAACTCTAGACTTAGGGAGCAATGCTGATGGAGATAAGGGGTTAGGGGCACTGTTCATAAATACTCCGGTCCTGTGTCTCCAGTGGAGATTGTGTGGCTGCAGAATCTGAGAAAGGAAGGCTCCTAGAAATGAACTCAGAAGCAGAGGACAGCAGAAACTTCCTCCCTTGACTGTCAGTCTGTGAATCCAGGAGGACACCTCTTTGGTCCTGGAAATTTGCAACAAACCCGAGAGCCAGAGCCAAGTGAGGCACTGAAGCCCTGCCCAGAGCCCCGCCCTGCATCCTGCAGAGAGCTTAAGTGAACTGCGGCAAAGTATGCAGCTAAGGAGGGTGGGGAGGGTGGGGAGGGGGGGGGAGGGTGGTAGGGGCTGGGCCTGAAACCCAGCCTGTGGCTTCTCTGGGATGTCTTGGCCTCAAACGCTTTGAAAGAGGTTTGGCTGTTCCTAGCAATCCTGTGAATGTGTTCTAATGAAATGCTGGCCTGAGTGAAGACTTTCTAGAAGTCGGGGGAAAGCCCCCAAGGACACATTGTGAAGCGTTTGCCTCCTTTGCACTGCAGAGTCTTGATAAATCCTGCGGAGAGAACCGGCTTCCAGGTACTTTTCAGTGGCTGAGCCAAGTATGTGAAATGGCACCATTATTTTGCAGTTTTTAAGAGGAAGCTCATTTTTCTTTGCAATTGGCCCTATTTACACCCAGAATGTGCTCAAAAGACTCTTACCTTGTATTAAACCTTCACAATGTTCTTGTAAGTGCTATCTTTCACACATTGGGTATGTAACAAGGTAATTGAGGACCAGGGTATATGATATGCATTTCCTCACCTTGTGCCTCTTAATGCTTAAAGCAATGGGCCAAACTTGAATGTTGGATGGGGATCTGGGACAGCCAGATATGGCCTAAACTGTTTCTCCAATAATTCCTCCTACTGCAGTCTCAAACACACTACTGTGCCAGGCTGCATTTTCCTTTCCCCTGTGTAACTGGCCCAGGATAAGCTTGTTGTGCATGCTGGGAACAGCCTCTTCCAAATTCACTTCATTTGAAATTATGTCCAATCTTGTTTGGAAATTGTGTTTTGCCTTTGATTCAGAGAAATTCAAACTGAGATGAAAATGCAGACGATTCTATAGGTGAAGCTGTGACCAAGGCTTTAGTTAAGATTCTCTATTGATCCGCAGATATGCTCTGGGCATCATACAAAGTTATGTATTGGATAAGTACTATCAGGGCATAGCATAGACCTCAGTGAACTGATTAAAGTTCGAGGCTCCCAGTGATACACGATCTTTATTTAAAGAACCACTTCCTAGCAAAACCCAATTTTAAAACATGGAAGAGGAAATACATTGTCCACTCTAGAGAGATTTTAGCTCCTTAAAAATTAAGCTCCAAAAGTTTGTAACTTCACAGGGTAAACAGATGAAATAAGGTATGTTCCAGGCATCTGAATCAGTGTCTAGAACTTAATAGGAACTCAATAAATGTCTGCTCCATTCTCTCTTTTCACTGGCCTTTGTTTACAGACACAACTGAGTTGGCTTATTTGTTTGTTCATTTATTAAATTTTTCTTGAGCACCTACTCTGTGGTTAGCATGGGTCTAGATACTGAGTATCCAGGGGTATGAAGACAGGTGGATCCTTCCTCTAATGGACCTTATGTTCTAGTGGGGGAAGATATGGTGGAAAGATTTCTGAATAATCAAGTGAAAAATAATTTCCCCAAATCTTTATTGAAGTCCTTAAAAATTTTTAATTGTAACTTAATAGAGGCAACCCTCATATTATCCTTGTTTAATTGATTCTAGGCTCTGAATAATGCTTTCCCCAGGGAGGACTACAATATATAAATAGTTCTCCTCCATCATTCTTTTTCTCCCTCTCATAGCATTTAGCATTTTTCACCACTAGTCAAATTATGCATTTATTTATTATGTTGCTTAACCTACAAAAAATGTAAGCCCTCTCTAGAACAAGGTTTATCTTCTTCCGTGCACCATCCCCAATTTTTTAAATAATGTTCAAACCATAGAACCCAAAAAATACATATTGACTGAATTACATTTCTACACACACCTAGGAACTACCAGG
Source organism: Lasiurus cinereus (assembly GCA_011751065.1). Taxonomy (NCBI): domain Eukaryota; kingdom Metazoa; phylum Chordata; class Mammalia; order Chiroptera; family Vespertilionidae; genus Lasiurus; species Lasiurus cinereus. The sequence continues at coordinate 4,879,861 of JAAGEH010000088.1, read as the reverse complement.
GACAGTATGCTAATGGGTCAAAGAGCCTAGCTTCTTTAAAAATAGCCCCTAATTTTAATGCAATCTCAGTTGTCAGCTTCTCCATGACCCAGGGGAGCAATGATTCACTGGGAAGATCTGATCCAATCAATACAGAATATTACATTTATTTATTATTCATTTATTCATTCAACAAATATTTACCAGGTCCTGACTCTATGCCAAATACCGTATTAGATGCTGGTATACACTGGTGAATAAAAGTGCCATGGTCCCTACCCTCAGAAGATTAGTCTTGTCATTAATCATTCTAATTCTTTTAAAAAATATTTTTATTGATTTTAGAGAGGAATAGAGAGAGAGAGAGAGAGAGAGAGAGAGAGAGAAGCATCAATGATGAGAATCACTAATCCACTGCCTCTTTCAGGCTCCCTGCTAGGGATTGAGCCTGCAACTTGGGCATGTGCCCTGACCAAGCATTGAACCGTGACTTTCTGTTTCATAGAGCCATACAAGCTGGGTAGTCATTATAATTCTTACCAGAGGCCTGATGTACGAAATTCATGCACGGGTGGTGGGGGGTGGGGTGTCCCTCAGCCCAGTCTGCATCCTCTCCAATCTGGGAACCCTCGAGGGATGGCAGACTGCCCATTTAGGCCCCAATCCTACCAGCAGTTGGACATCTCTCTCACAATCCAGGACTGTTTGCTCCCAACTGTTTGCCTGCCTGCCTTCCTGATTGCCCCTAACTGCTTCTGCCTGCCAGCCTGATCACCCCCTAGCCACTCCCCTGCCAGCCTGATTGATGCCTAACTGCTCCCTTGCAAGCCTATGTGCTCCTAACTGCCCTCCCCTACATGCCTGATCCCCCCAACTACTCTCTCCTGCAGGCCTCGGTCCTCCAAAACTGCCCTTCCCTGCAGGCCCAGTTATCCCCAACTTCCCTCCTCTTCTGGCCTGGTCACCCCTAACTGTCCTCTACAGGCTTGATTATCCCCAACTGTCCTCCCTTGCAGGCCTGGTCCCTCCCAATTGCCCTCCCCTGCTGGCCATCTTGTGGTGGCCATCTTGTGTCCCATGGGGGCAGAATCTTTGACCCCTTGGGGGCAGCCATCTTGTGTGTTGGAGTGATGGTCAATTTGCATATTACTCTGTTATTAGATAGGATAGAGGCCTGGTACATGGGTAAGGAAGGATCAGCTGGTTTGCCCTGAAGGGTGTCCCAGATCAGGGTAGGGATTCTCTTGGGGCATGGGGGGGGGGCCTGAGAGAGGGGTCTGGGAGAGGGGCCTGTGGTCGTTTGCAGGCTGGCCATGCCTCCCAGTGACCCAAGCAGAGGCCCTGGTATCTGGGATTTATTTATCTTCTATAATTGAAACTTTGTAACCTTGAGTGGAGGCCTGGGCCTGCCAGGGTGTGTGGAAAGCTTGGCTTCCTCTGTCGCCAGAGGAACCCAAGCCTCCCTCCTGCTCACTCCATGGCTGCAGTCATCTTGATTGGGGTTAATTTGCATACTCATTCCTGATTGGCTGGTGGGCATGGCTGGTGGGTGTAGCAGAATGATGGTTAATTTGCATATTTCTCTTTTATTAGATAGGATAAGAAGTATCTTATCACCACCTTCAACAATTCATTTTTTTTATGGGAATCTGGAGAGTAGAGCCTAGAGAATAAAATAGAACCTTCTGGCATTGTGTCCATGAGTGGGCAGTTAGGAAATGCTATCCCCTGCCTGACTCATCCCTCCTCACACCACTCCTGGGGATGGGTGGTTTGCATTGCAGTTTGACAGATGGGACACGTACATTTCCCCAAGGCACACCATGCCTTCCACTCACGTGCACACATGTGAGCACAAACACACACTTCCCAATATAAAACTCTCCCTCTGCACCAAAACCCTATCCTGGAGAACTGAAAATACAATGCCAAGAGGTTCAAGGAGCGTAAGGTAGATAGTAATAAGAATTTGCCAACCTTGACACCTCTTTCCAGCATGCAATATCACATCCTCAGTTTGTCAGCTGCTTGTTTGCAAGGCAAACTATTGTGTTGAGGATGTTTTTTATTTTAAAAAGGAGGTTTAGGCACCTTCTTCACAGGAAATATCAGAGTGTTCAGGGGCAGAGAAGCTGAGTTCATATGTATCATCTCCCAGATTCAAGAATAAGTTCCCATCCTACGTATGCTTTTGTGGACAATTTGCTCATGTTGAGCTCATTCTCTTAGATCATGATGTCAGGAGTTACTCTATCTTGAATCTGGTCTGATTTTAATCTAAGTTAGCCTGTGGTATAAAATCATTTAAACTGTTAATCCCACAGCTCCTTTCATTGCGATTTAAATGTTTCATGCATGTCTTTATATTGTTTCCCCAAAGAAACTGAAGGTTCTCTCAAGACTTGGGTGTTAGCCTGCTTGAATTCTCAAGTTAGACTGTCTGGGTTCATCTGACTCTACTACATGCAAACTTGAACAAAGTTACTTAACCCATATGACATATGGTTTGCTCATCTATAAATCTGGGCTTATAATAATACCTTCCTCAGAGGGCTGGTGTGGGATTAAATGAGCTAATTAACAGAAAGTGGTTAACAAAATTACTGACACAATTAATTTGCCTAATATCTGCTAATGCTCTTTTTGCTACTTACCTTCTATTGTATCCACTGTTGGCTGATGGAGACAGAAAGTAAGTCATCACTAAATTGTTACTGATTCAAAGGACAGCTTTCCTGATGATATGATGGACTTTCAGGTTGAAGTGGATCTTCCAAATACATCAAAATAGCCACTTTTTATACTTTTATATCCCTAGATATTAATGAGAACTAAAGTACTATTAAAATACTTTTCTAAAAATTCTTCAACATGATTATATCTTCGTGATGCCAAAATAACCAAATAGAAAATTAAATTTTAGCCAATTATCTAGATATCTAAACTCTCCATTTTCTTTGGTTTTGACCAAAACATTTGAGATTGCATGGGGATAGTCCTTTATCTTCCTAAGATTTTTCTTAACCTTTTTCATCTCTTCCTAGTCTCTCCTATTTCAAACTGAACACTTCTTGACAGTATGTAAATTAGTTTCTACTTCACATGTAATTTTGTTTTGGAAAGCAGAATGAATTGGTCACGCTAAGCCCCAAGATTAATTGGTCAAGCAAAGTCAGCCTTTCTGAACTCAAAGCCTTAAGAGTCCACTAATTAGAGAGTTTTCTAAGAAAAGAAGAGATTCACAGACAATGATCTGACTTTGGTTTGTCCTTCCTTCTGGGGATAATGTTGAACTAGCTGAGTTCAGAGTTTGCTACCAAAGTTTATCCTGTCATTATAATACAGGTTGCATTCTGTGTGTGTGTATGTGTGAGTGTGTGTCTGTGTGTGTCTTTGCCTCTCTCTCTTTCTGTTTTTCTCTCTCTCTTTCTCTTCTACATCAGTGATAACCATAGAATTGTTCAGAGTGATAAGGATTGGAAGGTGGTCCAAAATACCTTGGTTCTAAACTTCACACTGAATGTATTATTATATGGATTACTAGAGACCAGTGCATAAAATTTGTGCATTTCGTGGGGGTGGGAGGAGACTTTCCCTCTACCCAGCCTGCACTCTCTCCAATCTGGGACCTCTCGAGGGATGTTCAATTGCCTGGTGGGATTGGGCCTAAATGGGCAGTAGGACATCCCTCTCACAATACAGGACTGCCGGCTTCCAACTGCTCGCCTGTCTGCCTTCCTGATTGCCCCTAACTGCCTCTGCCTGCCAGCCTCATCACCCCCTAACAATTCCCCCACCAACCAGATTGATGCCTAACTGCTCCCTTGTCAGCCTGTTTGCCCCTAACTGCCCTTCCCTGCAGGCCTGGTCACCCCTAACTACCCTCTCCTGCAGGCCTAGTCCCCCCAACTGCTCTCTTTTGCAGGCCTGGTTCCTCCCAACTGCCCTCCCCTGCTAGTCATCTTGTGGTGGCCATCTTGTGTCCACATGGGAACAGTCATCTTTGACCACTTGGGGCAGCCATCTTGTGTGTTAGAGTGACTATCAATTTGCATATTACTCTTTTTTAGATAGGATAATAGAATTTAATACAGAGGGTTGATGTAATAAGTAAATGTGATAATCCAGCCCATTGTCTGGCACCAAAATATGTTAAATCATTTTTATTACATGAAGTTAGTAATAATTCTGTAAGGAGAGAGCATAAGCAAGGAGAAAATAATGGATTTTAAAATTTACTTGCTCTATTCCCTTTTAAATAAAAAAAGAGTAAACAAGAACTCATCCCAAAGAAATGACATTTAAAACTGAGGTGGTGTGAGAGATTGAGAGTATCTTCCTTTAATGCATTCATTCACTTAAATATCGCACCAATAAGTAATGAGCACCTATTGTGTGGCCTATATTATTTTAGATGCCAGGGAAATGGTAGTGAGTAAGACAGGCAATCAAAAGAAAAACAATCCAATATGTAAGAACTGTGGGGAAAATAATACAGGGCAACGTGATCATGAAAGGTAGGGTGGTCAGGCAAACCTGAGTCTGGAAGAATGTGAGGTCATCAGTCACACAAACAGCAGAGAAGAGGAACCTCCAGACAGAGAGAATATCAAGCAAAAGGGACCATTGCAGCAGTGAATTTATGATGTTTCCATAAAAGAAAGCAGGGAAATGTGGTCAGTCTAGTTAGCAAGGGAGAGAGCGGTGGGACCCACAGTCATAAAGGAAGGCAGGGCCAGACTATGTACAGCCTCCAAGGCTGTGATGAGGAGCTTGGTTTTATTTAAGTTTCAACAGGACATGGGATATAATATCCTTTGTTTTTGGCTGCTCTGTGGAGCATATAGGAAGCCTATCACAGTTAATTAGAAACAGAGGAAGGAGGCTTAAATTAGGAGGCAGCAGAGGTAATGGAGAAAAAAAAGAATAGATTTGGAATAAATTATTTTGGAGATAGAGTTGATAGTGTTATTAATGGCTTGGGTAAGTAAGTGGAATGTCAACAAGAGGGCTATATGAGTGGCAAACTGATAATGAATGTTGACTTGCTATGTAGGATTACATGTAGCAAAGAATGAAGATGAGACATTACATCTCAAATTCACACCCCTTTCAACTCCACTCTGGCCAGATGCCATCTCAACAAAAGGAGGCACAGTTTAGCCATGGATATCTTCTCCCATTCATTCTACAAATAGTCACTCAGTCTCTATTATTATGTTCTGGATCAAGCTATGGGTACTGGTCAAACATAGATATACTGCTGTTCTAATGGAACTTAAGTTCTAATAGGAGGAAATAAGTTCTAAATAATAAGTAAATATAAAGAATCAGATATCTAAAACAACTGTTAATAAAATAAGAATAGCATGATGCATTAGTAACTGTTTTTACTATGTTGGAATAATTGTTTGTTTGTTGTTGTTATTGTTGTTGTTATTGTTTTTTTTGGGGGGGAGGGCAATACTTATTGGTTGTGCAGATGAAGGACCAGCAAAAGAGACTGCAAAAGCCAGACTTAAAGGTAAAAACAGAAGATGGTGGCAGAACTGCATAGATAGCTGAACCCTCTCCCCCATCTTCTTCCCTCCATCCCTTCATCCTCAGGGAATTCCAGATAATGACCTTGTTTGTAATGTATAGAATGGAAACTTGGGTAGGGTCCAGCCTTGTGACCCTGCCCTTTGCTGATGTAGGGTGGTACCCTCGAGATCAGAATTCATCCAGTCCAAGTCATCTAGATGAATAATTGCTTTGCTGTTGGAGGCAAGACAAGGTCCTGCATTGTGGGAGCTCTGACATAAATTGTGATCTCCCCTCTTTTAAGCCAGTAGACATCTGAATCTGTGGTGCCCTCTGAAGCTGGCAGAGAGGTATCTGATATGTCAACAACATCCAAGTATCCCAACCAGACAATATAATGGGCTCTTTGCTAGGGGAATACAAACAACAAGGAAAAGCTTCTAGGGACAGTAAAGCAATGCAGAAACTACATAATCTCATACTTCTTGTAACAACACAGATATTATAATGATCAGAAATAGGACAGATGGGTTGGTGAAGGTTGGAGGGGACATAGGGAGGAAAAATAGAAGGTAAATTTGAAGTCATATCATAGCAACAGATGAAAATATTAGGCTAAAAGAATAAAGCATTCAAAAACTCAAGTGAAAAACTCAATTAATGGATTTAAGAGCTACTATACTAGTGCAGTAGAGCTGATAACTGTCAGGAAGTCATGTCAACAAAATATCCAGACTTAAACAATTAGGTAAGAAAGTATGAAAAGTAATAAAATAACCTAAAAGATATATGAGACATAGCATTTAGATTGATCATTTATAATTGAATTTCAGAAATTTGAAGAGTGAGAATGAGCACACTCAGTATTTGAGAAGACACTGAAATTTTTCTAAAATTTATGTAAGTCATTGTACTACAGATTGAAGAAGTATTATTAGCTCCAATAAAAAAATACAAATAAAGCATTAGTTGAGTACATCACACTTATTTATTCACTGTAGGCCTGGTGCACGAAATTCATGCACCAGGCCTCTCCAATCCAGGACCCATCCTGCTCACAATCCAGATCTGCTGGCTCCTAACCACTCATCTGCCTGCCTGCCTGATCACCTCTAACCATTTTCCCCTGATGGCCTGATAGCTCCTAACTGCTTCTGCCTCGGCCCCTGCCATTATGGCTTTGTCCAGAAGGGTGTCTGGAAGACATCTGGTCTGTCCAGTCTAATTAGCATATTACCCTTTTATTAGTATAGATTAACTTGGTAGATATATGTGCTATTTCCAGTTTCTTACTATTCAGTGAATACAGCTACTATGACAACTCTGTTTCAAAAGCATTTTTGTGGACACATGCTTTGATTTCCAAAGTAGCTGTATCATTTTACACTTTCATCAGCAGCATATAAAAGTTGTAATAGCTTTACATACCGACCAATACTTGTAATTACCAATCTTTTTAATTTTAGTCATTCTAGTGGTTGTGTAGTAGTAATTTATGGTGGTTTTAATTTTCATTTCCCTAGTGGCTAAAGATGTGAAGCATTTATTCATTTGCTTATTGGCAATTTGTATGTTTTTGAGAAATATTTATTCAAGTAGTTTGCCTATTTTAGCAGCCTTATTGTGATATAATGGACACAATTAAATAAATGTTGACATGTATATAGCCATGAAACTATCACCAATGAAGATAATAAAAATATCACCCCCCAAAATTTTCCTTTATCCCTTTTAATCCCTCTTTTTTTCTGATCTGCTTTCTGCCATGATAGGTTTGTACTTTCTAGAATCATATGTATATAGAATCATAACTTTCTGGAATTTCATGTATATAGAACCAGTCAGTATGTATTTTTTCTGGTTCCTTTCCGTCAGCAGCATCATTTTGAAAATCATCTATGTTGCTGCGGTATCAACAATTCAATATTTTTAATACTGAGAAGTGATCATTCTATGAATATGCCATACTTTATCTACCTATTGATGGGTGTTTGAGTTGTTTCAAATTTGGAATAAATAAAGAAGCCACTAACATCTTTTTATGGAGATATGCTTTCTTTTTTTGCTGGCAAATACCTAGGCATGAGATGGCTGAATAGAGCAATAGAACAACTAAAGAAGCTGCCAGATTGTTCTATAAGGTGGTTGTATCATTTTACATCCCATCAGCAATATATAAAAGTTCCAGTTCCTCCACATTCTCCCCAACACTTGGCAAAGTCAACCTTTCTAATGTTAGCCATTCTGATAGGCATAGAATAGTATTTCACTGAGATTTTAATGTGTATTTTCCTGATGACTCATGAAGTTGGACATCCTTTCAGATATTTTTGTCATCTGTATATTTTCTTTGGTGAAGTATCTGTTCAATATTTTGCCCATTTTTATTGGATTGTTTGCTTTGTTATAATTCTTATATACTCTCAATACAAGTCTCTTATCAAATATATAATGTGCAAATATTTTATCTCAGGCTGTATCTTTTAGAGTACAGAAGTTCTTAATTTTTATCAAGTCAGTGTCTTTTTTTATGACTTGAAATCAGTTACTATTAGTCTTTCAACCTTGTTCTTCTTTTACAAAATAATTTTCTCTCTTCTGGGTCCTTTGCATTTCTTCATGAATATTACAATCAGCTTATCAATTTCTTCAGCAAAAGCTGCAGGGATTTTGATTTTGATTGTAATGAGTTTTTAGATCAATTTGGAAAGATTTCACATCTAAACCTACTGAGGTTTTTTTACCTGTGAATATATCATATTTATTCAGATATGATATATTTATTTCTTAAATTTATCTCGCAAATATGTTTGCTGCAATTATAAATGGCATTTAAAATTTTTCTATTCTAAATAATTTTTGCTAGTGTAAGAAATAAAATCAAATTTTACGTTTTGATTTTAAATTGTGAGAACTTGCTAGATTCACTTAGTTCTATCAGCTTTTTGCTAAGTTCCTTAGGGTATTCTACACTTACAATTATGTCATCAGGCAGAGACAGTTTTATTATTTCCTTTGAAATCTTTATTTCTTATTTATTTTCTTTCTATATTGATCTCTTTCATGATGTTACATACAAATAGTGAGAGTAGACACCCTTGCCTTGTTCCTAATCTTAGAGAAAAATATTCAATATTTCACTATTAAATGTGATGTAAACTATAGTTTTTTTGTAGATACTCTATCATTGAGGATATTTTCTGCAATTCTGAATGGTTATTATCATAAATAAATGTTGGATTGACCAAACTGATCTATAGATAAGGCTTTGCTTGCTTGTTTCCCTTCACTCAGGGGTTACAATTCTGTCTTATTTAATTGTTTGATATATAAAAATAGGTTTTTTTCTCAACATTCTGTCCACGTTTCTAGTTGTTTTCAGTAGAAAGGCTAGTCTGGTATCAGTTGCCCAATCATAACCAGAAACCAAAGTCAGAAATTATTTTTTAATTCTGTGTTTGGTAACATATACTTCTAATTCTATGTGCAGAAGGGAGCGCACTAGTTTTGCTGGGACTATAAGAATTAATGACGATATGCCATTAGGAAGAACACAATACCCTGGAAACTTGTAGTTACATAGCCTTTCCTAAACTCTCACTTTTCATGGGAATTTCCTTGATTTGGTTTGGAAAATTTCTTCCTCTTTCAGTTAGGAACACATATGTCTGAACTTCAAAGTTATGACTAATATCAAGAAGGTATCAATCTAGAATGATATGACATCATTACTTGAATCATTAGGAATGAAAAGAATTCACATCAGATTCTGTAAATATGATCTATGAGGTCTTTGCAGTATTTATTATACCTTCTCGCTATGTCTCTATCAAAACTCCATAAGCAAAAAGATATAATGAAGTAAATTTATAAGTACTGTTGGCTTATTTTTATATTTCTCCTATCTCTCCAGCCTTCCTGGTTTAAGGTGCTAGATCTTGAATTTTGCTGTTAGGTAAAATACTTTGGTCCACCCTCTTCACTGCAACCCTCAAATCTTTCATGATATTATGATACTATTGCTATTCATTTCATTCATGTATTTACTCCATAGTAATTTATAAATCACTTGTGATTTTTTAGGTTGTTTGATGGATTCTAGGAATGAAGTAGTCATGTTTCTTATCCCCACTGGAAATTAAAAGTCCTATGAGAAGAGAATCATTTATCAAATACCTATGTAAATAAGCATATAGTGATTGATATATGTGCTTTAAACAATACTTCGAGAATATATCACTGTGTATATCAGTTTGGGTTCTCCAGGAAGCAAATGCCAAGGAAGAATTAAAAATGTTAAGAGATTTATTAGGGAAAATACTTATGGAGGGAAATGGAGAGAGTTCATTGGTGTGTGAGAGATGGAGATAATGATGCAAATCTGACACCTTTATGAGGAAGTAGTAAAGGAATGAAGACTGGATAGAAAGAACATCAGACTGTTATGAGCACTTAAAAAGCCTTGATCATATTGATGGGAGCACCAGTGCAAAGATTGCCTTCTAGAGGAATCCTCTTTTGGTTGAGAATGAACAGATATAGCACCCATCCTGTGCCTGGTCATTGGTTGGGAGCAACCCAGGGAGATCATGGCTTTTGTGTTGATGCCGTGTTGGATCCTGAGGGTGAGGAAGTTGGAGGATTCAGCTAACTACCTGCCTCACAGCACATTTTCCCTGAAGGAGGATCTGGGCAGACCACTCCCATAGCTGCCATACAGCACAACTGGATCTAGCCCAGGAAATTGAAGAGGGCTTCTCTAGGACATTTTAAAACAATGTTTATTGACAACATAAGGTCACATACTGAGAATATTTCTTAGACTGGTTGTTGAGACAAGAGCCATTTTGCTGGATCTCAGTGGTAGACTTTGAATTTGAAACACTCTGTGCTTTTTGGTGTATCTCCTTTCAAATTAATGGACAGATAAAAAAGTAAAGTAAAAGTATTTGGCCAGCATTAGATCTAACTTCACCATGTTGTGAAGTTTCATCATTTTAGCCATCATGAAAGCTAAAATCTTTCTTCTCACCCTTCCCCGTGTTAGTGACAAATACCATTAGGCATACATCTCATTCTAAAAATATTCATTAACTAATATATTACAAGCATTATCTTTGGAACTTTCTCTTGCTTTGGATGCTAGAACAGAACCCAGAGATAATTTACATTGAACCTTTTCTATTTTACTTGATTTTCTTGACCTCAGCAGATAACATTTGCATCTTCCCACAGCCACTGTTGTAAGTAGCTTTGACTGTTGAACAGCAGTTATTTAAATATTTATGGCCATTCTGTTCCAAAACAATATTGAGAGTGATGGTGTACAGTTAAGAAATACATAAAAGTCAATGGGGAAAATTTATGAATCAGAAGATCTACATTTCTAACTATGTGCCAGATTTCCCATTTATAATTCTTACAAATGAAACACTTTGGATAGTCATAAATACTGACCTCTCTGAACTTTCCTCTGTGAATTATGGTCTTGCAGTAATAAACAGAGCACAATATTTGATTTGTAGGCTGAACTATACAAAGCAAGAATACAATGCTGATGCCTCTGATCATTATAATTAATTTTAACTGGCAAGGAAGGAGATGGCAAGAAGTTATTTTACAGCATTGTCACCTTCTGTTCTGAGTGTGCCTAGTGTCTGCCTTGACACATTTTCTCCACAGTAGTTGTCCCTGGAATTGTGTCTGGCACCACGAGGACATCGCTAAATATTTGTTTATAATTCTGATAGTCTGAAGCCAATATGGAGCTCTACCTAATTCAACCCACAACCTTAGTTCTCCTTCAAGGAGTCCCATGAGAAATGAAATATTCTCCAGGTCTCAAATAATTTAGTTAACTAACCTGTTTCTTTTTGTCATCATTTCCACATTTATTTACTATAAATAAATCTATACTATAAATTTATTTACCATAAATAAATTTGTCATCATTTCCACTACATTTACTATAGTTTCTAGAATCTAGATACATGGGATTTCCTATTTAGAAGAAACCTTAGAGGTAATATAATTCAGGATGACTAATAAAATATATTTTATTTTATTTTTTTAAATATATTTTATTGATTTTTTTTTTTACAGAGAGGAAGGAAGAGGGATAGAGAGAAACATCCATGAGAGACATTGATCAGCCGTCTCCTGCACGCCCCCTACTGGGGATGTGCCTGCAGCTAAGGCACATGCTCCTTAACCAGAATCGAACCTGGGACCTTTCAGTCTGCAGGCTGATGCTCTATCCACTGAGCCAAACCGGTTTCGGCTATATATATATATATTTTTTTTTAAGCTAAATAGGAAAAGTGTCTTTTCCAATAAATGATGTTTCTTAAAGGGCATAAGGGCCAGGTATTGGCATGTTCAAATTGAGTCCAACTGTCCATCCTGACAGATAAGCCAGGAAGACACTGTCTTTCAAAGTGACGCACATTCCTAGATGATGAAAGTCTTTCTATAGAATTAGCTGAAATCTATTACTTCTATTCTTTGATTTTAATTCTGCCTTTTGTGACCCCAAGAAATAAATCTCTTTCCCATTCTGTATTATAGTGCTTGATCTATTTAAAGACAATTTTCCTGAGTTTCCTTTTCATTTTGTTAGCCTTCAGTCTTTTAGTATCTTTAATATTCTTATCTATGATGCTTAAAATTTTCTAACAGAAGTTCTAAAGCCATAACTGTTGGGACGTGTGTGTGTGTGCGTTTGTGTGTGCACTAGAATACTAGTATAGCTCATCTAAGCCTGAAATATATCCTTATATATAAATCAATATTGTTCTGTCTTTGCTATATCCTATTTATCTTGGACTTGAATTCCCTGTTAAAGACACTGGCTCTATCTTTCCAGTTTGGGGATTCATTCTCCTTGATGGGATAGATAAGCAATGGACATGCTAGATGCTTCTCCTCTCTCACTGTCATCAGTTACCATTACATCATCTTTGTCAAACAGCAGGCTCCACCCTTTTTTGCTTTTCTTCTTGCTTCAAATTTGATTTTAAATGCCTTTGCCAAACCTAAGAACCACTAAAATTCTATATCTTATTTTAGATTGCAGCTGTATTGAACACTGTTGATCAGGGTTTCCTTCCTGAAATTTTTACTCCCTAGTTTCAACAAATTTATTTTCATTTGATTCTTCTCTCTCTCTGTACATCTCTGATATGCTTCCTCTGTGGCCCCCTCCTCTTCTACCTTTTATGCTGTGTTCTCCAGGGTTCTGGGCTCTACATAAACTACCTTTGAGTGAGTTTATGCGCTCCCTGGTTAATCACACTATATTCTGATGACACTAAAATGTTATGTGCAGCTCAGATTTCTTCCCTAAGTTTATGGCTGTGTGTAATGATGTTCCAGGGTGACTAACACCAAACTCATCATCTTCCTCCCACTTGCCCAGCCCCTACTCTGTTCCTTGTCATCAATGCACAGTCTCAGTGATTTGTGTCACCTTCGTTCTGCACAGTCACCCAAGTAGAAGCCTAGATTCCTTACTCCTCCTGTCTAATCACCAAATCCTACTGATTTTATTACCTACAGGTTTTTATCCCATCCTCTCTTCTATTGCCCAACTTCCCTGGTTAAGTGGTCCATTTTATAGCTCAGAGTTTTTCATAGCCTCCTGACCTGGGTTTTTGTTTTTGTTTTGTTCCTTTGATCCTTGTGTTCCTTGGGTCCAGCCTTTACCTATAGTCAGAGAAATCTATCTAAAACATCAATGTGATCCTACTCCTTCCCCATTTAAAATCCTTTTGCTGCAAAATATAGCTCTCAAGTGTAGTGCTGAGGGTATTCCATGATTCAACTCACAACTCTCTAAATTTATATTTTCCAATTCCTGCCCTGGAATAGGAGCTGGCATCATGCCAAAATGCTGTAGAATCTAGCATACATTATGCTGTTTAAAGTCTTTTTACCTTTGTGTATGCCACGTTTCCTGCCTGGATAGAATGCCTATGTCACTTTTCTTTTCTTCACTAATTTTCACTCATTTCTAATAGTTTAGCTCAGATGTCATCTCCTCTTGGAAATATTCCAAAACACACACACACACACACACACACACACACACACACACACACACACAGGATTAAATATTCTCCTGTGTTCCCATGGCACTTACTATGTATATTAGCTCTACAGGGTATCTGTAGATGTGACTGTTCCCAGTGGCAAGGGCCACATCTTACTGAACTTTATTTTTGCCCTTGAACTTTTTTTCTTGGGCTATTTTAGAAAGGTGCAGGTTGATATTTTCCTAACTGATGAATTATTTATATACACTAGGAAATATAATAAGAAAACCTAATGCTAGTGAGCTTCAAATTGTATGCTAACAATATCTGAGGAATAAAATAAAGTCGGATAGGAATGGATTTGCTTGCTACAAAATGATTGCAAAAAAAATGCTGTCATCTTTTTAGCAAGTATTTCTCCTTTAACTTAGAGGACACAGTTATGGTCTTGATTCTCATTTGACTCAACAAATATTTACTGAGTACCTAGGTGTATGTAGAGGCAAATTAAATATTTATTCTATTTTCAAAAAGCTTACAGTTTAGCAGGAAAAAAACCATAACTGTATTTCAATGAAGAAATGATGATGCTGATGATAGGTAATATTTATTGAGAAAATCTGACTTATTTCCATTATCTTATAAAACCTCATAATCATACTGTAATAAGCTACAACCATCCTCATTTTATTATAAAAGAGCAAGACTTAGAGAGTAAAATAACATGCTAAGGCCACACTCATGGATTTGAAACTTTTAAGCCTTTGTGGTACTCTTCAAGATGAAGTGATATGTCATGAGAGTCAGCCAACAGTAAGACTCAAAGAAAGGTGAGACAGATGGCTTTCTCCTGAAGGGAATCAAAGGCTTCCTGCAGGAGATGGCACTCAATCTAGGCAATGGGCTATGAGTAAAATTTAAAATGTGGGCTTTCAGAGAGGAAAGGAGAGGACATTGCAGGCAGAGAAAACAAGAGTAGACTGAAATGATAGTAGAGGGTCGTGCTATTCTTACTATGCAATGTGAATTTCCTTTTGGAGCCATAGAAAACCAATGAGAATTTTAGAACAGAGCAGTGATATGAGATTAATCCCATCAAAGCCTTTAAATTGGTTGGAGGAAAGAAGGTCTGGAGATGACTTAATAATTTATTCAACAAACATTTGTTAAGCACCTTCTATATGACAGGCAATATCAGTGAACAAAACAAATAAAAATATCTGTACTCATGGAGTTCTAGTTGGAGGAAACAGATAATTAACAAATATATATATAAATGTATATTTTTAAATAAAATATAATTACATAAACATATAGTTATATATATAGTTTGTTAATTGTGATTTATAGCTATATATATGCAACAATTCATATATGTATATATATGTGTGTGTGTGTATACATATACATATACATATATATACAGAGAAAGAGAGAGAAAATGAAAATTAGAAAGTACTAGAAGGTAATAAATGTTATGGATAAAAACTGAGCAAGAGGAGAAGATAGAAATTTTCTGAGCAGGAATTGGAAGGCATTACAACTTTATAGGGTGGTAGGTAAAGGCCTTACTAGAGGATGACATATGAACAAAGACATGAAGTAGTTGAGAAATTGAACTTGGTGGAAATTTGGGAGTCTATGCATTCTAGACACAGAGAACAAAATCAAAGTCCATGCACCTGCCTGTCATATTTACAGTTCAATAGAGTCCAAGTGGCTAGATGGACTGAGTGTGGAACAGTATCATGAAAAGTGTCCCAAGAGGTTAAGAAAAGGGCATTGCGAGAACGTTGGCTTTCTCTCTGAGTGAAATGGAGGCCAGTGGAGGCTATTGAGTGGAGGAGAGGCATGGTCTGGTTGGCTTTTCTCCAAGAGAACCCTGGCCTCTGTGTGGGCATATTGAATGGGACCAGGGCAATGGCAGGAACTTTGGTTGCAAGGCTACTGCAGTTGTGGAGCTTGGTGTTAGTTGGTGGTGACCAGATTTGCTGACCAATTGAAAATGGTGTGAGCATGAGAGGAAGAAAGGAGTCCAGGATGACTCCACAGAGTCCATAATAATTTATTTGTTTGTATGTGTTGATGGATTTGTGTTGGTGTACTATGCTTTTTATATACCACACTTATAACTCTTTTATAATAGGCCACAAAATTAGAGTTTCCTTCTGACAGATAAATGAATACCCTAGCAAAATGTGTGCTTATGAATAAATACATATGACATGGCTTTTGACTAAGACTTTTCACTTTGCGAAGTGCTTTCTCATCTCATTTTATACTCACAGCATTTCTGTATTAGAATGGCTACACTGAGTATAAAACAAATGCATGAAATTATCTCCAGATTTAATATCTTGAACCAAAAGGATATAAAACAAGCTATAGAAAGTTAAGCAACAATTTCATACTTGGGGTAGTTGTTAAATTGGCTGTGCCTATATATGCCAAATATCTGGATGCAGCCTTAAAAATCACCCGTACAATATTAAAAATCAGTTGGAAATATGCAGATCAATATCTTAAGATTTTCAGATATTCTAAAATATTTGGTGTGGCTTACATGTCTTTAAATATTTGTTGAGTCGTTTTCACTGTTCATCTAGATGTAGAGAGTAGATACCTCTACCACCACCTTGAATTTCATCTTTCCCCTTGTAACTCTTCTCCTTTTTCTCCCTTAAAAATGCATACGAATACGTTAAGGTCTAGGTTAATTATTGGAAAGTCAAAAAAAAAATGCCTGCTTTCAAGGAAATATTCATTACCTAAGGATCTATCTTACCTATTTTATAAAAGGATTTGAAGTGTCTTATGGGAAAAAATGTTAAATAAATGAAAGTAAAAATAAAAAAATTGGGAAAATAATGTGAAACCAGGACTAGAGTCAATATAAAAAATACACACCAAAACATTCTGTACAGTGTTGATTCAGGGCTTCCTCCAAGCCTGGGCAAAAGAGAAAAGAGGACAGACTTCACTGACATCAACCAAATTAAAGTTCCCCAGTTGCTCAGAAGAAATACATTTTTTCCTGGTCCTCAATCATGGAGACAATGTCTCCAGCAGGAATAGAGCAGGTTTTCTCTAAGAGCTTCCTGACAGTGATATAGCAATGGGTTTCACCAGGACCATTCTTATAATATTTCTTAGTTCGTGTAGATTGCACATTAAAGCATAGATCAGTAAAGAGGCCCAGAGTCATCTAAGGAGACATCCCTTTGGAATCTGATTCATACATATAATTTATCATGCTGCTGAACAGCAAAATATCACATTTTCTGGGTAGAACCTGAGGTTCTGTTATCTTTGTTGCTCATTAAAGTTTGACAATCAACCAGAGTTGCTTTGACACCAATCAAACAGCAGCTAAAGTTGACCTCCTCCTATGGAGGATAAACAACACACCCAGGATGGTGTGCTGGAATGGAAAACTCCAGACTTCTGAGATGCTCTCCAACAGGGACTAACAGTAACAACCAAAGGGACATGGCAGGTTGTGGAGGGTCCTGAGAGAAGGTTATACTTGAGCTGCCTTTCAGTGGATGAATATGATTTCAGTGTGGAGAGAGGCAGGGAAGGCCAGGTGCATAACAACTTTGTCAGTGCAGCAAGGGAGTGGGTTTACATAGTGTTGGACACACAGTGGGAAGTCCTATGGGAAAAGCAAGTGGTGAGCAATGACAGGTGTGAGGCTGGAAAGAGAGCAGGGATCCAGTGTGAGTTTACCTGCATGGACACCGTGAGCCCTGGGTTTCCTTTTCTGAAAACGCCTACCATCACTTCACCTGGCTCTCTGGAGAAACTGGAGCTCTGCCAAAAATCTGTCAGATGGGGGCACGAATTTATTATTACAAGTGTTCACGACATTTCTAGGAGCCAATGACCGTCAGTGTCCCTTTATGCAAATAGTTGTGTCCCACCACACAAATGGGAGGATTCTTGGACTCTGTAAACTACTGGCTATTTATTATATTGATATTCAATAAATATGAACACAAGTCCAAAAGATTCACCTGACTTTTCTAAAGACTTTCATTTAAGATGCTGCCTTTCATTATACTAACTGTATGAACTACCTTTTTAGTAAAGAGAAAGCAAACTCATAAGGGACAAATTGGACAATCATGTGAAATAAGAAATTGCATGATTGGATAAATCATATGAAACCCTGAAAAAAAAAAAGGTTTCCTCTCAGGTCTCGAAGAAGTGCGGGTAAAGTTCATCAGTCGGGAACCTTCAGAGATAATTAAACAAGAAGCATTTGCTGAAGATCTCTGCCTATACTATGTGCTTTATGGGTGTTATCTCAACCAGGTACCATAAACCTATGTGATCAGTATTATTATTTTGACTTTGTGGGTAAGGAAAAATGGAGGCCCAGAAAGGCTTAGCAACTTCATCAAAGCTGCACAGCTTATAAAGGGCAGGGTGGGCACATATACACAGGCTGAACACTGGCTGGTTAGCTCCCAAGCTCCTTCTCTTCACCTCTACCACCTCTCCGCTTAATGAAACATTAGAACTTAAAAGGCCCTTAGAAGTCCTAGTTTGGTGGTGCTCACATGTAGTCCTTGGCCAGTTGGAATTAAAAGCAAATGAATGATGCACCAGATGTAGGTGCAAAAGATAAAAAGGGCACCCAGAAATTCAATAATCAAATAAGTAATATTTTAATGCAATATTTTTAAAATCAAAATTATTGCCAAAACTTATAGCAAATAAGGTATCAAAATGTAAATAGAAACAGGATCCCTGGCTTAAAGAATGGCCCTCTTAGGGTCCCTCTCTCTGTTAATGGCACCTTTGTCCCAGCCTTGATGCAGGGCAGCATCATACTGGAGGTTTGCAGGAATTCAGATTCACAGGCCTCACCAGAGAGCTACTCAGTCAGATGCTCTGGGTGTGGGGCTCAGTCTGTGCCTAAACCAGGCCCCCAGGTGATGCCAGTTCCAGTTTAAGAACCACTGGTCTAGTGCCAGTGGTCGGCAAACTCATTAGTCAACAGAGCCAAATATCAACAGTACAATGATTGAAATTTCTTTTGAGAGCCCAATTTTTTAAACTTAAACTTTTTCTAACACCACTTCTTCAAAATAGACTCGCCCAGGCCGAAGAACCGCATGTGGCTCGCGAGCTGCGGTTTGCCGACCACTGGTCTAGTCTAAAGCCTTTATTTGACAGATGAGAAAGTTACTTTTTCATGGCAGAGCTTGTGACTTCACTGTAAGTTTGGAGTTTCCTCTGTTTTACCGCACTACCCTTGACCATGTATAGTCGACTATTTCCTCATCTGTCCTTTTGCCTTACTTGCCAGGATTTTCTGGGAATCTGTTTCTTCTAGGGAGGCAAACCAATCTTGGTATTTTCATGTACAAAGAGAGAAGGAACTATCTAATGTCCCCTGGGCATGTGGATAGAGCAGTGGTTTTTAAACTTGCTGGCATATTGGAGTCAGCCTAGGAGCTTGGGAAAAGTACCAATGCCCACCTCACCTCAATCACATAAACCAGAATCTCTGGGGATGAAGCTTGAGTACTGATATATATACCACTTGGCACTAGAGGCCAAGTGCATGAAATTCTTGCACTTAGAGGAGTCCCTCAGCCCAGCCTGTGCCCTCTCACAGTCCAGGAGCCCTTGGGGGACATCTGACTGATGCAGAGGCGGGAGAGGCTTCTGCCACTGCTGCTGCACTCATCAGCCATGAGCCCCCTTGTGGGAGCACATTGACAACCAAGGGGCAACTCCTGCATTAAGCGTCTACCCCCTGGTGTTCAGTGTGCATCATAGCAACTAGTCATTCACCATCGGGCTGAAACTGGCTCTCTGACATTCCCAAAGGAGTCCTGTATTGGGAGAGAGTGCAGGCTAGGCTGAGGAACTCTACTGGTCACGATTGGGGCCAGGGAGGGACACGAGATGTTAGCCAGCCAGTGAGGGACTGTGGGAGGGTTCCAGGGCATGTCCAGCTTTCTTTCTCAGTCCTGATTGGCTGGACCCCAGCAGCAAACTAACCTATCAGTTGGGGCATCTGCCCCCTGGTGGTCAGTGCATGTCATAGCAAGTGTTTGAGCATCCTTTGCTTATTAAGCTTGGATATGTTGAACAGTCGACCAGTCACTGAATGACCAGACACTTAGCATATCAAGCTTTTATTATACAGGATAGATAGATATGTACATATCTACATAATGATTTTTTTTCACTCTTTCATGATTGTAGTGTGCATCCAAGGTTGAGAACCTTAGTATATATGTAAGAAGCCAAACCATATCTAATGCAATATTCACTGTCACTATTTATTTTAATATATTTTATTGCTTTTTTACAGAGAGGAAGGGAGAAGGATAGAGAGTTAGAAGCATAGATGAGAGAGAAACATCCATCAGCTGCCTCCTGCATACCCCCTACTAGGGATGTGCCCGCAACCAAGGTACATGCCCTTAACCAGAACCAAACCTCGGACCCTCTGTCCACAGGCCAATGCTCTATCCACTGAGCCAAACCGTTAGGGATCACTGTCACTATTCATGAACCATAAACTCTACATAATTTTTACCATTTCCCTTCTCCTATCATATCCCTCCACATATGAGTCCTGTCCACATTAATGCACACTTAGCTCCTAAATTCATCCACTTTTCCATCCCAACTGCCATCATTCAGGATCAACCCACCATTGTCTCTGGCTCCCAAACTGCACTTCCTGTCCACCCTGGAGAACTTCTTGGATTTGTGCCCCTAGTGGAATCAGAGAAATAATTTGAAACAACAGTCTGACTATACAGGTGACCCTCCTCCTCCACTTGAAAACTTTTTATGGCCTTTCATTGCTCTTGGGATAAGATAGACTTTTTAAAAAAGATTTTAAAATTTTATTTTTTTAGGGAGAGAGAGAAACATCAGTTAAGAGAGAAACATTGATTGGCTGCCTCCTGCATGCCCCCTACTGGGGATCGAGCCTACAACCCAGGCATGTGTCCTGACTAGGAATCCAAACAGCAACCTTTCAATGCACAGGATGACACCCAATCAACTGAGCCACACCAGCCAGGGTGAGACAGACTTTTAAATATGCTCAACATGGTCCTGGCTGATCTTGGCCAGACCCCCTTCCCACTGACTCTACTCTGTTTCAGCCACTCTCTCAGTTTGCCATACAATTGCTACATGGCCTTAGCACATGCTGTTCCCACTGCCAGGAATGCTCTTCCCTCTCATCTTTCCTTTCTGAACCACTAAACATTTAGATCTCAGTTAACCTGGCTGAGAAGGAAAAATCCTCCTCTCATAATTTCTGTAATTGTGATGTCCCCTAAAAACACACACACACACACACACAAAAAAAAAAAAAACAACAACAAGGAAATGGTGAAGGGACTTGAAATTCACTTCAGATAACCATAGTTCTTAAGAGTACTACCTGTCTCCCCTCCCCCGTAAACCTAACAGTTGTAATTTTACATTTATTTGTGTGACCATTTCATTGGTATATTTATCCTGTAATAGAATTTGTGAGTGTGGGGCCTCATCTTCCTTGGTTTACCATGGAGTGCACAGCAGCTAGCCAGTGCTGGAAACATAGCAGGTGTTTAATAAATATCTGTGTTAGATTGCCAAAGGAGAGCACACGAGGCCAGAATGGTGAGGGATTATAAATTTATTCGAACACCCCACACCAGGTTGCTGAGCCTGGATGGCTCCAGCCCTCAGTGATGGAGTCAGTGGCTTTTAAAGAAATTGGGGGTAGGGGGCGGGGGGGGGCGGCTTTTTCTGGGTGGAGACTTCTTTATGCATACCCGGAAGGGAGATAATGGAATATGGTCACTGCACGTGAAATGTGGTCTCAGCAAAGGCAATGTCCATAGTGAAGTGACCTGAAAAGTCAGCTCCTGGGGGAGGACTAACAATTTGGTCCAGAAATAGGGAAACGGGTGTCTAGAAACTATGCCAGCTGAAGGAATGATTTCATAGCTGAAGGAATGATTGTACAGGCTTGATGGGTTGCATAGGAAAGATCTCAGAACTGGAGCTTAACTTTAAATCCAGGCTCTGATTCTTTGACTTTACTTCTTGGGCTCAGTCTTTTTTGGCACCAGTTCAGTGGATTTAAACTAAGTTTTGCTGCATCCCTCAAGGTCAGTGGGTGATAGAGGAGAAGAAGAGGAAGGCTCAAGGGGCAAGTGGAATGAACCTCCTTTTTATCTATTTCTGGGTAACATTTATTTTGAAGAAAAAGTTCCTAAAGGAAAAAAATAGTTCAGAAGCAACTGTAGTAGAGAGTGATGGAAGGCCTTCCTTCGGGCTGAGCATTTTGATGACCCTGGGGGTTTCCAAGGAGACTTGACTCACACAAAGGTCTGAGGCAGCTGCGGAGCTGGCCCAGCCAGGTTTCTGTTTTTCTAGGAGGCAGGGAATGTGCACACAAATACAGGTGGGTTTTTCTTTTCAGGAAAAGCTTGCAGAAAGGAAGCCAATACAGTCAGTTCCATCTGCCCAAGCAAAACACGGTGGCAGACACAAAGACTGAGTCACTCCCACTTCCTGGGCTGACAATTTAATAGGCTTCCCAGATTATGGGGCTCAATTAATGGTGCTTACTGGGCACGCATTCCTGGGCAGGTGGCTCAGTCTCTGGGCTGCAAAGCTGATTGAAGCACCTGCATTTTCACTGCACTTACCTGGTTCCTGAAAGGGCCTCTCCTGGGTGATGTTCCCCTCCCTTCTCCACACCCTTGGTCTTTAGGGAAAAACACCATCACAACAAAAACAAATTTTCTTTTTGCATTAATTAAAATGCCTTTCCCAGGAATAGGATAGAATTTCCCTGAGGCCTTTGCATTGGGCATGCAATGGGAAGGGGGAATTAAAGCTATTTTCTGCAGTAATGGGCCCTGCCTGGAGCCCTGGAAGGGGGAAGGAGAGAGGAGGAGGAAGGAGAGAGGCGTGCAGGAGGCTGCTACAGGAGCTAGAGATCTGAGTCTTTTCATTTCCCTGGTGGACAACCCAATTATCTGTTTTACTTTGGGGATTTCAGTTTAGATTTCATTTAAATCAAAGGTTATATAGCTTTTAAAAATGAGGGAAAAAAAGAGTATGGCTTGGAGCCCATGCAACTAGATGCTGCAAATAAAAAACCAGCACTTATTTGCCTTAATTAACTGAATATCCTGGACCTAAGACTCCTGGGTAATTTCTTCCTTTGTCCGTGGAGATGTTGCTAGGTTTCACTAAAGTGGCTCCTTTATTCACAAAAAAATTAAATTCCATTCATTCTAAAAGTTTTACCACATTATATTACCGAGTCTGCCTTCAGCTCAAAATAATGAATATATTCATGTATTATTTAGGCATAGTAATGCATTTTTCCTTTTTCTCTCCCTCTTTTAATTCATTGCTTCTCAACTGATAGCGTGCACCAGAATCTGCAGGGCTTGTTCAAACAGGGACCCCTGGGCCCACTCCAAGTTTTTGATTCAGTGGGTCTGGGGTGGAGCCCGGGATTTGCATTGCTGATGAATTTCTAGGTGATGCTGATTCAGGGTCTACACACTGAGAAGCCTATTTTAATTCAAAAGGGTAATAGAAAAGGAGTTGTCAGAATGTGGAAGGCTCTGGTGAAAGGCCACATGTTGGGGGTCAGTGCACATGCTTGCTTGGTCTTATTCTGAGGGCCCATCCAGAAGACTGACTGCCTTGAGCAGCAGTGGTCAAGTCTGATGCCCTCATTCACCACTAAGTCATCTGTGGATGCTGCTGGTAGACACAAGGGTCTTTACCAGGAGTCAGAGCAGGAAGCAGCTAAATGAATGGATCTGAGAATCCGATTGATCCTCTGAACCTAAGTCTTATTTCCAGACTGACCTCTGTGGCTGCTGCTTGAAATCCTGCCATTCCTGCCATGTTTCTATGTAAGTCACTGTGCCTTGTTTGAACACCAGTAGAAAGAGGAGAATGCCCTGAAAATTTAATAACTGAGCGATTTGGCACTGTCAGAAGAAGAAATTGGGGTGGGGGGTGCGGCGAAATAGAACTCTAGCAGTGGATGCAATCCTGTTTTTCTCATTTAAAAAGGTAAAAATTGAAGTTCAAAGAGGTTGTTTTGTCCTAAAGCCATAAAGCCAGGCTGTCTAAAGAATGAGGAAATATTGTTGTTTTTGCAAAAATTGGAAGGGGAGTAGATTGGGGGAACCAGGAGGTCTAGGGCTTGTGGGGAAGTACAGTGAGGGGAAGGAGATAAGTAGTTGGACACTGGGTCCCTGCTGAGTTCCCTCTCTAGCAGTGACACCATCAAGTTGGCCCCAAACTGGAACTTCTGGATCAACTTCAAGTTGTCTTTAAATGTCCTTATTAAGTTTCTATGTCTCGCTTAGCAGTCTTCTTCTTTTTATCGGTGCTCCTACCGCTGAAGTCCAGGCCCTCTTTGTCACTGTCATTCATCTCCATGATCAAATCATGCTTCCATTTAGGGGTCTTCAGTAGCTTCCTACCACCAACAGACAGCAATCTCATCTTCTCGGGATGTGCTCAAGCTGTTCCACTCCCTGAACTCAACTTGCTTTTTCTCTGTAATGTTCTTACACTCTTCCATGCAAACTATGCCCCTGCCATACCACATGACTTAGAAGTCCCTAAACATACCCTGCACTTCTGCATTCTTGTGTTTGCATAACCTTCCCCCTACAACTTCTACAGCCCAAATTCTCCCCATCGTTTAGGGCCATGCTCAAGTTTTTCTCCGGGAAGGCTTCCTTAATCTACAAGTTTGACTTGATTTCTCTCTTTCTTTGTCAACCTGGATGCATTTTTATTTATGAATGTGATATAAGCCTAGCATAACTCTCTCTACAATGAGGATGTGCTTGTGAGCTCGCCCATACACACATCCTACTGTCCTTGATCCTGAAAAATAAAAGAACAGCGGATGTTCTCCTACTCCCAGGATGCAGATGACTCCTACCCAGACACTTACTAAAATTGTCAGTGAGTCATTTCATTCTTTATCATAATAAAAAGGTTGAGATTTGAACCTTGCCTCAGAGAAAATTGAAATAAGACATGTATTTCACAATTTCTATTGCTTATTTTATGAGTGTAGGAGAGTTCTATCCATCCAACAGTAAGAAATCATTTCTCCCACTTTGATCAAGTCCAGGAGGGAAAATCTTGTCCTTCTGTGCCCCTGTCCATCCTGTGTTATGCTCATGATCCCCGGCATCTCTTCTAATCTGAACAGAACAGTATAGACATAGCATTTCCCCCTGAGTCCCCAGAAGATGACCCCCAGCGTGTAGTAGCTACTCAGTAAATGTGGAGTTGAACTTGTGGAAAGGGTGATATATAACCAAGACAATCCCAAATTCCTTTCCACTTTGGGGTAGAGCATAACTAGTAGATTTAGGGAACTGGAAAGTGCCTGCATCATTTCTGAATTCAAACCTACACATTCAGCCTTAAGGAATTCATTCAGAAGGCAGAGCCCATTACTGGTTCCACCTCCAATTATAGTACCTACTTCCAGTGGCCGCAGCCTCAGCAGAGAGTATGGTTTTTTCTACAGACTGATTATTTATTCCTTCATTCAACAGATAATGATCACCACTTCCTATGTGTTAGAAGCTGTACTGGGGATACAATAAGAAAAGCATGCACTCCACATATTTAACATTAAATACTGATTGCTATGGAGGCATATTGCTGGGAAGTAAAGAAAAATCTCTCTGTAAAAGTGACATGTAAGTGGGGACATGAAGAGTATGTAGGAGACACCAAGCTGAAGACGAAAGGAATGCTATTCTGTGCAAAGGGAGCAGGATTGTAGAAATTTCAGGATCCAGAGAGTAGTGATCTGAATCACTGAGATACAACAGCCCTTAGGAAGTTTCTCCTAAGCCCTCCCAATCTTGGGATGGGGTCCTTTCTGTATGTTCCTAAGCATTCAAACTTCCATCTTCACAGGCCTGTCTGCCTGACAATCACCTATTTACTTGTAGTTCCTTCCCACTAAGTAATAAATCCACATGACCAAGACTCCATCCCCTGCAGTTGGGACAGAGCTGGGTATGGAACATCTTGATGTAAATGCCTGGTACATAGTCTTACCAGTCACCACTGCCATGCACACTGACCTGTCTGTCAACCATCAGTGCCTTAAGGGTGGGCAGAGCAGGCACCTACAGAGTTATTAACACTCCCAGGGGCTCCAGCCAAGAACTGTTGGGCTTAGTGGGTAAACACTGGAGCAGTGTTCTTGCCCCTCTGGTGAGCTAGCTCAGAGTTATATGCTTTACAACAAGATTATGCTCCAGGGCCCTTGGCACTAAATTGCTTGAAAATGTATTCTTTACTGACTGCCTTTTCTTCCTTTCTTCCTTCTCCCACTTCCTTACCAATGTTTTCTTGGGTCTCCTCCCAAATAAGCCACCCACAATCAGATCCTGGACTCACGGTAAGCTTCTAGAGGAACCCCAACTAAAATGACACTCACCAAATACGTTTTGAATAACTAAGTCCTCCCCTGACTCAGCCGCTTATTTGCTTTATTGGGCAAGTTATTACCTCTCTGAGCCTTCATCCTTGTCTTCCCTCCCCTGCAAAATGCCCTCCCTCCATCACCACTTGACTCCAGTGATATATATTGCATGAAAAGCCTGCTTGAGCTGCACTGAGTTGTGGAAATGGACTACTGCCCTGTCACATGCCCATCTAACCCAGCTGGGCCACCGCAGAATATGAGCCAAATGGCTGGCAGAGATTTTCTGACTACTGTCTTGACCTCAAGAACCCAAAATCTGCTCAGTTATTCCCAAAGTGAGTCCTTACCTAGGGGGTAAACACGTAGCTTGGGGGCCTGTTTCTACCTCCTCACTTAAATAGGAGCTATAGAGAATGGCTACTGACCATTCCAGGGTTCTCACAGAAGGAGCCAGAATTTGAGTACGACTTAAATTCATGCAAAACTGTGGTGTATATTTATAATTAGTGTGACAATGACAATGTTGACATTAATGATGATGATAACAGTGAGTGTCATATTTTGAACCCCTGCTCTGTGTTAGGAACTTTGTGTATATGACTAATCTAAAGCCTCCCAACAGTCCTATGTGGTCATGCTTATTATTTCCTTTTTGCAAGTAAGGAAGCTGAGGTTTAGCATTAAACTCATGTTCTAAATCCCATCCTCCATGTAATCCTTATCAGATTCTCCATCGTAAGGACATATAATGAAAAAGTTCCTGGAGACAGAGCTGCCATGCCTTTTCTTGGTCTCACTTCAAAATTTCATGTTACCTGTTATACACCTATAGCAAAGGTGGATGGGAAGCCTAGACTGCTGACCTGAAGAGTCTGTAATGAAGATTCTCTACATCCCTGCTGAGGTGAGATCAGAAAAAGCCAAAGTGGTAATGAGGACCCCTATACTGCAGGGCCAATGGAGACTGTGTAGGGGGCCTGGGATTTCACTCCACCTGCATGATGAGGTTGAGTCGCCCAACCTCCCCGCACCACTGGGAGTGCATCATAGGATGCCTCGTGAAGAGTCAGGACTTTCACAGCTGCCACATCCTGTACATGGCATCTTTTCAGGAAGCAGTAACAGAGAACTCCTACCCCTCCCATGCAGTGGGGCATCAGTAGGGGCCTATAGGAGTCAGAGCCTCCTCACCTCTCCTTTCCTCCTGCCCAATAATAATGAAAAGCCCTCCCTCTCAGCTGTCAAGGAAGGCTGAGTGAGAAACCTAGACTTTTAACCCCTATAGATGGTGCCAAAGCTGTGCCTTCACCCCATCCCCCTTCCAGATCAATGTCTAAAAAAAGCCAGCTAAAGCAGATGGTTTAAAGAAGATCTGGAGACTCATAACAAATCACCCAAGTCTCTAGGTTTCAATGGAAAATCACTCATCATACAAAGACCCAGAAAGATCTCACACTAAATGAAAAAGATACGTTATACTTTCTCAATGACTGTTGATTCTGTCTGTTCTCCATCCTCACTGCCACCATGCAGTCAACCTTCTTCTCTCTCCTGCATGTGACAGCTTCCTCTGGTCTCCCCACATCCTGTATCCCTCCCATCCTGCAGGCAGAATGATCTTTCCAACAGTAATCGATTCATGGCATCCCCTCTACACAGCTGTCAATGAGTACCCACTCCCCTCAGAGAAACTCTTTTAATATGGCTTGGAGGTGCTGGCTCTGTACTTCTCTTCCCTGATCTTATTTCATGTCACGTTCATACCTTGAACACTTGATTCAAGCCATAATGAAAGACTGTATTTCTTAAATGTTCTGTTATGTGGTTTCACTCAACACCCTCTCACAAGTTGCTTCCTCTATCTGACAGCCACTGTCCACCCTTCACATATTTATACCTACTTTCCTGCAGGTCTCAGATTGGATGTCTTTGTCTCAGAAAGTTTCCCAAACCCAGCTCCTGGCTGGATCTCTCCCAAATGCTCCCACCTTGTGTGTCCTTCTCACAAAATATATAATCCTCTTCACTAGTTTTTTTCCCCAACTCAGCTATCAACTTTTGTAAGTCGGAAACTATGTCTAAGCAGGGTATTCTGGAGCTAACGAGTCCCACCTTGCAAGAGCCAGCTGTTGAATGTGCAGGGTTGTTGCAAGTTGGGTGGTAAATACTACCATCACCAAAAGTCAAATTATAAAAGCTTAAAGTAATTATAGGCATTTTAAAATGAAAATAATAGATACTAATACTCATTCCTTCCTACTCACTTTACCACATTTTACTATAATCTAGGTTCTCTAGACTATGCATCTCTTCCCAACGCCATGCTAGGTGACAAAATATTGGTAGCTTGACATTGGCCATGATGGGCATGTTCACACATGAAAATGGCAAGTGATACAAACCAGGGCTTGACTTAGAGTTTTGTCAGTTGTCCTGACTCACTGTGTCTAGCTCACTTTGATGTTCCCAGCACCTGATCTAAAGCAGAGGTGGTACTTAATAGATATTATTGCAAAGGTGTAAGTATATGAGGACATGAATATAAGGAGGACTAGGATTTCCCAGAACCCTATCACTGCCTGTAGGAACATTCAAGGTGGAGTGGAAGCTGTCTGACTTGAGATCCATGGACTGACCTTGCTACTGGCCTCGGGATGTTGCCTGAGCCCTTTGCCCAGGTGTGTGAGCCAGGACACACAACTCAATAAGCTGAGGGTCACATTTCCCAAAGTGCCTCGATAACTTCTTGTTAACACTTTTTGACGGGATTGTCCAAGATGTGTGGGGCCTTGGTTGCTTTCCTACGTGATGCCACTTTGATGAGTTGAGTGGGTTGTCTGAGAAATGTCCAGAACTGGGAGCAGAATTTTTCACTGGTCTGCTTGCAGCGGTGAAGATATTTTTGGATTTGGGCTGAGTCAGTCTCTCTTTTTGACCCAGGTGCCCCTAGGCAATTGCTGCTCCCACAGATGGCAACTCATTAAAGGGTAGGCCAGGTCTGCAAACAGGAAGGGGTGGGGAGCTGCAGGATACCGGGGTGTTCGGTCTGTTAGAACTTCTGCACAATTTCTGAGCTGAAACATCCCAGGATATGCTGACTGAAGGAGGGCTCTGAGGTTTCCACAGCAGAGGGACTTACCAGGATGAGCACCCCGGAGGGACCACTGGTGCTGAGCAGTGTGTCCTGGTGTCCAATGCCCTGGGTTCAAGTCAGGACATTGACTTAGAACCTGGGTAATCATGGGGAAGTGGTTTAACTTTTCTGCCTCAGTTTCCTCATTTGTAAAATGGGAAT
This sequence comes from Lasiurus cinereus, assembly GCA_011751065.1. NCBI lineage: Eukaryota > Metazoa > Chordata > Mammalia > Chiroptera > Vespertilionidae > Lasiurus > Lasiurus cinereus. The sequence continues at coordinate 4,850,553 of JAAGEH010000088.1, read as the reverse complement.
AATATCAATATATCCTATTTTACAGAGCTGTTATAGGAATTAAATAAGGTTATTTGACCCTGCCTAGCACATAATAAAATCTCAATAAATCTTAACTTGTTATTACTTTGAAGTGAGGATGCAGGAGACCTCTATGGGTCAATACAGATATTTGGCTTGATATTTGGCTTAGGAGCAAGGCTTGTTGCAGATGCTTAGCCAAAACTCAGGTCTGGGTTTCCAGGACAGACCTAAGAAAGCCCTTTCTATCGGTGATTCTAATAGAAGGCAGTGTGTTGTAGAGGTAAAAGCAGGACCTGTAGAATTAGACAAGATCAGGGTTTAAAATATGAGCTAAGTAACTTTGGGAAAACTGATTCATTTCTATGAGACGGCTTTCAAATCTGTAAAATGGGCGAAACAATTGCATAGATTACAAAAGAGAGGGAATTAAATAAGATCTAGAATTATAATGCAGAGCAAAGAAATGCTGTGGTTACTAATCTGGAAAGATCACTTCTAGACCCCCAAATTTTTGACTCTATGTGTGTGATGACATTGCCCCCACCCAGCAAGGTGATTATAAAGATGAGGTAATATGATCTATGTATAGAGCGTGGCTGTGTGCCTGGAAAATAAAGACTCACAAACAGTAATTCTGTGATTATTGGCTTTCTCTTTGCCATTTTTATGCTATAAGAAGCAAATTTTGTGGACACCTACTATGTGCCAGGTTGTGGTTGGTGACAGGGGTGGATCCATAGAGGAATATACGTAGTGTGGACTTATACCTAGGGAGATTCCTTCCATCCCAGTTGGTGGGAAAGGGCTGGGAGATAAAAAATAAATAAACAAATATAAAAATGTTTTAAAATATGCTTTATGTAGAAAACCAAAGGGTATGGTGGGTGCGCACGGCAGGGGGAGGGTTTACTTTAGATCGTGTTGTCAGAGGGTGATCTTTGGTTTAGGTCACCTCACCAACACCAGCCTCAGTGACAGAACAGAGCTCCCACATTTTTTGTGTCAGTTTGACTTTGGGGGATGTATACATAAGCAGGAACCCCAAGATTTCTCCCTGGACATCGCTCCACATCAAAAGGCTGAGACCAATGTGGACCAGGTGGGCAGGGCAGCCTCCTCCTTGAATAGTCAGCGATTTCCTTGACTGCATGTGGCCTATTCGTCCACCAGGTGGCAGTGTTCCATAATGAACAATGATAGCATTAATTAAAGAGGGCCTCAGGCCAACCTTAATAATATAGGCCAGCTAATGAACATTTGCTGCGAGCACTAATTACAGTTATCCTTCCTGACGGCTGTGCAGGATTCCTGGCCTTGGGACGGTGACAATTTTCCTTCTGGATCTTCTTTCATTCTATATCTGAAATAAATAGATAATGTATTTAATTGATATAACTGAGCACACACATGCCCAGGCACTGTACACAGAGCTTTACAAGGATTATTGCATTGTCCCACCAGCTTTGCAGTGAGTTATAGCGTTCCCACTTTATAGATGAAGACTCAGAGGGTCAGAGAGTAGCAGCTTGCCTAGGGATGCACAGCTGGTACATGACAGTGCTGGGTTCAAACCTAGGTTTGTCTGATATCGAAGTCCAGCTGTTAACCATCACACTGTCATGCTCTGTATTTTCAGAAGAATTGCTATTACTAAGATAAGTTATGTTGAAACAGTAAATTGTCTTCTATATGAAGATGGCATGTTCTCACCCAGACAATACTAAGTCATAATCTCAGTGGGAGTGTGTTATGTAGCCCCCACCTGGCTCTAGAATGGAAGGGCAGTTAGTGGGACCAGGCATGCTTCTGAGAACATGTGAAAGTGGCAGGCCTATAGCCAGAGGGAGTCCTTTTACTGAGTCCTCACAGGGTGTCTTAGAGGAATGAAGGCAAACCTCATTATTTTCTTTTTATGGATGAAGACTACTAGTACAAGGCACAGAGTGGTGAAAGTGCTGCCCAAGGTCCCACCATGTTCACTAGAACCCCTCTGGAGATGCTGGGGAATTTCTCATTGTCCTGGAAACTGGCTGATCAAAGAGAACCCAGCACTCTAGAAAAATAAGTGACTGTGCAATTCCAGAGAATACTTGACGTTCTGTGATTTCCTAGAGATGGAAGCAAAATTATATTCAGATGTTTAAGATTTCTACAGCTTGAAAAGATGACCATGACTCAGATTAAAGATATGTAAGTAGACAGTTTATCATGGCATTTGATTTGTGGTGCCACCAAGTCCATGTTTAGGTGATGGTATGCTAGACGAGAAGGGAAGTTTCAGATGATCTGGTACAAGGCCTTCATTTTATAGGTAGGGAAACTGAGAAGAATGACTCAGTCATAGTCATTCACTGAACCAGGGATGGCAGGATCAGGCCTAGATTCCCAAAAGAGGACCCTCCACCAATTCCCTGCAGACTACAGGAGATGAATGTTCAATCTCAGAGGGAAGGTGGGGGTGGGTGGCAAGAGGTCAACCAAAGAACTTGTATGCATATATGTATTACCCACGAACACAGACAGTAGCAGGGGAAAGGCCTGGGGTGGGGGCAGGGCGGGCTATAAGGGGTCAATGGGGAAAAAGAGGGGGACATATATAATACTTTCAACAATAAAAATTAAAAAATAAATATACAGGAGATAGGAAATCAAACCAGAGGCCCATCCAGAGGAGAGCTCTTGTGGGCTGCTCCTGCAAGATCAAAGGAAGCCCTGAAATCAAATAAATCTGAGAAGCACCAAGTCAAACAGCTGTCTCTTGCACCCACTGTCAGAGGAAAGTCAGCCTCCAGGAAGGAAATCTTGGTGATACCTTCTGAATGAGATCTAAAAGGTCAAGCTATTTTGATTCTTCTTTTGTTAGAGGACAAGCCCTTTATACAATATTTTCAAGTCAGCAAAGATGGTAAGACTTGGTGCATTGAGTTGGAAAGTTAGCATCATTAAAGGCAGAATTCTGAGAGTCGGATAAATACAGGTTTGAACTCACACGATGCAAGGTGTTGGCAGAGTGACTTTGACATTGACCTTCAGATTCTTTAAAATGGGGATAATTCTATATAATAAAAAGCTAATATGCAAATAGACCAAACAACTGGTCACTATGATGTGCGCTGACCACCAGGGGGCATGCACGGACCATGGTGGGCATCAGCAGCAGGTGGCAGAACGCAGAACATGGCAGACATTGAGTGTATGGGATGGTGGAGCAGGTGAGCAGGGGCGCCAGACCAAGGTAGGGCATTAGTGCTGTCATTGGGGGGAGCCTCTAGTGAATATTCTTTGCCCCCACAAGTTGCGGTCCTCGCACCTGCTGCCAGCACCAGCCCTCTTGCACCTGCTACTGGTGCTGGAGCCACTGCTTGCAACACTACCAGCACCCAATGCCAACCCCAATTGCTCAGCGCAGGTACAGAGCAGCGGCTGCCAGCCCTGATAGCCCCTCAGGGCTTCTCCACCTTCCCCTGCTCCTGAGGGGCAATCAGGGAAGCAGCTGCCTCTTACACCCGCTGCCAGCAATGGCCCCACTCTCACCCACTGCCAGCACCAACCCCAACCCTGATTATACCCACAGCCAGCACTGGAGCTGCCATTCACACCCACTGCCAGCACCTGGGGCCAGTCCTGATTGCTTGGCATTGTCAGTAGGTGTGAGCAGCAGCTGCCAGCCTGGTAACCCCTGAGGGCTTCTCCATCTCCCCCTGCACCTGAGGGGTGATCAGGGCAGCAGTGGCCACTCGCACCCACTGATGGCACTAGCACCACTTGCACCTGTTACTGGTGACAGCTCCCATTGCTCCGCACCATCAGCAGATGCATGTGACTCCATCAGCAGGAGTGGGGCTGTGAGCAAACAGGGGACCAGGGTCATGGTGGGAGGGGCCTGGCAGGGGCATGGAGGATGTGCTACAGTTCCTTTCAAGGTGTACAAATTCGTGCAGTGGACCCAAAGTTACATTATATAAAAACTAGAGGCCTGGTGCACTAATTCATGCACAGGTGGGATCTCTCAATGTGGTCTGCAGGGATTGGGCCAAAACCAGGAGTCCAACTGCTCTTGCTATTCCAGCCTGTCACTCCCACTCATCCTGGCTCCACTGCACCTGCTGTGGACTCACACCCAGTCAGTCCTGACCAGAAGAGGCTCACATTGTGGTAGTGGCACTCACCAGTAATGAGCCCTGCATCTAGTGCACATCCAGAGGGATATGGGGATGGGGCCCAGGATGCAATCAGCCCTTATGGCAGGTGGTGGGATGCTTTTGTTAGCTTGGGATCTGAATCCATCCACTGATGTTCACTCTGGTTCTCGGGAGCCTCTTGATGGCCGCTTTCATATAGTTTCTTCCTTGCAGAGCATCTAGGGAGAGGAAATAGCTGTGGTGCCAGAGGCCAATTTCCAGGAGGCTGGCAATGCTGTCAGGATCATGCCAGTGGTGCTAGTCCATCAGTGTCTGACCCATTCTCTGGAGATTGGATCTGCAGGACTATTAAAGGAGTGAGTGGCTGCCGATGGGCTGGTGGGCTGCAGGTGCAGGTTGGTCAGCTGAGAAGCCCTCCCACTATGGGAGCACACTAACCACCAGGAGCAGTTCCTGCATTGAACGCCTTCCCCCTGGTGGTCAGTGCATATCATAGCGACCGGTCAACTGGTTGTTCAGTCATTTGCTCATTCAGTCGTTCAATTGCTTAGGCTTTTATATATATATAGATTGGGGGAATTGCATTATCTCTGGGAGAAGATGAAAGTAAAAATGGAGGACTTCATATTTATTCAAACTATGGGGACTTGAGAAAATGCTAGAGTAACAAAACATGCTGAGTTGGCTGCTCTGAATAGTGAAAGGACAAGGAAATCCAAGTGTGGATGGAGAACTGGCCTGGAAGAGGAGGCAGGGGCCAGCGAGAGGTAAGGTGGGAACAGGCAGGAGAAAGGGAAAGAGGGAAATCTCATTCATCCCACTGGGTGGGTCCCATTCCCTGTGGTGCTAAAAGGAGGAACTCTGTGAAGAGAATGTCTGGGAGGCATTTCACATGAAATTCCCTTCCTGATATCAGCCCAAAGTTCCTCCTCCCCCAGAACTTCAGTGAAGGCAGCAACACTTTCCCTTTGAAGGCAACTGCCAGGGTGTGTTAACTACCACAGAGGGCTGTTATAAAGACGCATAGGAAATACCCCTAAACAGAGAGCTATGCAAAGAGTATGGTGCTTAGTTCACTTTATACAACATGTTTGTGAGTGATTGCCTCAATCTAATTTGTACACATGGAATGTTTTCTCATTAAATTGCATTACCATCTCAAAGATGAGTCAGCACCGTGAAGGGACCAGCTGTGGCCTGCCCGTCAGCTCTGCCAAGAAAGGCAGAGTGCTTTGGGCCAGTTGCTTAGCTTACTGGGCCTTGGTTCATTCACCTGGGAAACAAGAGGGAACAGGTGTGGGTTTGAAGTCCTAGAGACCCGAGTTTCAATCCCAGCTCTGCCACTCCAGTTTTGTGGATTTCAGCAAGTTCTTTACCATCTGTGAAATGAGAGTGATCAGGATCAAGTAAGATTATGCTTGTAATTCTGAAATGTTATCTCTGATGGGATCTCCAGTGATATGGACTTCTAAGACTTGAGACACACACACACACACACACACACACACACACACTTGCTAGATCCTTCTCCCTTCTCCAAAAAAACAAAGCAAGAAAGCATTGGAAGCAAAGGGAAGAGAAGAGAATGGAGAAGGGTTGGCATAAGGAAAACCCTGGACTGACCCCAATAAGAAAACAAGCATAATGTTCTCACATGTCTAGTGCTTATAGTGTCAGAACACAGGAATATAAAGAAGAGCAAAGGTAGAGGGAAATGCGGACAAGAGAGACTTTGCTTAGGGTGATGGGCACACATGAAATGTGCAGATGATGTTGTATTGAGCTGTGTACTTGAAACATGTATGGTTTTACAAACCAATGTGACCCTAATAAATTCAATTAAAAAAAAAAAAGAGCATCCACCATGTGCAGATTCATAGGACCAGGTTCAAAAGACCTGGAATGAGGCTAAGGGGGTGAGGTTCTTACCCTTTTCTTTCTCCTTGAAGTTTCAGCTGGCTATCTAAGCAAGTGAGTCTCAAGTTAGCTGAATAAGCATCTGCTAAACTTCTTTCTCTCAGAAACACCTCAGATGGTGACTCTGTAATTCACTCGGTGCTCTAGGGACACACACAGGCAATGATCAGAAATTGCCGAAGCTAAAATAGGTCACAGACCAGATCATTGTATTAATTGGGCCACCACTGAAAGTCCCTTTTGGGTGATGTTCCATTTCCTCTGAACAGAGCTCCTCTCTGTGGGACTATCTTTCTCCTGGCTGAGCATTGCTAAGGTTAAAATTCTTAGAACTGATATTGGGCAGGTTTAAGTTGGGAGCTATCTGTAGGTGACTGGACCAAATTATAGTATTCTGTCTAGAAAGTGGGTTTCCAATGGGTTAATGCTTAATACATAAAAAGCATTAACAAATAGACAAGAAAACACATTAGCAAAAGACAAGAAAATACACTTCATAAAAATAATAAATTCCTAATAAACATATAAAAAGGTATTGAATGAAATATAAAATTTAAATAACACTGAAATTTACATTGAAAATGTGATGCCAATTTTCACCTATCAGGTAGGCAAAGGTTAGAACCAATGAAAATACCTAAAATTGTTAAAGATGGAGTAAAATAGGCCCTTTTGTTGAGGCTGTACCTGATACCACCTTTCTCGAGGACAGTTTGGCAATACATAGCCCAAGTTTTAGACATTATAATTTGGTCCAGTCACCTACAGATAACTTCCAACTTAAACCTGCCCAATATCAGTTCTAAGAATTTTAACCTTAGCAGTCCTCAGCCAGGAGAAACATAGTCCCATTTGGCTCCACAATTCCAGTTCTTGGACTTTAAGTAAATAATCATAGAAGCCCAAACACAAGAGGATTTTGCTACATGATTGGTCATCATAGCCTCTTTTGTTTGTTATGAATAATCCAAGTGTCTATAAAGAGGAGATTGACAAAATTATAGTACATTCAAATAACTGAACATTCTACAGGCATTTGAAACCATGATGTAAATAAAGGTTCACAACATCTTAAGTAGAAAACAAAAAGCAAACTGTGCAAATAATATTCCTTTAAAAGACATCAGTAAGAAAATAACAGCAATAACACTATTACGCATAGGACTAAATAGCCAGGGCCAATGTTGCACCAAAATGCTGTGCCCAGCTGACTCTAGTTGATAAAATGAAGAATGATTTTTTACTTAAAGCAATTTTTCAATGTTGTTGGAATCTTTACAATGAGCATAAATTGCTTTTATAATAAGAAAATAGCAAATAAGGCAGAAAATAACAGGATAATGCGTGGCAGGTGTCCTGGGGGATACCACACACGATGCGAAAGGGCTTGCAGCATCCACATGCCAGGAACAAAACCTGTCATTTTACTTAAGAAAGTTATTACTTATCTTCCCCAAACATGTGAAAAGCTGTCGCCGGGGATTTAGGGCTGATGCCCTGCTTGAAAGATGTTGACCTGAGTTCTGAGTCTAATTTGTTTAAATTTGTCTATTCTACCTGGTCCATTTCCATTTAGGTCTGGAAGCTTTCCATTCTAATTACTATTCCTCTCGTGCTCCGCTCAGAGCCTGAGTGATTTTCATTTAAAAGAGCATCTGTCTTTTCTCCCAATAGCTTCTGTGGGTATGGCAGGAGATAGGACCTGAGAGATGCAATGCCCTTGGTGGTAGAAGGGAACCTAAGGAAGAACCTAGGGGGAGATTTAGTCAATCTGGTCTAGAACTGCACTGCAGGTGACAAGCACTACTCATTAAGTTCTGACACAAGAGTCTGTAGCATTATCTCACAGTCATCCCTATGGAGAGTTAGGAAAAACTTTTTCAGTCAGCTAAAATCTACCGTGACGTTTTCCTGCTTAAAACCTGTCCATGGCTCCTCCATGGCTTTCAGGGTCAGGCTGAAAATCCTCAGCTTGAGAAGCACCATCTGGCTCCAGTTGACCTCTTGAGCTCTATCTCTCCTTGTTGCCTCCGCCCTCTGCTTCTCATCTCCCTGGTTCTTCCTCAGTATGTCAACTGGTTAACATTTCTGTGAGTCTCCCAGCCCGAGTTGGAAAGCTTTTAATAGGTCCATCATCAGTATCACAACTCATTCACAGGACTCTTACCCATTTATCTGTTCCTCTACTCCCTCTCTCCACATCCCCTTCCCATGCAGGGTTCACTCCTACTAATTCTTCAATTTTTAATAATCTAGTTCAAGTACCACCTTTAAGGACCCAGAAGCCAGTCCATTATCCTTTCTGCCCCATCACCAGCTGACATAGCCCCTCCTCCACCTCATAGGCTCAACACTACCATACTACCTCTGCTCATTCACATACACATGCGTGTTCTCTCTGCCACACACTGGGCCAGGAGCTGAGTAGAGATCGAGCAGAATAAGGCATAAAGCCTGTTCTCATGGAGTTCCCTCTCTATCATAGCACTGCAATCATTGGTTTCCTTTTGAATCATCTCGACCAAACTAAGCTTCTTGAATTCAGGAATCATGTCTCAATCCACTTTGATTTTTCAGTCCCAGGAACTTCAGGCACTCAGGAAACATCTGTCAATCACTAAAAAATTTAATAAAAAAATAATGCCAACAAGACATATTAGGTAGGCAGATTTGGACTATTTGATACATAATTTTATTTAGTCTCCCAGGATTATATTTAAGGCAAAGACCTTACATTTAGAATTTCTAAGTTCCTACTACTCTCTGAACTGAAATGCAAACTTGGATATCTTAGTATTATTTTTTTAGGTGTTTATTAGAACACATTGCAAATGTTAGAATTAACTGCATTAAGACTACTATGCAAGAACAAAATATAAAGTTGGGGGCAGTTTTAAACAATATTCCAACAGCTATTATGAATATTTTGGGTCTCACCTCCAATCATTTACTAATTAGATGATCTTGTACCTTGGTTTTCTCATCTCTGAAATGGGGATAATAGAACCCACCAGAAAAGGTTATTATGAGTTTTAAATAATAAGCTAGTACGTATAAAGAGCTTAACTCATAAAAGGTTAGCTGCCATGGTGATAGTGATGATATAGCTCATTATTTGAAGCAAAGGGGACAGGAACAGTATTATGTACTGATTAATACTGTGCCTATGGAATCAGACAATGCTGAGTTTATATCCTGGCTCTGCTATTTATTAACTGTGTGATTCAGGATAAGTTCCTTGAACTCTCTGGACCATGGTGTTCTCTTTTCTTAATGGAGTTTAATGACAGCTGCAGCACAGAATTCTTATGAGTATTAAATGAGAATCTTGAATATCAAGATTTAGGACAATTGGTAGATGCATGGAAAGTGGTGAAGAAATGTTATTTTTAATAGTTATTAAGTAAGATAGTTATTTTTCACAGTTACGAAGTAAGTTCAGGTAACTATAGATTCCTCATCTCTCCTGAGAAAGAAAACATGTCATACTTGGAAAGTACTCATATGGGTAGATCAACTAGGTGATATTCTCTTCAAAAATGGAATGAAATAGCTCCCGTATTGAAGTTCTAGGAATGAATATGAGGACTCAGTTCCACAGAGTCAAGGGCTGGAAAAGACACAGATGAGGGTTAGTGGCAGTGCAACTTGAGAGTCTTCATGGGAGATGGAAGGTGAGTTCTTTATATCTTTATAGATGGTGTCCGGAGTTTGAAAGAATGAGGCCTCAGGAGATCTGTAGCTAATGGCTATTCAGTGTCCTATCTGAGAATCTCTGGATATTGATCATTTGATTAATGTCTTGACACCAACATTTGGAGAAAGAAAAATATTAAGATGTTTGATCACCACCCCCCCCCACAGCTTAACTTCTCCCACCTCTTCAATTATTGACACTTTCCCTCCACTCTGAAGTTCCCTTTATATTTTGAGCAGGTGTGTAAATTTGGACATGCAGTCAATACCATGGGGTGTGATTGTAGCTTTTTCTCCAGGATTTCCTGTGTTCCTTATTCATGGATATGTACATCTTTGAGACTGAAAGCTCATAAATAAGGAATATAGTCCTTACATTTTCCCCGCCACTAGCACACTAGCTATTTTCAATGCCAGAGAATCTGTTTTGCACAAATAAGAAATACCCTTTCTTCAAGATATTTTGTTGCTATATGTAAAACACTTTGCAATAAATACACAAAATTATGATGACTATAATGTGATTGGTGCCCCCAAGCTTGAGTAGTATATAAGCTACACACGGTTATATGTCAGCTGCTTCTACCTTCTCCCTCTGCCTCCTTTCTTTAACCTTAACAACCTTACCTCAGAAGATGTATTTGCTCATAGCCCATCTACCAGCATCTGCTAAACTCATACTTTTATCTCAAGACTCCACTTAATCACACTCTTTGAGAAAGCCATCCCTAACATCTTGCCCTCCTCACTGCTAGCGCTGTGCACGGTACTCATCTTGTCATTGGATTTATTGTGTTGGGTTGCAATGATTTGTTTACATGACTGACTCTCATTCTAAACTGATAGCTTCTAGAGCAAGACCACCTGGGGTGCTTATAAAAATACAAATCCCTGAATCAGAATGGCTGGGCTCAGAATCTGAAAAGCTGTATTTCTAAGTAAGACTTACCTGGGCAGCTTAAGCCCTCTCAATTTCAAAGCTCACTTCTCTAGACAGCAAGACACATATTTCCTGCAGGCCTTGAGATATCGGGCATGTGTTCTACTTGAAATCCCTGGCTATTCATATCTTACCAGTAAGAAATGTTTTGTTTTGTGTTTTAATTTTTTATTGAATTTACTAGGTGACATTGTTTAATAATATTATATAGGGTACAGTTATATAGGGTACAAATTTCAAGGGTACAATTGTATAATACATCATCTGTATATTGAATTATGTGTTCACCACCCCAAGTCAAGTCTCCTTCCATCACCATTTATCCCCCCTTTACCCTCTTCTACCTTCCCCTGTCTCTTCCCTCTGGTAATCACCACTCTAGGGTATTTAGATATATGTCTACATTGTCTTCTGGGAACTCTAAAGTCTGTGAACTGGTATGTATGTGCGTGTGTGGCATACAGGGAGTTAATGAGAGGAATGGAAAGCACTCTGAGTTTGAAGTAGTTCCAAAGGGGGGAAAAAATCATGATGACAATATCCTGAGTTATTTTAAAAGCTGGCTGACTGAGTTAGACATATTTTTGTTTCTAAGATCAAAAGACTAATCTTTGGTCAAATAAAGATTGATAAAATCATGAGCAAGCTCTTTGGGGAGTGACCAGGGCTATTAGTTTTCTGTGATGACAGCTCCACATAGTTGCAGATCAGATAGGAACATGAAGAGCAGAGTCAAGAATTCAGGCAGAGCTTTTCCGTTCATAGAGTTAGATGATGAATTTGTGCAAGAACCGTGTGAAAACTAATATGGAAAATTCTGAGCAACCAATATATGGAATTTTCAATGCCAGAGAATCTGTTTTATTTGAGTTAAATCATTTGGTAAATCCTGAAGAACACATGTAATTTCCCTTTGTTCTGAGTTCTAATGACTTTGTGGTTGTCCCTTTAGAGTCCATTTTTCCAGAACTCCTTGGAGGGATGACTATTGTCAGTGACAACCTGTCCAATGACCACATAGAGGGACAGAATCTGTAACCTCTTCCATGCAGACATAAATCAAGGTGCCTCCCCTCTGAGAGCAGGTTTCTTTGCTCCATTTCATCTTGTGTTGAGTTGAAAAGAGAAGACTTCCCTGAAAAATTACTTAACAAGCTTTCATTGGATGGCTTTACTTCTACAGGTCTAGTTACAAGCTACTTAAGATGCTTACAATTTGTCTGGGGATACAAGGACTCGTGATTTGATTAGAGAACAATTGAAAATATTGTATAACTGAGTGCTATGCTGTATAACCGAGTGCTATCCTCTGTGGACTTGCTACTCACAATGTGGTCAGGGACCAGCCACCTTGGCATCCCCTGGCCCTTGTTAGAAATGCAGGCACGCAGGCCCACACCCAGACCTAATGAATCATTCTCCACTATTGAACACAATCCTAGGTCAGAGATTTTCAACCTGTGTGCCACAAGGATTTTTAAAACATGCAACAGCTGACTATGTAGTCAGGGGCACTGGCCTCTTTTCCCTTCGATTGCCAAATTTTTTTTAAAAATGACAAAAACCAACACAATAGCTGTCCAGTGTGAATGGATCAAAGTTATACCTATTTTCCTGGTAACATCAGCAAAAAAAGGTATGAGTGCTGCAGAATTTTAGTAATTAGTTTATGTTGTCATGAGATGATAAAGGTTGAAAATCGCTGCCCTCGATGATTTATATGCACAGTAAAGACTTTCTAGTGGCTTCTTCGACTGGTATTGAGCTGGATGCATAAATCACCTGGGAGCTTTTAATTACTCTGATTCCCAGGCTCCAGCCACTGGTGTGTGATATTTTAGCATAATGAGTAAGAGTGGGAGTTCTTGGGGAAGACTGCTTAGGTTTCAGTTATGATTTTTGCCTCTTACTAGATGTGGTACAGCCAAACAATCCAGCCTGACTGGATCTGTTACCTCATCAATGAACAAGGGAAATGATGCCTACTTGGCAGGTATGTTGGGAAGATAAGACATTTATCGCGGTTCTTGGTGTATAGCAAGCGATCGAAGAAATGCTGGCTATTTTCAATCTGATGGTCAGCCAAGTCTGGGAAACGCCACTGTGTGGCAATGAACTTGGTTTATTTTACTGATGAGGAAACAATCCTCCTTAGGTAAGAGCTGAATGAAGGAAACACACAGTAGCTTGATCACCACCATTCCCTCAACATGTGTTTACACGGATGCAGTTGGCGCTTGGGTTTCTCTGCAGGTCTGGACTCTCTTCTCAACTCGTGAGATTGCCAGAGGTCTAACTCATCTGCTGTCTGAAAATGCTGAGTTCATGCCAGCATTTATCATTCCACATTACTGAGGTGTTCTTATCCACTGGGGTCCTGGAGAATTAATACCAAGAAAGTACCTTCCAGAAAGAGTGAGGTATTCAGAGAGGGGAGAGAAATTGATCCCATTTAGCTCCCAAGTCAAAAACAAAATCTTTCCGTTTAAAAATGAATGATGTTACCTTTTCATCTTCAGGGCATGCTGAGGTAGCATGGCATTTTAGGGAAAAGAAAATTACCCCCACACACACCCTAGTTAACACAGGGATATCAGCTGATAGAGCACTCACTCCGGATTTTAAGACCCGGAAGATTTAGTTATCCTCTAAGTAGCTGACCAAGCTCTTTGATGCTATTTATCAGAGCTTCTGCAATTCTCTTGGAACTCATTTCTACGTATTTTCTGACTCCGAGTGTCCTGTTAAAATACCCGCACTTGCCTCAGCCAGACCACTCAGTTGCTTGGAGCATCGTCTTGTACACCAAAAGATTGCAGGTTCGATTCCAGATTAGGGCACATACCTAAGTTATGGGTTTGATCCCCTGTCAGGGTGCATAAGAAGCAGTTGATCAATGTTTCTCTCTCACATCAATTTTTTTCTTTCTCTCTCCTTCTCTCTCTAGGATCATTAGAAACATATTCTTGGGTGAGGATTTAAAAAAAAAGTTCTCACACTTGTTTCTACATGTATGCATTTTACATAGGAGTTTGTCATTGGACATGCTCTCAGGAACTATTGTTATGTAAATCTGTTTTTAAGAATTAAATGGAATAATAATTACCTCTAGTTTATTGTAAAGACAATGGAGCTAGTGTTTATTAAAGGGCTCAGTACAATGTTTAACAGAGACTAAGCACTCGATAAATGGTGGTCATTATACTATGTTCACTCCTTCGCTAGCTGGGGTTCATTTCCTCTGGCAAGTCACCAAATTCAGTTTTGTATCTCTTAAACGGCAAGTATTTCACCAACTGAATTAACCTCTCCGAATTCGTTTTTGCTTTTCCCCATTGATGTGAAGTTCCCTCAGTTCAAAGTACAATTCTTGTTCCACCATAAAATGTGGCAGTTCATCTGAGCTCCCACTTTGCAGCTGGCTGTTTCCATTGTTCCCTGGGTGACAAAACTATACCCAGAATGCCTTGGTAACAGCTTTGCAAATGATTTATAGTATTATATTTCAGACCTATTGTAACTTGCAAATATAAATATGTCTGTATAAATGTGTGTGCATGTATTTTTAATCCTCACCTGACGATATGTATTTGTGTGTGGTTTTTTAAAGATTATTTTTAGAGAAAGGAAGAGAGAGAGAAGAACATTGATATGAGAGAGAAACATCAATTGCCTCCCACACCTGCCTCAACAAGAGCTTGAATCCACAACCTAGGTATGTGCCCTGATTGGGAATAGAACCTGCAACCATTTGGTGTACAGGATGATGCTTCAACCAACTGAGCCATCCAGCTAGGCTATGTCAAATAAACGGACGAAGTAAATACTTTTTTATTTATAATCAATAGTTCTTCTCAGATGTGGATTCATGAGCATTTCTTATTGTGTTTTCTAAGATGTGACTCAGAGATCTGTCTCAAGTGGGAAGGCATGTAATTTGGCTTTTGGCTTGTGAAGCCAGAGCTTCTAAATAGTGTTTACATTTTATAGATTTCATCTGTTAACTTCAGGTATGAGGGTTGTTTTTTTTTAAATCTTTGCAGCTGTACCCCTCTACTGTGCTTATAGCTCCCATTCCTCTCATTGTTATCTGTTGGGTCCGATTCACTTGATAACATTGTCTCCAGGTCAGCCTGTTGCTAAAGATTGTTCCTCAAACACATAACAGCTACGGTTAGGCACATAATAGTCACTTGCACACTCTCCCTTCACCCTGGCTATACTCTCCCACCAGTCCAGAGGATAGGACTGCTTGTGACATTATTCCTTATAGAGATATTCAGGTGAAAGCGACAGAAACCAACTTGGGCTCACTTTAGCAAAATAGGAAATTGTTGGCAGAACGTGAGTAGTTCAGTAAATTCCAAGTCTAGCTGAGAAAAGGCGGGAATCCGGGCAGTTCAGGGTATGTAGGTATCTAATTGACTGTCATCTGGAAGCTATTCGGAATGAATCAGCCTGACCCTGGTTACTTTTTTCTCTACTTGCATTGCTCAGCTGAAGGTCCAAATTCTTAAGAGAGAAAAACTGATTATTTTAGCTTGGATCACATTCAAAGCATCTTGACCAATAATCTCACTAAGACAATAATGAAGAGCAGTTACCAGTCACAGGAATGAAAGGAGGGAAAAGAAGTCACCACTAGCACCTTAAAGTGTGGTTGACCTGGTTTATAAAAAATAAATATTATAGAAAATGTAGAAACCCAAGAGTAGGAAAAAAAGTCAAAGGGCAGAAAAGGAAAAAAGAGAGTTATTCCCTCTCTCCTTTGGGAAGATAATGAAGATCATGATGATAATATTTTTGGTTTATTCAGGTAGGCAGAGTTTTCTTTCTAGAACTTCTAAATTAGAAAAGTGCTAAAGATAATACATTTCAGTGATGCTCAAGCACCAAGTAGACCAGCTATATTAAGTTACCTGGGAGCTTTGAATGCGTAGTGATTCCAGAGTCTCGCTCCCAGACACAGTGTTGTATTTGAATCTGGACTCCATCCCCAGAAGTAAGTCTGAATGACTGCCAAGCTCAGATAGAAGGGCCATTCACTTGGGCTTCAGGATCATGAGGCATCTCAAATTTCAATAAGCAGATTTATCTCTACATGATGCTGTATATGATCACAGAGCTACTGTCTAGGATTGAAAGATGACAGTATTCACATCCTTTTATGTCGTATCCATACTCCCTAAATATTTTGGCACTGAAATTTAACTGTTTGTTAAATCTGTTAATTACACTATATGTGGCACACCTATGTAGTAGCCTGTTTTACACTAAAAGCATTAATTTATTAAATATAAACCTTTGAAATATATTATAACTGTGGCCATCCTTCTTTGACATATTTTCAAGCAAGAGACCTGGCATCTCTTGGCAACTGTAAGACACTGGCCTAACTCCTATAAAAGTACACACATCTCTGCTGCTGGTGCAATATAGAGTCCTCCTAAGGACACATGGCCAAAGGTGTATGTGGATAAGCTGAGGGTGTTTATGATGTCACCAAAGAAGGACATGATGGTTAGATGGACAACTTCAGTGGTAAGAGGTAAAACAGGAAAGATGTGCATAGTCCTTAGGGCTCTCACAGAAAGTCCCATCCAAACTGACATAGCAACAAGGGAATGTATTGTCCCCTTAAACAGAGTGCAGGATAGGGCTGGCCTCGGGCATAGGATATAAGGCCTCAAACCACATTCATAGGCATCTAGTGTCTTCCTTTCTCCTGATCTGTCAACCTGACTCCTTGGCTGTTGGCTCCCCTTCCCTGGCTTCAGCTCCAAGATGCAATCAACTCATGCTCCAAACACTAAACTCAGAAACCGAGAGTCCATTTCTCCAACAATCCCAGAAACCCCACAGAAATGAATTTCATGGAGCCCCATTGACCAGGCTGGTCCCTGCTGGCCCTGACCCAGTCACCAGAGGGTGGAATGCACAGGTTGATATAGCTTTAGTCACACACTCTGCTTTTGAAAGTTATGAAGTAGTCACAGAGCACATGGGCAGAAAATGGAGAAGAGATATCCCCCGAAGTAGAATTGGGGTATTTTTGTCACAGAACAGGGAGTCAATGCAGGGTGGAAATACAACAAATGTCCAGGAGAATAAAACTTCAAATCTTCAAAGGTCTTGAATGTTGTCTGTAAACCAACACCAAGGCTCTTTTGCATCATATCACAGAGTATTTTCCTCAGCCTCAAGTGATGAGTTTTGTCTGGTCACTGGCCATGCAGAGAGCTTTGTTTTGTTCTTTTGGGCTCAGGTAGAGTTGAAGAGCAGGTTTCTATCTTTCCTGTTGCGAGGATGTGCAACACAGAACAAGATGTAGAAATCTGAACCAGGCTTTGGGTTTCTAGAGAAAGCCTCTTCTCAGCCTCCCTCTGCTGAGTATTTGCCAAAGCTGCCTGAAACGCCCCTCATCCTATTGGCAGCCACTCTTGAGGGGAAGTGCCTGAGATGGGGACTGTTTAGATGGAAACAATCCTTCTGTAATAGCCTTGGCCTCCTCTGGCATGAATGGAGCATTTACAGTAGTGAAGCCATGTTTTATTAATGTTATTTCCTTAAGACAGCTGGTTAACTTCCCTATTTGCAATGCAAATCAGATGTAGAAAAGGTTTTATATATTCTACATACAATTCTACATACATCCACATTCAGTGACAAATTGTAATCTCTTGGCCCGGCAGCTCTAGTGTGATTTTGGATAACAAAAATACTCAGCACTTACTGTTCTAGTTAATGTTAATAGACCCACAGTCATCTAGGATGCTGAGACTAAGCAATAGACATGGGGCTCAGAAAGGCAAACCATCGATCACATTGTCTTTTGAAGGGACAACTTTGAATGGGGTATCCTAGCTTACATCCTGGAACTAGGAAGGGAGGAACCAGTTGCTACATGAATTCAAGCATCACTTAGCATGCGAGTGTTTGCTTTTGCTGGTGTTGTGTTACACTCCAAGCAAAAGAACCCAGAGCCCCTTCTTGAAGGAATAAAAAAAGGACTTGTCTCTCTGCATCGGGTACCGCCTGCAAGTTGAATGCTAAAGTTTGTACTGGGGGAGTTGTGCTATCCTAGCTATTTGCTAATTGTATGCCCTTTTGTATAAGGCTGTTGCTTAAGTGGCTATAGTGTAGGAGATGAATAAAGAGGTTTTGGATGAATCATTTTATAGAATCCACATGACAAGAACTAGATTGCCTCAAAAACTAAATAATGAGTTAGAATTAACAACCCAACTGTAAGAAATCCCACTCAGCCTTCTGGTCACCCTCCAGCCACTGCACAGTCCCAGCAATACTTGTCTTTGTATGGTAAGAGATCCAGCAGCTGATGACTTGCTGGCCATGTGGCAGGGGTCCATAGTAGCACCTTGTTGTTTCAAAGACCTGATGCCAGTTTGTGTTACTGCCCTTTCTAGCCCCGAGCTCTCTACTAGAAACAATGGTTCTTCTTCCATTCTATCAGCAATATTATTTCTCAAATTAGATTTCCATGCATGATTTTCTGCCTCCTAAAAGGAGACTCTTGTGTTCATGACATTATACCATGTTATTCATGATGACAAGGCTGAAAATGCCTGCCCCACTGTCTTCAAAACCTTCAGGAAAACAAATTTTTATTTCCCATTGTTTTTCCCATTGGGTGCAACCTGGAAACACAGCCCTTGAAAAACAGCAGCTGCAGCTGCACAACTTCAGTTCCTTGTAACTAAAAGCCTCTGGGTTGCAATGGAGAGCAAGGTCCTCAGTGCATTGGACTTAGATGTACCCAAACAGCTATTGTCATTCAGACCATGAATTCTGGCCTAATTCTGGGGATTAGTTGCTTTCCAAGATAGAAATCTGTTTGGCAGGAAAAAAAGAAATGTTTGTTTTAAAATCAAATCCATTTAGTTAATAATTAGTCATCCAGTTTTAGGTTGCTTTCTACAATTCTGTAAATAAAATTCCCTGCCTTGCCTTTCCCAGGAATTGATGAAATGGATTTACCCTTTGAGGAATAGATCCTAAAAGAATAGCCAAGACCTTGTTTCCCTGGTGATAATGGTGACAGTGAATGTTTTCTGGCTGCTTTTCCTCCTGAATTAATTAGCTGATATGGCATGTGGGGAGCACTGAAGTGGGCATCCAGCCGACCTTAGAGAGATTCAGCAAGGTCACTAACCTGCTGTATGTTGGCCTAATTTGAAAGAAATTCTGCAAACTATGATTGATGTATATTAGAAATCAGGTTGTCTATCTGGGTAATTGGGTTTTTACAAATCCTATGTTGCCTGTTAGAACATTTCTGTCAAACAGTTGAAGCAGCAAGTTATACACGGGCACATCTGGTTAAATAGGAATGGATCTTATCATTAATTTGCAGCACCTTTTAAATGAAAGCAAAACATTGGGCTCCTCTAAGAGACATGTGGCTTTTTCTTTATATCATCAAAATGCTCCCTTTCCTCCACAATATTTCTTTCCCCTTCAAATAATTTTTAAGACTACCAAGGGCAAAGAAGTATAATAGAAAATGAATTTTGCTGATAAAATTAGCTTATTCAGGTGCTATCAACTTGAAATAGAACTCCTATTCTACCTACATAGCTTTTTTGCCTATGTAAATATTCTTCCTTTTTTCATCTTCAATCAACAGGACACAATTCTGCTTTCTCAGAAGGAACATTGAGACTCAATCCAACTATATAAAAAACCAACTAAATAAAAACTATTGCAGGACATTCATTGTAATAATGTGGAAAGGCTAAGAAAGCTCCTTTATTTAACCTTATTATTTATTTAAATCTTTCTGATACTTTGAAGTTTCTGAGTTGCATAATTTAATCATGAAAATAAGATTGTGAAATCTCCTTTCTTCCTCTCTCTGTGTGTGTCTCTGATCTACAGCTTGCAAACCTCTTTTCAATTTCTTCCCTTCAATTAATGAAATAGTTTCCCACCCCACTCCCTTCTTGCCTGGAGACACTATTGCTATGGTTACCTGGATACTACCTGTTTTCAAAGAATATACATAGGAGCAATCTTGCAATCTAAACATCTCAGTGTTGCACTAAGGAGCAGTAATGAGACCATCATGAAACTACTTGTAGTGAAAATACCATTGATGTTACATTCTAAGACTAAAACTTTAATTTTTACTCATTTACTCATTTAAAGTGGTAAGGCTGACCTATTGCAGCTCAACAGCAAGTCACTGACAAATGCTGTCTGTCTGAGACAAGGTGTTGGGGTTGCCTTTCCTTGAAAGATTAGACAGAGTCATCTGCTAGTCCAATGATCAGTTAACAATAAAGGACCAATGATGAATCCACGAGAGACAGTGTCCAGAAAAAGAGAAAGAAAGACTCTGAGATGTTGTCTTACTTTATCTGAAGACACTGTTTGGGTAACCTTGATTTGGGACCTCTCATATGGGTCCCTATAAATTTTCTGTGGGGAACAACATACATCCCTCTGAATGGTAGCTTTTTTGCCATCAAAAATGTTCAGTGCTTCTCTGAACCAGGGGGTTAGCCTCCAGCCCATTATAGACAGCTGGGAGATGATTTGCAAGTAATTTGGATTAATAGTAATTTAAAAGACCCAAGTTCGCCAATATTGCAATTAGAATGGATGAAATATTAACCCTAGAGTGTCATCTAATCTTACAATCTCATAAGCTATTTTTAGTGGGAGAATAGGGGGGTATTTATAGCAAGAGTGCTAAGAAATTCAATTAACTGTGAGTATTAAGGCTAAAAGTACTACTTATTACTATGTGCTTGACATTATGTCCTGATTGCTTTTTGAAAACACATTTTTTGGTGAATTAGTATCTTCTTTTTAATATATTTTATTGATTTTTTTACAGAGAGGAAGGGAGAGGGATAGAGAGTTAGAAACATCAATGAGAGAGAAACATCAATCAGCTGCCTCCTGCACACTTCCTACTGGGGATGTGCATGTAACCAAGATACATGCCCTTGACCAGAATCGAACCTGGGACCTTTCAGTCCACAGGCTGATGCTCTATCCACTAAGCCAAACCAGTTAGGGCAAATTAGTATCTTTTATTAAATAAACCCGATCCCTTGGAAAGGGAGACAGGGAACACGCTGAATTTCTCCACTGAAATCCTTAAGCAATACACACTTTTAGATTAAATTAAAAATCAAAACAAATAAATGAAACAGCAACTCTATTGGGATTTCTGTATTGCAACTCCCCAACACACATACACACACACACACACACACACACACACACAACAGCACTAGATTGGTCAAAGATGTAAAGATTAAAATAATCAAATTATGAAAATACTAGATAAAATTATGGATTCATTTTGTTATCTAAACAGAAAGAAGAGCCATATATTAGACTTCCATAAAGAAAGGCATATTTATAGTAATTATAAATTTAAAATTTTAAATGTAAATACTTACAATATTTGTAATCAACAGGGCAAAATAGGAGGGAGAAACCAGAATTCTCATGCATTATTGGTAAGAGTTGGCACATCTTTCTGAAGGATAATTTGGTGATATGAATAAAAATATTTTTTTCATTCTATCCAGACATTTTATTCATAAGCATTTATCCCAAAGAGGTAGTTGCACAAGTGGGGCCTCAAAAAAAGGAGAGGGGGGGAAAAGGCATATCACAACATCATTTATTTTAATTTGTATAAACTTACAGACATCTTGAACTCTGTCCTTGAACTTCTGGTAGTAAAGAAAGAAACCATTTGGTTTGTATGAGGAATATTTGAAAATACGTTCACCAAATTGTTTAACAATCTCTATACTTGTTTTAATAATTGTACTATGTTTATAACAAGTATGTATTAGTATTATAAACAGGAACAATGAAACTGGGGTGAGTTGAATTGTCTTGCCCCAAAAGGTATTTTTGAAGTCCTAACACACAGCACCTCAGAATGTGGCTTTATTTGGAATAGGACCTTTGCAGATATAATCACATTGAAATGAGGTCATACTGAATTAGAATGGTCCGAACTCCAATGGCTGATGTCTTTGTAAGAAGCGGAGAGGCACACGGGAAGAAGGCAGCCATGTGACCATAAAGGCAGAGACTGGGAGATATACCTACAAGCCAGGGACTGTCAAGTATTGTCAGAAACACCAGAAATTAGAAGAGTCAACGGAAGATCTTTCCCTTAGGTTCAAAGGGAAAATGGTCCTGCTGACACCTTGCTTTCAGACACCTAGCCTCCAGAACTACAAGGCAATACATTTCCGTTGTTTTAGGCCACCTAGTTTGTGGTACTTGCCTAGCAGCCCTAGGAAACAATAGAAAAGCCATTTTAACTTTGAGGCGAAATCCCATGTATTTATGAATGCAGTAAGAAGATTCATCATTCTACCATGCCACACGTGGAATAGCAAACCCCACTGGTAACAGTTCTGCATCCAACATACTAATCTGGAATTGAATCCATGGTACTTAGGAAAAGGAAGTGAAATTGTTCTACTTCTCAGATGTTATGACACAAATACTGATGTGATTCGAACACTTCCCTTCCCAACCCCAGATAACAAAAACATCATTTTCCAAGGGCCCTAAAGGCTCTGTCTTCAGTCAACCATTATGAATATCCTGAATTAACTAGAGATCTAGCTCACTGATGGACTGCTTTTAAAAACTGTAGGCCTGCTTATCATAATATTCATTTTCCCCTCAACCATAGGAAATATGACTGTAACAATGAGCTGAAAGGCAAACTAGGTCCCAAGAGTTTTGGCATCTTTTCAGTATCGAAGGTCAACCACAAAGCAGTGAGCCAGAATGCATCATGAACAGACATATGGCATTTGTTTGGGAAAGGAGAGGGTGGGTGGAGTGTCCTGTTTTCCAGCTGCCTTCTGAAGTCAGCCTGGATGTCTTAAAATCTCGCTGCATCGGATGAAGCCTCCTAATTTTTTTTTCTAAATGATCTTTGATAATCTTGAGAACCAAGAAATCACAATCCAGGAAACCCATGTCTTCTGAGTTGTGCTGAGTCTTTGCAAGGAATTGCATTAGGATTGGGCAAATGTATCAGTTTGGGACGGAAGTCTGAAGATGGCCAGGGAATCAATGGACAAGGCACATGTCTATGGTCAGACCACAGCTTATGGAAAATATAGCACTGGGCTATTGGTCACTCATATTCCTTTTAGTGCAACCGTGCTCTAATGCTAGTTTAAGAAAACAATGGCTCTTTGGATTCTCTTGTGATAAGAAGTCAACTGGGTAAAGTCAATTCTACATGCATAGAGAGCATATGTATGCACCTAGTGTGATTTAGAAGGTAATCAGAGGATCAGTTAAGAAATTTGGGCAGTTGGAAATGTTAGCAACATAACTCCCAACAAGCTTATGCCAAAAAGAAAAAAAAAAGATTTTGTTGAGAAATCAAAGGGTGGAGGTGGCACCCTGTTTCTAAGGACCCATCATTAAATGGGTCTGTCTGTCACTGCGCTCCCTTGGAACTCTGGTTCTCCTTGGATGGTGGCCTTATTTTCCCTCCTGCTAATGACCTTCTCCCACATGGCCCGAACAAGCAGGGTTTAGCTCCAGACTTATGTTGCCATGGCTCTTGATCCAAAATATAAAAGAAGATAAAAATGCTCCTTTTTCAGTGTCCATCGAGAAATAATTCCAGAAAGTTCTCTGATTGTTAAGTTTGGATTAAGTGCCCATACCTGAGTCAATTATCCTGGCCAGGTGGATGAGGTATGCTGATTAGCAGGCCTAGAGCTGCAGCCAGAAGGCAAGGCATGGGGATTGGTAACTCCATTAAGACAACATGAAGTGGAAAGATTGTTTTCCCAAAGAAGCAATGGTGCTATTATCCAGAAGAGAAAAGTAATGCAAGAAATACAAACAGTGAATGCCAGTTAGAGTACCCAAACAATCCCCAAATACCATCATCTCTCCCCTTGATCTAGATTTCCTTGTCCCTTAAAATCTATGATTTACCTTTTCAGATTATAACTGTCCGATATTATATAAAAGAAAGACGGGTGATTGATAAATATATTACAAAAGGATCAAATTTGCAGAGCTGACAAATGGAATGACAAACCTAAGTCTATAAACCAGTAAATAAAAATTGATTACAAAATAAAACTTTTATATAAACTGAGTTTTAAATTATGGATGAGTGAGATGCATAATGTTGAAAAGCATGAAGGACAGCTTATTTTTTAAAGGAAGATATAAATAAATATAAAGCTAGATTGAAAAAATATATCAAAAGGCAACTCATGTGGTTGGGGATAAAATATGCAAGACGAATGCATAGTTACAGTCTTGCCTATTCGAGCAGGAATTCTATGATTAGTCACACAAACACAGTGTCTCCTGTGAACCCTGGGAAAACCAGATCACTTCATAAATAGACTAGAGGCCCAATGCACAAACTTTGTGAGGGGGGGGAAGGTCCTCTTGGCCCAGCCTGCACCTCTCCAATCTGAGACCCTTCAGGAGATGACCGACTGCCAGTTTAGTCCCAATCCCAGGAATCAGGCCTAATCGAGCAGTTGGATATCCCTCTCATAATCCTGGACCACTGGTTCCTAACTGCTCACTTGCCTGCCTGCCTGGTCACCCCTAACTGCCCCCCTGTTGGCCTGATCCTCCCTAACTGCCTCTGCCTGTTAGCCTGATCACCACCAACTGCCTCCCTTCCCCCCTGCCAGCCTGGTCTCCCCACGCAGCCTGTTGAGTTTTCATTTCAGTTGCGACGGTCACTTAAGCTTTTATATATATAGATACAGTCAAAAGATTGGATTTCATCCTTAAAGTGTGATTTAGACTACCAAAACTATATCTAATAGAAAATGGCTTTATCTAAGAAGAATTATAAGTAACTTTAAAAAAAAAAAGTGGATTTGTAGTAGGTGTGGTGCTTAGAAGCCGATTCAGAGAACTGACCATTTAGCCAGGGTAAATGTAAAAACTGAGGCCAACCTTGATGGTGACCATCACTCTTTCTCCCAATTGTAGGATCGGGAACTTGCCTTCTCTCAGTTCAGAGTCTCATACTTCGCCTCAGACTAAGGTTATACCTCATAGGTGGAATGTCTCAGACCCTTTGGCATAATGTGATCTCTGGTATTTTTTTCCCCATTTTAAGTACCAACTTTTGAGGGAAAATTTCAGATGATAAGGCTGTATTTCCCATTAGAAATAAATCAGTTTTAGCCACAACTTATAATCTGGGACTTATTTGGAACCACCTGCAGGTAGTTGGACCCTCTTTTGGAACCAGCCCAGCCATGCCCATTTATGGAGCAGGAAAGATTCAGGTACCTACTCTGTAAAAACATGAAATTCTAAGTCACGGTAGTTAATTTTCCATTATCACATGCATTTTAAAGTCCATCTGACTACTTAAAGTCCACACCTACTTAAAGTCCCTCTAACTAATGTTTGGTTTTCCAAGTTTTGGAAAATTAGAACATAGAGAAAAAAAATGACCAACTAAATTCCCTACCAGACAACCCTTGTTAACATTTAGCTATACAGTATATCATTTGAGACCTTATTCTTATGTAAATTCATGCACTGGATGGGGAGTCCATTAAGCTGGCCTGCACCCTCTCACAGTCTGGGAGCCCTCAGGGGCAGGAAGTGATCTGGCAATCAGGGGAAGACAACACCCCATCACACCTCTGCTGCTTGGCTAGCCCTGGTTACCTGAGCCTCAGGCAGCCCTGGGCAGCTAAACTGCCTCCATCTGTGCCTCAGGCTGGCCCTGGGTAACTGGGAGGCTAAGGAGACTGGAGGACTCTGGAGGCAGGCGTGTGGAGCAGCCAGGCCTGCCTAGGGGCAGGCCCAGCCTTGTTGCATGCCTGCTGCCCCGGCGGGGCTGAGGGGACTGGGCACAGCCATCTTGTGGCTGTGGGTGCTGCCATCTTTGAAGGAAGGGAAGTCAAGTAGCATATCCCTCCTTATTGGCTTTGGGTGCCACCATCTTTTGTGATGGTGTGATGGGCAATTAGCATATTCCCTCTTTATTAGATAGGATGAAGTGTAAATGTATTTTTATTTCACAGGAGTCATTTTGCCCTATAACAAATACTTTATTACCTGATTTTAAAAAGCTTAATGTATTATAAAATATTTTTTCATTTAAATATATTTCTCTATCATTTTAATGTATTATATAACTCTAACATAATATATAGGGTGTCCAAAAAATGTATATACACACTTTGAATAATTATAAAGGCAGTGTTTATTAAAATACATTTTATTTTCAAAATTGAGCTACAAGTTAATAAAATGTGTATATATTTTTGGGTCACCCTGTATATATTATAAAATGAAGATTTTGGGTTATTTCTCCATTTTTAATGACTGCATATAGTTCTGTGATGACATCCTAAGAACTTTTACATTTATTTCCTTAGGCTCAATTCCTAGAGGTACAGTTTCTGGGTCAAAGTGTTTCTAGAATCTTTAGAGTGTGGATTGTTTCACAAATTGCCACTCAGATGATAAAGCTGTATTTATCATTTTCTCTCACTGAACCAGACTATCACTACTTTTCAGAATTTCTGACTATGAGGGAGGGTAGTAGCATCACAATATATCATTTCTTTAAAGACACATTTTTATAATATTAACATAACTGAAATCAGATGGCATCTAACATTGTGTTATAGTTGAATTTGCAGCATTCTGTTTTTTCCTTAGTAGCCATTCAGCATGCCCTGTAATCAATGGCATCTTATATTCAGTGAAATATGGTATTCAGTCTAAGCAATTTTAAGTTTGGCCCAGCTTTTCTTGCCACCCACCAAGCTTCTGGGACCAGTTGCCCTTGCTAACTACTTACAGTGTGCTCAAAGTATGTAAATTCAATTCAACTTTCATGCGCATCTCTCCACATATGGCTCAGGGAATACAAAGATGAACATGACAGTGCCGAGAAAAACTTAATTAGGAAGGTCACTGCATAAAAACCAAGTAATGAATTTTACCTCAAAACCTTTGTGGAACAAGGCAGGATATAAATAAATAAAAACATTATTCATACAGAAGCCAAAGAGACATGAATTTTAGATCATCTCTCCCACATGGTCCCTTTACTGGCACAAATAACCCAGAGCTCTTCTGAGCTACCTATATTTCCTTGAAGCAATTCTCTTCTCTGTTTTTTAAGTATATTTTTATTGATTTCAGAAGGAGGAAGGGAGGAGAGAGAGGTAGGAACATCAATGATGAGAAAGAATCATTGATTGACTGTGTCCTACAAGCCCCCTATTGGGGATCAAGCCTGCAATCCTGGCATGTACCCTGACTGGGAATCGAACTGGCCAGGCAGTCATTCCCTTCTTGATATACTGCTCACAGGGTGTCTTTTTCCCTGGTGTTTTTCACCTGACCTACTCCTGCTCAGCCTTCAAAACTCGGTGCAGAGGCCACCTCCTTTGGAAAGTTGCTTTGGCTCCATCTTTCTCCCCTGCCTTTTTTTGTTATTGCTTCCACAGCACTTAGTACATTTCATACCACACAGGGGAGTGACCTATTTTCCTGCTATAGGAATGAGGGAGTGGTATGACCTGGAGTTCAAAATTCAGGTAAGGCTCTGCCTCTTGTTATCTAGCTATCCTTGGGCAAGTCATGAGTAACCACTCCAAACGTAAAATTTCTTACCTACAAATTGAAGTCAAGATGGCCATGTTCAAAGGGTTGTTTGAAGGATCAACTCTAATTGAACATATAAAACACTTAGCACAGGTGTTGGACATTGGAAAATAATGAATAAGAAAGCACTAGCCCACTGGTTGGCTGTCTCCCCAGCAGACTGAGGACCTCAGGGAGGACATAAGGCATATGCTTTATCTCTGTGATCCCAGGTTCCTCGTATGGAGTAAATTCCCAGTACAGGTGAAATCCAGTGCTCATACAGAAAAAACAAGCCTCATCCTAAAGGAAATTAGACAATGAGCTTTCCTTTCTGGCTCAGGAAAAGCTTTTTGGTTTGTGAGTGCCCTCCTACTGTCTATAGAGAGAGGTTTGAATGTTTGCACCTAGCAATCAAAAGGACTGTAGGAATATCAATAGAACCATCTTTTTTTTTTTAAAGAAACCATCCACAATAATAACAGGGTTAGATGTTTGCTTTTTTTCAGGTTTTTTTTTATTTCTCTTTTTGAAATCATGCTTACTATAAGTCTTAAGGTTGATAACAAAATAAGGTATTTCATATATTAGCAACCCTTGCTAATAATGCATATGGTCATTAGTTTATTTCATTTACTTACTGGGTACACTCACAGGGGGGATGTGATGCTAATCCTAATAAAAGAGTAATATGCAAATTAACCACTCTGCTACACCCACAAGCCACGCCTGCCAGCTAATCAGGATCAAGTATGCAAATTAACCCCAACCAAGATGGCTGCGGCCACAGAGCAAGCAGGAGGAAGGCTTGGATTTCCCTGGCGATGGAGGAAGCCAAGCTTTCCACACACCCTGGCAGGCCAGGCCTCCACTCAAAGCTGCAAAGTTTTAATTATAGAAGATAAATAAATCCCAACAAAAATGGCCACAGCCACAGAGCTGAAGAGAACAGGAGGCTAGGGTTGCCCCCAGTGATGGAGGAAGCCAAGCTTCTGCAGCCCTGGCCTATCTTGGCCTCTGCTTAAGGCTACAAAGTTTCAATTATAGAAGATAAATAAATCCCAACAGAAATGGCTGCTGTCACAGAGCAAACAGAAGGCTTGGCTCTACTCCAGGTTATAAAGTTTCAATTATAGATCTGGGTCACCCTTTAGGGCAAACCAGCTGGCCCCCACCGATGCACCAGGCCTCTATCTAATAAAAGACTAATATGCAGATTGACCATTACTCTAACACACAAGATGGCTTTTCCCATGTGGTCAAAGATGGCTGCCCCCATGTGGACACAAGATGGCTGCCACAAGATGGCCAGCAGTAGAGGGCAATTAGGAAGGACCAGGCCAGCAGGGGAGGTCAGTTGGGAGGCACTAGGCCTACAGGGGAAGGCAGTAGGGGTGACCACGTCTACAGGGGAGGGCAGTTAGGGGCAAACAAGCTGGCAGTGTGGCAGTTAGGGGCAAACAGGCTGGCAGGGGAGCAGTTAGGCATCAATCAGACTTGCACGGGAGTGGTTAGGGGGTGATCAGGCTGGCAGAAGAGGTTAGGGGCAATTGGGAAGGCAGGCAGGTGAGCAGTTAGGAGCCAGCAGTCCTGGATTGTGAGAGGGATGTCTGACTGCCCATTTAGGCCCAATTCCAGATGGATACCTTCCCCATCCCCCACCTCCCTGGTGCACAAATTTCATTCACTGGCCCTCTAGTATTAATAATAAAATACCAATAAATACATATCTATAAATAATTATTTTACATGCAAATAGTATCAATGCTCCAATCAAAAGACATATGGATGCTGAACAAGACCCTTTCCTATGTTTTCTACAAAAGACTCATTTCAGATCCAAAAACACACACAAACTGAAAGCAAAGGGATGAAAAAAGATATTTCATGAAAATGGAAACAAAGAAATAGCTGAAATCACAGTATTACACCAGATAAAACAGACTTTAAAACCAGAACGACAACTAAACCCAGCAATTCCACTTCTGGGTGTTTATCCAAAGAAGCCCAAAACACTAATTGAAAAGATAGGCACCCCTATGTCCATTACAAAATTATTTACAATGGCCACAATATGGAAGCAGCCCAAGTTTCGCTGAATGGGTAAGCAAGAAGTGGTGCATATACACAATGGACTATGACTCAGCCACAAAACAATATGAAGCCTTGTCCCCTGCAATACTGTGGATGGACCTAAAGGGGACGGGGTGAAATAAATCAGACAAAGACAAATGCCAAATGATTCCACTCCTATGTGGAATCTATAATCTAAAGTAAATGATCAAGCAGGCCAATCATACAAAAAAGTTGAAGGTTGCCAGATAAGAGGTGCCTGGAGGAATGGGTGAAAAAGGTAAAGGGATTAAGAAGTACAAATTGGCCCTAACCAGTTTGGCTTAGTGGATAGAACTGAAGGGTCCCAGGTTTGATTCCTGTCAAGGGCATATAACTTGGCTTCGGGCACATACCCAGAAGGGAGTGTGCAGAAGGCAGCTGATAGATGTTTCTTTCTCATTGATGTTTCTAACTCTCTATCTCTTTCCCTTCCTCTCTGTAAAAAATCAATTATATATATATATATATATATTTTTTTTTTTAAAGAAGAAGTACAAATTGGTAGTTACAAAATAGTCATGGGGTATGTAAAGTACAGCATAGGGAATATAATGAAAGCATTGTAATAATTATGTCAGATGGGTACTATATTTATTGGGGTGAAAATCTCATAAATTGTGTCAATGTCTAACCCTGGTTGTGTACCTAAAACCAACATATTATTGCATATCAACTGTAATCCTATATAATAAAGAGGTAAAATGCAAATTGACCATCAAGTCCTCGCACAAGATGGCCGTCCCCATGTGGTCACAAGATGGCCGCCACTAGATGGCCAGCAGAGGAAGGCAGTTGTGGGTGATCAGGCCAGCAAAAGAAGGCAACTGGGGGTGACCAGACCGGCAGGGAAGGTCAGTTGGGGGTGACCCGGCCTGCAGGGGGAGGGCAGTTAGGGGTGACCAGGCTGACAGAGGAGGGCAGTAAGGAGCAATCAGGCTGGCAAGAAAGAGCAGTTGGGAGGAACCAGCCTGCAGGGCAGGGCAATTGGGGGCAACCAGGCCTACAGGGGAGGGAAGTTGGGGGCTATCGAGCTGGCAGGGAAATAGTTAGGCATCTATCAGGCTGGCAGACAGGTGAACGGTCAAGCAGTCCTGGATTGTGAGAAGAATGTCCCAGATTGGAGAGGGTACAGGCTGGGCTGAGGGACACCCCCATCCTGTACATGAATTTCATGCCCTGGGCCTCTATAATAAGCAGCATGAATGACCAGGACAATGGGTATAATAGTGGATGTACACAATGCCTAAAATGATATTTTATCAAGTAACTCCACTGCTTATTTTAGGAAATCTTTGCTCTCTTGCATGATATTTAGACACCATTAGCCACTCATAGAGAATAAGTAACTGAGACATATCAGGAAGTTACATTAGCTCAAAATGCTTGCATAGCTAGCCTGATTCCTAAAATGATGGCAACAGAGTTTACTTTCTCTGAGATATTGTTGCTTGTTGGAATGCCAATATATTTGACCATCATAAAAGGAATGGCTATAGCTCTCAATTAATGAATCCTCTGATACTCCAGGTACAGACATATTCTGTCTTTTAACTTACCATTCAATCCTATAAAGTAGGCATATGTCCATTCTACAAGGAAAATGAGGCTCAGAAATGATTTACCCAAGTTCTGGAAAAAAAATCAGACCTGTAAATGAAAACCAGCTCCATCTGATTCTAAGCCTGGGGAGGCCTCAGGAGTCAGGTCTCAGATCAGCATGGCCCAAGACTTGCTCACTTCTCCAGCCATGTTTTCTACAGCCTCTTCCAAGCTTTACACCAAAGACATAGCAAATGTCTAGTTCCTCCAATATACCATCAGAACTCTCTCTTCTCCCGTCCCTTTCGCCTTCAGTTCTTCTTTATCTGGCTCACACTTTCATGCCTCAGCTAAAATGCCACTTCTTCTGGGAATTCATTTGCTGACAGCTCAAGGCCATCCCCAAATATTGTTGGGTGGCCCCATTAGTGTTCCCAGAGCTACTGGGCCTTCCCTTACAATAGTGTGGATTATATGGCATAGTTATGTCTTATGTAATTGTGTGCATTCTTCTTTGTCTATAAACAGCATAAGGACTGGATATAAAACTGTCTGGTTTACTAAGGTATCTTCAGTGCCTGGCAACTGGCAGAAGTTCAATACATAATAATGGAATGAATAAATAAATTCATAAGAAAATCAACAATAACAGATCCAATAGAATGCATTGCAGTAGGAAAGTACTAACTTCCCATCTATTTTTCAACACCAAAGGCAAGTCCTGCCTTCTCCTTAATTCCATATCCAGACCAGCCCTGCCCATGGACACTACCATTTTGTGATCTAGTTCACCTTAACACCACCTTTATTTCTTTAGAAATGTTTATTCTCTTTTCCAATTTCTCTTTCAGCTTTGAGAAATAGGATCCAAGTTTCAAATATTGGGTTTGAAGGTTTTAGCTACATCCATTCTTTAGGGACAAAGCCTCCCTTCCCTTGTCAACCCACGCCCCTCATTTGTGAAAGATTAACTCTCCTAATTCCTATTAGGTCCTGTTTGTCTCAATAAGCCACATGGTCCTAGATTACCTGTGTTTCATTTTGCTTCTGTCTGGATGCTTAGAAATCTGCCTGAAGCGGAAATCTCAGAACAAAGACAAAGTGATCATTAACATCACAAGTATGGTTGATAGTAGGGTGTATGTGTGTTTTTTGTTTTTCCTCAAGAATCAAGCACCAAAACTTGAGAATGGAAAAAAAAAAAACTAAAAAACTCTCAAATGATCATAAAAAGGCCTTAGGGTTTTTGTTTGTTTGTTTTGTTTTGTTTTAAGAAATAATTAAGGTGAGGTTTGACCTGCTCACTAATCAGAGGATTGGGTTCCCGAAAGAGGCTTTCTGTTCTTCTACTTAACCAAAGAGCAGCTTGGGCATTTATCCAGAGTTCTCCTCCAGGACCCACTATGTTAATTGAAAAAAAAAATTTAGGAAATAACTTTACAGGCAAACAATTCACCCAATTGGAAACACATGGGATTAGTTTCTAAACCCTTTCCCTTGAAATTGCAGTCACCAGAACAAAAATATATATATATTTTAAACTCAGACTTTTGAAAGAACAAATAGAATTAGTTGCAATTCCAAGGTAAAATACAGACGGGTTTAATTAAAGCAGCATGCAGTATAATTCGCACATGGACATTTCAGTCTGCCTGATGCTGGTTCAGGTAAAGACACAGCTTCCCAGGCGTCCTTCAGATGCTGCAGGCCACTTTCAGACCTGCACAGCCAGAATCTCTCTGATGGATGGAGCTTTCTCTACCTCCCTCCTCAAGGCATTTCCCTTGATACCTTCAGCATGAGTTATCTCTTGGCATGCACTAGGTATTAGTGTTTCTTTTCTCACTCTCCTGTCACCTTCTTTTTCAGTCACAAATGTGGTGTGTGTGTGTGTGTGTGTGTGTGTGTGTGTGTGTGTCTATGAGTGTGTGTAAAGAAACCCTCAGTTGGGAGGAAAAGATTTAGCCAACCAGACCACTAGACTCTTCAGTCTCTTCAGGCATCTGTGAAGAGATTTCATGTTAGATAATTCAATTGATCCCTTCAAACCAGAAAACTGAGGGTCGGGTTGATATCTTAATAAGCTCCAGAGCTCCAGAACACATAAGGATTTGAATTTGGGAACCCTGATTCCTGGAGATGGTTGTGACATGGTGTGAATAGTGACTGAATGAACCGGTGCACCAGTCTAAATAGCTGAGAACAAATGTACTAAGGAAAGTCCAAAAGGGCTTGGGCCTTTCCTGATGTCTTGGGAAATGACAGAAAATGTATCAGATTATTGCTAATGACCAGACCTGGATAAGCTGCTGGAGGTTGGAGAAAAGAGTTTAGATTAATACATGTATGTCCTCCTTAAAAAACAAAACAAAAATCACACACACACACACACACACACACACACACACATATCCAGGGGTGCCCACATGTGCACTCACACATACAATTCTCTTGTAAATTATGGTCTACATTAAAGATTAGAAGATGTAACTTCTTTATTAGTCAGTCACTAAGGTAATTAAGGCATGTTTCTCATTATGGCTCACTCTCCATTTTCCATGAAAGATCAAACTAAGGTGGGAGCTAATGAAAACCTGGAGAGAATCCTCAAACTTCACTTTGGACAATTTCAATCCTTTCTGCCACCAACCCAGGCTTTTTCCATATCAGCTAATGAGGACCTCAAGGTAGCCTGAATTTTGGTCTATATACGTCTTGCTTACCCCCTGCTAGAGTTGCGAAGAATTATAAAATGCTTCAAAAGCCAAGAATTTGAGAAAGATGAAAGGTGAATCTGAGTGAATCCCTGTGGGCCAACAACCCCTGAATCTTTGAATGGTTCCATAGAGTACCCTTGACTGGGTTCGTCAAGAAAACACTGCCCAGATAGAATGGAGAGATTCTTGAGAGGGAGTGCTGTTTTCCTTGCTTTTTAGTTTTTAAGAATTCTATAGGTATACCCTTTAGCACAAAGATCTTAATCAGCTGTGTCCAATCTATTAGAGTATGCCCATAAAAGGCATTTTTATTCATTTCTGTGACAGTGGTTTTTTTTGTTTTTATTACCTCTAGCATTTCTTTTTGGTTCTATAGACATTTCTAAGGGGACCTGTTAGGAACAGGTTCTTGTTAAGAAATTTTGTCCTGAAGCTGCAGGGAGATAAGTCAGCAGATCTCTTCCTCCCCTTTCCCATTGTGTAGCAGAATATAAACAAGTTGGTTCTGCATTCAGAAACATTAAGATAGGAGACAAAAGCCTGGCCACATAAAACAATTCCAGCACATTGTCCCTCGCAAATGTATTATTGCAGAAGGCCCTGGTTTGAGTTACAGAGATATCACTTTCTCCTCCTTCCTACTGTCATCAATGAGAAGAGCACTGAAAAAAATGATCTTTGGCACAAAAGGGAACAAAATTTTCAGGCTAGTTTGGAAGGTCAAATGAACATGAAAATCCTAAGAAAGAACCAAAAAGAAATGCTGGAGAATTTATATTCACTGGGCATGTGGGGACATTTTTATGTGTATAAAAGGACTTAATTATGACATGGTGAGTAATTGAGCTTTTAACAAGTGAAAAGTAATAGCATGCGGTGTTTGCTGAGCATTTTCTTGGATGTTTAGTTATACCTAAGAAATTGGCTTCCGCCCTCCAGAAAGAGGGAAGTGGAGAAAAATACACAACAGAGACTTTTTAGATGAAAGATGTCTACTAAGAGAAAGAAGCATAGGCTTCAACAAGAGTGAGGGCATCAGGGGTCAGCAAAAACCACAGTATCAGTAACACCCATGCGTGCATTTCCTCATTTTTATTTCATAACCCTTTATCATCTCAGTTGATCATTCTTATCTCCCTGAACCTGACTGCCTTTTTTTGTGGGTAGTAGAGAGGGAAGTTCACCATCCCAACCTGGAAAACCTATTCAAAACAAGCTGGTCAATTGCCCCTGAAACCCAGGACTCTGCTAATTGGATCTCCCTTCCTCTCCAGACTACTGGGTCAGTACTAGAATCCCTCTGTAGTCCTTGTATTCCCTCCACCCCCACCCCCAAAGAGGATTATACATTGAGAGATCACCCAATAAATACAAGGCCACAGGTTTTGGTGTTTAAAGCAATAGAGGTGTGTTCCTTATGACCAGTTACCTGACCAAGCCAAACTCATGCCTGCCTTTACACCTCTATCCTTGTTGTTCCCTTTGCTATGGTGCTGTTTTTCCAGAAAGATCTTTGCTTGGCTGGCTCCTTGCTGTTCAGTTCTCAGTGCAACTGTTCCCCTCCTCTGAAAAGCCTTCTGAACTATCCAATCTAAAGCAACCTTGTATTCCCCACTCTTTATCACATAACCCCCTTATTTCTTTTTTTTTTCTAGTATCACTATCAGAAAGTGTTCACTTATCAGTTTATGTCTTTCTAGCCTGTCTTCTGTCTCTAGAACATAAGCTCCATGCGGCCAGGGCCGCCTTCTTTTACATCTTCAGTGTCTAGGATAATACCTAGCAGGTCTTAGGCATTCAAATAGTTATTAATTTAAAATATTGTGGGGATGCTTAGTATGTACTACATATTACTTACATTATTTTATTTCATCCTAACCCAAAACTGTGATATAGATACCATCTATATCATAGTTGACAGATAAAGAGCTAAGGCTTAGAGACAGGAAATAACTCATAAATGGCAAAGCCAAGATAGAAACCCACATGGTCTCTCTCTCTCTCTAGAACCCACATTTACACTGCTACTCATTTTATTGATACATTATAATATATAAACCTTTTTGGAAGTTTGAGATTGTGTCCAAACACAATCCAAACAGACTTCCAGTTTCCGGTTCCTCAAGTAAGGAGCTTGGAAGTTGCCACTCCATCCTAACAATAAGTGAAAAGTTGAACAGTCTGAAAATTAACAACTCTTCTTGGCTCTGCACAGAAGGTAAGGACATGGAGCAAACCTGCTGCCCCCAGAGCTGGAGAGACAGGCAGGCAAATATGGCTATCAGAGTGGAAACTACTGTGGGACAGTGCCAGGGTAGGAAAACCTGACTGTAGTGGACAAGTGACTGGAGGCTCAGGGAGGATACCTCTGAAGTTAAAAACTCCAAGGAGAGCCAGTCATGAGGGGGTGGGGGAGGCACAATTTTGTGAGATTTAACTTCGGAAGCCAAACTCGGTCCTCCCAGCAGAAACAGGGGAGCAGAACCATTTTAAAAATTTTATCTTTATGGTTGAAAGTATTACAGAGGTACCCTTTTCCCCTTCCCCGCCTTCATTGATCTCTTCACCTGGCTTTCTTCCCCTTCTCAGCTCTTCCCTGCTCTATTGTCTGTCCATGGATTATGTGGACTATGCATATATGTGTATAAGTTCATTGGTTAATCTCCTTCTGTTCAAACCACCCCCCTCCTTTCATCTGAAATATGTCAGTCTTTTGCATGCTTCAATGTCTCTGGATCTTTTTTATTTATCAGTTTATTTTGTTCATTTGATTCCACATATGAGTGAGATCCTGTAATACTTGTCTTTTTCTGACTGGCTTATTTCACTTAACATAATACTCTCCAGTTCCCTCCATGCTCTCTCAAATGATAAGAGAGCCTTCTTTTTTAGCTGCCTAGTATTCCATTGTGTAAATGTACCACCAGTTTGTAATCCATTCATCTACTGATGGGTACTTGGGCTGTTTCCAGACCTAGCTATTGTAAATAATACTGCTATGAACATAGGGGGTGCATATATTTTTTCTGACTGGTGTTTTTTTTTGTTTGTTTGGTTGGGGTTTTTTTTTGTTTTGTTTTGTTTTTTTGCTTCTTAGGATATATTTCTAGAAGTGGGATCACTGGGTCAAATGGAAGTTCATTTTTAATTTTTCCAGGAAACTCCACACTGTTTCCCATAATGCCAGCAGCAGTCTGCATTCCTACGAGCAGTGTACTTTGGTTCCTTTTTAAAATACACCAGTGCCTTCTGTTCTTAACAAGACTTGTCCTAAGAATAAAGGAGTTAATCAGAGACTAACTGACGTGGGGGAAGGGAGATATTTGACTCCCGTCAGCTTTAGCCATCCTGTCCCACCTAAGGTCAGGGAGGACAAACTGAGAAACACTTAAGAAGCTCACAGCCCAGGGTCACAGGTTCACTGAAAGACTGAGACCTAATTATAGGACTATAGGACACAATCCCCCTGTATTTTACCACCATTGTTAAAGGCCTGTTGATAGCAGCTCTTTTACTCAGCACAATGCCCAGCTATCAAGAAAAAATAATAAGGCCTACTAAAGACAAAAACATACACACAAAACACACACACACAATAACATATACACAATTTGAACAGACAGAGCATCAGAACCAGACATGGCAGGGATGTTAAAAGTCTCAGACTGGTAATTTAAAACTATAACTAATAGGCTAATGGTGCTATGGGTAAAGCATATAAGACTAAATGGGCAATGTAAGCAGAGAGATTGAAATCCTGAGAATCAAAAAGAAATGCTAGAGATAATAAAAACAAAAAACACTGTCACAGAAATTAATAAAAATGAATTTTATGGGTATGCTCTAATAGATTGGACACAGAAACAGCTGATTAAGATCTTTGTGCTAATGGGTATACCTATAGAATTCTTAAAAACTAAAAAGCAAAGAAAACAAAAACTGAAAAAAAAAACCACAATGGAATAGAATATCCAAGGTGCAATATATGCATAATGGGAATACTAGGAGAACAAAGAGAAACGAACAGAAGACATATCTGAAATAGTAATGACTGAGAATTTTTCCAAATTGTCAGACACCAAACAGGAAGCCTAGATAGTACCGAGTAGGAAGAATGCAAAGAAAGTAAAATAAAAACAAAACCCATTTTCAAAACTACATGGATATCATTTTCAAACTATAGAAATTCAATGATAAAGAAAATCCTGAAAAAAAGTCAAATAAAAAATAAAGTTAAGCCCATTTCTTGCCTGCAGGCTTCTCAGACCTTTAATATGCTAATATGCCCCCACAAGGTCAAAATTCTGTATGACAAAAGCCTAATATGCAAATTGTTTGACCGGGAGTTCTATCGCTCACTATGATGTGTGCTGACCACCAGGGAGCCGCACCAGGGATGGGACCCAATGAGAATGGGACAGTGGTAGTATAGTGGAGCAGGTAAGCAGGCAGAGCCAGGCCAAGTTGAGTGTGATTGGGGGCCTGATAGCCCCAACAATAGCCCCACAAATGGAGACCAGTGGTGGTGGTAACCTGGCCTGCAGGCAGAATGGTGGAGCAGGTGAGGGGGCAGTACCAGGCCACAGTGGGGTGCCAGGTGGGGCTGAAAGGTTATGAGCCTGAGGCATGAGCTGGGGCCCAA
This sequence comes from Lasiurus cinereus, assembly GCA_011751065.1. Taxonomy (NCBI): domain Eukaryota; kingdom Metazoa; phylum Chordata; class Mammalia; order Chiroptera; family Vespertilionidae; genus Lasiurus; species Lasiurus cinereus. The sequence continues at coordinate 4,812,210 of JAAGEH010000088.1, read as the reverse complement.
TCATCATTTGCCACCCTAAGAGACCCCACTCCTGCATGAATTTGTTCACTGGGCCTCTAGTGAGTTTATGATATCCCAACTTTTTTTTTTAAACCACTGTCTCCATTTTTTTCATTGAGATTATCTTGACATTTCTTTGAATTGTGCTGCCCTGAAGTTTCTCTGGGAACTGTTCTCACATTCAGCCCATGTCTTTAAAAGCATGTACATATATCAGAACCATAGATCCACCACTGATTCATTCATCTAACAAATGTTTTCTGACTTTTATACAGCAGGCACTTTTCTGCAAGTGTAAGGTATGTCAGTGAGCAAAACACAAGTCCCTGACCTTTTTGAGTTACATTCCATGGAGGGAGGAAACAGATAATAAAGAATAAGGTTAACATATAAGTAAATTTTATTATATAGTTGAAGGTGATATTCTATAAAAAGAAAAAGAAATGTAAAAATGGGTGAGAGGAATGTGGAAGAAGGATGAGATGGAATGGCAGTAAGGGAAACAGAGATGCAAAGAGAGATTTGCCATTTGAAATAGGGGGGTCAGTGGGGCTTTATGGAGAAAGTAGCATTTGAGCAAAAACTTTAAGGAGGTGAAAGAATTAGTCATATAGATATCTGAGGGAAGAGCATTTCAGAAAGAAGAAATATCCAATGCAAAGACTCCAAAAGGCTGGCATAGTGTTTTTAAGAAGCATCAAGACCACCAGTGTACCCAGATAGATTAGTAAGAACCATCTCTCACCAACATAGTGAAAGATGAGTTCAATGAGTTAAAAGGGAGTGGCAGGATATTGGTGTCCCTCATTAGGACTTCATAATGCCGGGGTTCTTTTCTCAGCCTTACAAAGGGTTTAGCATTCTGTAGAAAGGGGCTGTGCATGGATGATTAAAGAGTTCAAGTACCACAGATATTTTTGAAAGGCAATGGGGGTCAGAGGAGCTTCAGCTAAAGGGAACTGAATACTCCTACCTTGACCAAGGACCCTGCTTTTATTAGTACAATTTGTCTCAAGGCAAGGTGGAAATATACACTTCAAAGGGTAAAGTATCAAAGGGTACAGAAGCATTATCAGTTTGGGGAAATAGCCTACAGATGTTCAGGTTTTTGGCCAACAGGAGGCAATAAAATGCCCTGAGCTGTCTGACAGTTAAAAATCCTATTCAGGTTTGAGGGAAGTGCCGTTTAATCGTTTCCTACAGGTAAACTACATATATGGCTCACCCTTGTTGAGCCTCCCAAGCTTCACCAACCTTTTTGTAAAAGTCTTGTAATTATATCATACTGGAATTAGTTCTCGGCAGCAGGACTTACAATGTAGGTATCACAAGACATTGAAAAGCCTTTGGCTTTTACACTAAGTGAAATGGCAGGCCACTGGAATGTTCTGAGTGAAACAGCCTTATTTTTAAAAAGGATCCTTCTGGCCACTGTGTTGAGTATAGAATACCAGAGGTCAAAGATCACTCTAGATACTATGTTGAATATCCTATATAATAAAAGGATAAATATGCAAATAGACCAAATGGTGGAACAACCAGTCGTTATGACATGCACTGACCACTCAGTGCAGAAGCTGCCCTGGTGATCAGTGTGCACCCACAGAGGGAGCGCCACTCAGCCAAAAGCCAGGCTCATGGCTGGTGAGTGCAGCAATGGTGATGGGAGCCTCTCCCGCCTCTGCAGCAGTGCTAAAGATGTCCAACTGATGGCTTAGTTGGACATTCCCTGAGGGCTCCCAGACTACTAAAGGGCATAGGCCGAGCTGAGGAACCCTCCACCCTCACCCTGCTGTCCCCAAGTGCACAAATGTCATGCACCGGGTCTCTAGTAGAATAATATAAAAGAATGAAGTTAGAAATAATTAAATCAGTTTCCATAATCCTGTGAGAGATGTTTGGTTCCAACCAGGCTGGTGGTAGTAACAGTAGTAAGAAGACGTTCAGTTTTAATTTATCTTGAAGATAGAACCAGCAGGATTTTTTAATGGTGTAAAAGAATAAGAAGAGTCAAAAATAACTCCAAGGTTTTTGGTCTGAGCATCTAAGAGAATAAATTTAATGTCAATCAAGATGGAGAAAACCTAGGAGGGGTGGAAGAAATCCCAGGTGGGAAATCTGTGTTCAGTTTTGGGAAGGTGATTCACCCAATATGGAGAGATGGGCAATGCACACACTCAGCAAAGCTGTCAGTAGAAATTATCCTCTTGGAGGTGGGTGAATGGGGAGAGCAGTGGGTTCCATCAGCCTCAGGCAGCCATTGTGGTCAGGGACAGTATGTACCTGGAGGAAGTTGTGTACATGACAACAGAGATTGAAGAAGGCTAGAGCCCTTCACACAATTCTGGTTAATCCTAAATCTGAGTACATAGGAGATTCAAAAGGGCCTGGCAGATACTAAAACCCAGAGAGGCTTGCAAACAGCCTGAATGTGAAATGTGTCTCTGACCCCAAAACATATCCAATAGCAGAGGATGGAAGTCTTACTGGTTGAGATGTTGAAGCACAGCTTGTACAGTCATTTATTGAGCAGGAAGTTAGATAGATACAGGGACAATCCCTAGCAAGCCAGGTTTTAAAATAAAATGAAGGACATATATTTAAAACAATAATCACAACCTAACAGGGGCATTAGTGACCCCAGGGGATGCATAGTTCACAGATTTAGCCCAGGCAAGTTACCAATCAAATAACACACTGGCCACAATCACTTTCAAGGGGAAAAAAATACCAGAATTATGAATAGCTGCAATATATTATTTAGAATGTCTCATTTTTAGGAAAAAAAATATGAGGCATGCCAAGAAACAAGAAAGTGTGACCTATTTGCAGCGAGAAAAGCAGCAGTTAATAGAAACTGTCTCTTATGTTACCACATTTCTGCTGACAAAGGCTTCTAAGCAACTATTACAAATATTTTAAAAACTAAAGGGAACCATATTTAAAGAAGCAAAGTATGACAACAATACTACTAAATGTACCATGTAGAAAGTCTGTAGCTGAAGAGTGCAGGATGGAGCAAAAGTAGGTTTACAGTTATTTGTATGGAAAATAATACAATAATTCTATCTAATAAAAGAGTAATATGCAAACTGACCATCACTCCAACACACAAGATGGCTGCCCCCATGAGGTCAAAGATGGCTTCCCCCATGTGGACACAAGATGGCCGGCAGGGAAGGGCAGTTGGGGGAGACCCAGGCCTGCAGGGGAAGGCAGTTAGAGGTGACCAGGTCTGCAGGGGAGGGCAGTTAGGGGTGACCAGACCAGCAGGGAAGGGAAGTTAGGGGCAATCAGGCTGGCAGGAGAGCAGTTAGGCATCAATCAGGCTGGCAGGGGAATGGCTAGGAGATGATCAGGCTGGCAGGCAGAAGTGGTTAGGGGGTGATCAGGCTGGCAAACAGGAAGGCAGGCAGGTGAGCAGTTGGGAGCCAGCAGTCCTGGATTGTGAAAGGGATGTCCCAGATTGGAGAGGGTGCAGGCTGGGCTAAGGGACAACCACCCTGTGCATGAATTTCGTGCACCAGACCTTTAGTTAATAATAGTATGAGAATAAACTGTTTTGTGTACTCAACACAGTATAATAACTAAAAAAAATTAATAAAATTCAACAGCAGGCTTGAGAGAACAGAAGAACAAATCCATGAACTATAAATCAATAAGAATTACCCAATTGAAAGCACAAAGAGGAAAAAAAATGAAGTGAAATGCTCATCCAGGAAGCTGGCCATGAAGCAAGAGGACATCATATCTCATTTTACCACTCTTTCAAGAAACATCCTCTGGGGATCCAGAGCCTTCCAGTTGAGTCTCTCCCGGTTGTCTTCCTTCCCACTCTTGCATTTAAAATCTCCAGCATTTGGGAGGGTCCCATGCTTCACAACTAGAAGTCCAAGAGATTGGATTTAAGTTGTCATAGCACCAGAAGGCAGCTGTGATTACACTTTGCTACAGATTGTTTTGCATTAAAAGCTGTGATTTTCTTATGTGTGCCCACGTGATTTTCAAGGGCAGTTGTCCTTGTAAGCGAGGCAGAATGCAGGTCTCAGAGAAGAGCATCATTCTCTAAGAAGCTGATATGTATTAACTTATTAAAAATGTTTAATACCTATGAAACCTGAGTGCTTCTCACTGTCCTGAACCGAGTCTTAAAACTTATGCTAATCACTGTGGCCATTAGGATATGCTGACCGGCTTAAATGGGGGGAAAAACAGAATTACGAGTAGCTGCAATATCTGTGGAATTGTGCTGGGATGAGCAGATCTGCTTGTTGCATTAGCCATTACTTCTTGGTTTATTTATGCAGCAATATCATCATTCTTCATAATTAGGCTTTGTGATGACAATAGACAGAATTGACTAGGATGTAGTTCACTAGTGCCAAAGACACTTGACGGCATCTGTGACATGATGGCTCTAAATGAGGTAGGCCAGGTCTCTATAGGTTTTGATGGGTAAATTTTGCCTGCTTCAGGTTTGTGACTAGCTTTTAGGTGACCTCCTATAGTCCTTCAAACCACTGTCTTACTTACTGTTCTGAAAAAAATATAAGGGATCAATGGTGAGGAGGGGGGATGGAACATATATAATACTTTTAACAGTAAAGATTTAATTTAAAAAAGAAAACTTTAAAAGTAAATACGATAATGAACAGGGAACAAAGCTGTCACCCATAAATATTACCTACCGTTAACTTTCAAATCAGAGAAAATCTGGCTCAAAAGTAGCTTAACTCAAAAAAGGGAACTTAGGCTTTCATACAGCCGAAGAATCCAAAAATAGTCCAGTCTTTGAAGCAAGGCTTGATTAAGTGGCTCAGCTATGTCATCAAAATCTTCTTTCCATTTTTTTCTTCTTGGTCTTCTGTGGGATCTTGCTTAATCCTAAAACTGGATTCCATCACAGTTCCAGAATGATTTTTCTCCCTTCTGGACCTTCTTCTACACAAATGCTCAACAAGGAAAGACAATTTTCCCTCTGAGCCAGAAGCATTTTCCCCAGAACTCCTAGCAAATATCTTCTTTCTCACCGTCTTGAATCAAGACTTAAGACTTGTACTAATCACTGTGGCAAAGCCACTGGGACGAGCCGATTGCCTCAGACAAGAGTTCTGTTCTCGACCTGGGGGTAAAGTGTACTTCCTCCAAGCATGTGGGCTGCAAGCTGGAAGCACTGCTCTTGGGCGGAGGGAGATACTATGTGCTGAGAGGGTTAAACCAGCAAAGGCTCACTCCACTACCCCCACCAATGGGAAACATTGACTATTGTGAAGTCAGTAGCCATCAGGCCCTGAGTCCCCCCCACCCAATGTGACTGTAGAGCCCAGGATGTTGAAGAAAGCTGAAAGGAGGTGCCAAGAACACTGGGCTGCCTCCTACCACCTAGCTTGCAGCCCACCATGTGAGTAACACCAATACAAATGAGAAACCATCGAATGTGCCCAGTTGTGAATATCATCCTGGCACTGAACTAGGAGGTAGAGTCCTGGAGAGGTGTATATTTTCTGATGTTCAAAAAAGGTAAGGGGGAGCTTTTACTGACATTTTTGGATACCCAGCGCTAATAATAACCCATAACATCTTGCACACCTGGGAAAAATATGCAGAAAAGCAGAAACTGCAAAGATTGAACCTGAACTGCCAACGGGAAGCAGGAATGAATTGCTATTAAGATACCCCTTTATTCCACTGACATTTATCAATGTCTATTATGTACTTGGCCCTGACCTAGGCACTGCATAAGGTGGGTACAGTTCAGCATAGTGTTTCAGAACCCGGGCTTTGGAGACTTTCAGGCCTAAAAATGAATTTCAGCTTCGCCACACAGCCTGTCAAGTCTGTTGCCTTGTGCTTGAAACGTGAGAATGTACCTACTTTAAGCAGCTGTTGTGAATATTAAATGACAAAAACTAAATGAATTGAAGCATTCACCCAAGTGACTGGCGCGTCTATGTTCACAAGAAATGGTAAACATCTTAATCACAATTATTATTATTATTAGTTGTTGTTGTTGTCATTGTTGCATTCGAAAGACTAGTAAGACACAGTTCCTGTGACTTGGATGCCTGTTTAGGAGAGGAGATGTGAAATGGAGATAGGGAATGAATGTTGGAAAAGAGGTAGGGATGAAATGCATAGCATTTTGCTGGAAGATGAAATTCTTCTCTGTGTGGGGAGCTGAGAAGCCTCAGTGATGGGCATTTTACATGCAAAAGCTAGTGTGATTGTGTTTAACTTGAAGTGACATCTCTTGGGCCTTTCTTCTTATGTCTGTTAAAGAAGCCAAATCTTAAGTGTCAGTACAAAGGTTGCAAGAGAAAGCTACATGAGTAACATTGACACATGCACACGAGCATGTTCTCTCCAGAGAGCGAGCTGCAGGATGTCTCCACTGCTGCGTCCTGCCTCACCGGGGAGATGGGATTGTCGTGCTTGTCCACGTGGCCAAAGGGGTAGCTGCCGGATTCATAGCTTCGTTGGGCTATTAGATTATACTCCCAAAGGCGTTTGATAATCTGTTTAACTGAGCACACTCATTTGTCTTGTTTGCAGACTACTTAGCAGATGGATTTGTGATTTGGGTAATTACTATATAAACGTTAATAAGACATGATATCTTTTATTAATTAGTACCTTGTGTGGTTTGGTTTTCAAAATAGCGAAAACTAGATGACTTAATGAGTCACAAGTATGAGTTTTGCAAAATCAGCATTTGGAGGTTATTCATTCTTAGAATGGCTGTCCTCGCACAGGTTTGTGACTCAAGAACAAAGACCAGAGCCATTGTCTCATACTCTGCACTCCAGAAAGGGTCCATTTGTTGCCTCAGCGCTCATTTACACATCCTCCATTTATTTCTCTCCAAAGAGGTTTTGCTGTTCAAAGGATAAAATACTTTCAGAGACTCTTAAGTTATGCCTAAAGAAGAATTTTGTAATAGAATTAAATGAGATTTGGACCTGTTTTTCAGAGGTAAATGGATATTGCTGATGTATCCACTCCCACACCAACACACACACACACACACACACACACACACACACACACACACACACAACATACCATAATAGGATACACCGTGTGCAAAAGGCTGGGAACAGGTTGATAGAGGTTTCATCCTGCTCCGTGGCTCTCACCCCTGTGGCCAGCCTCTTCCTCCACACACACAGGCACCAGCAAGCCATCATGAAAAGCTATTTCCTAGAAGGGACTGGCAGTCATACGATTATGTAGCAAAGAACAGCATTGTTTCTGGGGCAACTCGGTTGGAAAGTGCTTCTGAACAAAGCAATCAGGTGGCGTGTTGTTACCGCCCTCCCTGAAGAACTCATTTAATGACTCCTAGGAGGGAACCATTGCCTTTAAAGACCCAAATGCCCACAGTGCTTTGAACTGCCTGCACATCCCCTTGTCGACAGCTTCAACAAGCATTTCTTGAGCACCCACTGTGTGCCTCAGTCTGCATTAGGCCTGGTGGAGGCTTTAGAGTGTCTGGTAAAGACAGCCTGTGCCAGGAGGGGTTTACAGCTCATGCTGCTGCTTATTACAGGAGCAGGCATGACGCCGTTCTGCTTTTGCACTAAACTCAAGCCAGCAAATAGACTCAAAGGAAGAGCCTGCTAATCTCTATCAAACTACCTTTTCAGGATACTCAAGTAAACCCTACTCATTACTATCACTTTCGTTTACAAAGTGCTGATTATGTGCCACACATTATACTAAGTATTTTATATACGTTTTCTCACTTGTTCCTCGCAAAAAATATATTTTGGCAATTATGTCTCCTTATAAGCCCATTTTATAGATGAAATTCATGACTAATATGTGAAGTAACTTATCAAAGATCCCATGGCTATTAAGTGGCAGAGCTTTCCCTGGAGCTGCTATTAGATAAAGAGTGGACAAACTTCATTTTGAAAAGCAATGTTTAATTCAATGGCTTTTTTTTGTTTTGTATTATTACAAGCCACCCAATTGAGACTACTGACTTTTCTCAGAATTGCTATTTTGGCATGGTCTACAGATTAAACATTGGGTTTTTACCTAACCATATAACAGGACTCTGGAGCTATCGGTTGGCTATGGGAACACCTTTATAAACTGTGTCCAGTTGGGACAAGTGGATCTTTCAGTGACAACTCATTAAACGTGTGTGTGTGTGTGACCACAGTTGGCTGCTGCCCCACAGAAATGGGCACGGGTCTGGGAGGATGCAGAGATGGCTGCAGCATGTCTCAGCTGCATAGTCTGTGGCTCTAGCTCTATCTTTGTTGCCTGGGCAACCTCTCTCAGAATGTGAGAAACTCGCTTTCTCTTTTTTTCCACGCCAATCTGTGGGAAGGACCGAAAGATGTAGCTATAGGTCACCTGTTAGCCACAACCACCTATTGCTGGTGGCAGAAGCAATATTTAGGGAAACCACACCATCGCTGCCCAGCAGGATTCAGAACCTCCCAGCCTCTCTCAGGAAGCTCTGAAATCAGAAGGGAGAAAGGGCACCTCCCTGAACCCCAGCAGTATTTTCTACTCCATTTTTCCTAAGAAGAATATTCTACAGTAATTGTCTTTATTTTTCCTATTAGCACTGGAGGAAATGCTGAGAAGGCCAAGCTGTAGAGTGATTGTGAATATAAGCCGGACAATCTGTCTTTGGTTCAAAGCTTGGCATCACTATTTGCTAACTTTCTGTCTTTGGGCAAGTTATTTAACCCCTCTTAACCTGTTTCCTCATCTATGAAATGGAAATGTTCATCTGTAGATTTTGCATATTATGGTTCCCATTCAGGAGCTGCTCCTGTGGCAGATGCTAGGGAAACAGCTGAGAAAGGGAAGGGTTGGTGCCTGCCCACCTTCATAGTGATCAAATCTGGCAGGAAAGACACAGATCTCACTATAGCTTACTACAGGTATGGAGTTATAAAAGAGGAAATTGAATGAATCATGGAAAAACAAACCACAGGGGTTAACCAACCTAATTTAGGTAAAACTGGAGACAGGTCTCCCCCCACGAGAAAGGTATTAAAGACCTGAAGGAAAGTACAAGTTAGCCAGGTGAAGAGTGGAAGAAATGTGGCCACACAGGAAAATATTTAAAGGCCTATAGAAACATAGGAAGAACCATACATGTTTGCGTATAGATGAGACCAGGCCATTTAAGAGAGGTGCAGAACAGTTTAATGTGTGGTTGAGAGAGAAGTACAGATTGATTGAGTCTCAGAGGGTCTCGTGCACGTTGTTAAGATATTTGGACTTTATCCTAAAGGTGACGGGGAGTCCTTAAAGGATTTAAGTGGAGTGATGTGTGGAGGAGTTATTGGTATTAAATAAAATAATGTACATAAAGCCTCAGCATAGTGTTAGTACCAAGCGACTGCTCAATAAATGACAGGTGCTCTCATCATCATCACCATCTTCTTTTTCTTGGATTTCTTACACTTAGTATTTCCAACTTTAGTTAAAAGGCACAAATCCTGCTGTGTGTTATGGAAATATTACAGAGAGAGACTTAGGTAATTTGTTACAGAAAAACATTAATTCTGAAAGGCCAGTAAAACCATCCTCGACAAAAGACAGAAGACATGGGAAGCCCCACGGCAAATTTCTCTTCATCGGTGCTCTCCATCCTGTGTCTCCGCTCCTGTGCGTGGCTGCCTCCGCAGTGCGTTCACGTGCTTCCTAGGCATGAAGTCATCACTCTTCCTGGCAGTCTTGTCATTTTAATAATGATTTCTTTGCCAGAGCCTGAAACAAAAATGCAGGTGGACCGGATTATATGTTTTTCAAGAGCAGGCAGGGAGGGGATGGCATTCTAAGGCACAGAGTTTGAGGAGCACCTGTGAAAAGCACAGGTAGGTGGCCAAATGACATGGATTTGTATGAGTTTGAGATAAATAACCTCTGTTTTGACTGAGGAGAGGTGTTACATTGCTTGCACTTTACTGTTAAATAATTTGCATCCTTGGGCAGCAAATATAAGGACAGGGCTCAGTAAAACTGAGGAAAGAAGACCATAATAGTCCTAAGTTCACTGGACTGCCTACTTTCCTTCTCTGATCTTGCTACATCTGGGTTATGAGCTAAGATTGGGCTAGAAGTTGACAATCACTGCATTAGGGTCAAGATGGACTGGGAGCCAGAGACAGATGATTGATTTGTAATCCTCCTCATTCATAAAAGAGGGTAAAGGGGCCGAGTAAGTTAGGTTCTGAAACCAACTCTGCCATTAATTATATGTCTTTGGAATAACTTTGAACCTCTCTCTATGTAAGGATTCTTATCTACAAAATAAATTTCTTAATTGCATGCAGAATAATTGATAGACTCCAGTGAGCAGGACACTTTTGGAGGGATGGCTCTGAACAAACTGTGAAACAAGGAATGAGACCCCTACAGGCACTTGTCATGAAAAACACACACACAGATAATGACATCTAGAACAGTATCCAGTTCAAAGAATGCCAAGGACAAAAAGAAGTCAGTATAGGGTAGCTATGGGGCCTGAGCTTGTAATTAGACCAATCTGGCTTAGATTACTGGCTCTGTCATAAACTAGCTGCATGCATTCACTCACTTATTCCATGTATTTGGATGCCAGTCATATGTCAAATATTAGATTTGGCTATGGGTGTCCAACAGCAACCACAACAGAAAAAGAAGAAAGGGAACAACTTGCTTCATTTCTCTGTCAATTGTTCATACTTGTAATCATTTGATTAACTACATGTATGAGGAGACCACATTTTACCCTCAGAGAGGTAGAACATTCTCTGAATGGTCAAAAAAAATAGGTGACATCTGGTTAGAGTTTCCTTTTGTATTCTTCTGGGTTTGAAAGAATTTGAATAACTCAAATACCTTTTGAACGTATTAACCCTTTGCATCGTTTTGTTGTGAATAATATTAGAAACCATTTCAATGTGAAAAATCACTGAATGCCTTTGAAGATGTTACGTTAATGCACTCTTAGAGGTTTCCAATAGGAAAGCATAGCTGGCCCCCAAGTGAAAGTCATATATCTGAAAAGTCCAGTTTCTAAAAGCGGGACTTCAGCACCATCCCTAGAAGAGCCAAACGCATTCAGGGTAGTGAGGTATACGTTTTCCTGAAAGAATTTGATTTTGACTGCAGAAAGGGATGAGAAGAGGACAATGTGGTAAGAGTGTTGAGAAGGAGGCTTCCTTTTGTTTTCATATTCACAAGGAGACAACGTGCACGAGAATTTGGGCAGAGGGGAAGAAGCCAACAGCAATTGCTTTTTGCTAGAGTGTCTCAAAATGCAGCATGATATATGGACCTAAGAAAACGGCATCCTGGCAGGAAACAAAGGGCACTTAATTCAGGAGCCAGTTATTAAGGAAGTATAATGATTAGGGCAGATTCCTCCTATAAGTCTGTATCTGGAGGTGACAGCTCAACTCAGGGTGAAGGAACAGCAGCTTCGTGACACAGCCTTAATGCCCAGGGCACTGAAAAAAATAGTAACGGGGGAGGAAGTATGTATAGTGTGTGTGTGTGTGTAGGATGACTACTTCAGTTTGCTGAGAAGGAGGGGAGGAGATGAATGAAAGAGCTGTGGGAAGCATGTTTTCAGTTGACTGCCAGGATGAGCAATTGGATTTTATTCTAAGTACAAAGGGAGACAGTGGAGGAGTCTAAATAGAATGGCATGATTTTATTCCCATTTATAAAAATGCTTTTCTCTAGCTAGTTGGCAAAGTATGAATTTCAAGGAGCAATGGTAGAAGCAGGAAAAGGGATGGAGATGGTGATGGTGACTTGGACCAGAGTGGTGACAGTGAAAATAGATAAGGAGTTATTTGAAAGCTCTTGTAGAAAGTAGGATCTGCTGATACAATAGATAAGGTGGAAAAGAGAAAATGCCACCCTGGATTTTAGACCTAGAATGTGTGCATTTTAACATCTGGGTGAAATAGCCTTTGGGGAAGCCACTGTGGATTCCAGTGCTGAGCATGGTGGGCCAGTCAAGGAGATACTTTTGAGCTAGAGAGGGACATTAAGTATCTTGGCCCCTAACTGTACCACACAAGATGTGCCAGCTCCTACAAGGGCTCTTTGGAGCTCCCATTTGGAACAGTACACCGATTTTCTGCATCATCATGCAGCCAAAGAGGATGGCATTGTTTATAAAACCCCATCTGTAATACTTATTCACCAGAACATGACCTTTATTTGCCATTGTCGTCATCCACTGGTGTTTCATCCTTAAATTAGAGTCAACCTGGCCAACAGCATTTATTTGCAGTAACAACAGCTTCCCTGCCTTATTTGGCTGCCCAGTTGGTTCCCAGGTATGGAGTATTGTATTTTTGGTCCACTCTGGGAATCCACATTTGCAGATGGCTGACTTCAGTTATAGGCAGATTTTCAACTACATGGTGGGTCAGCATCCCTAACCCGACATTGTTCAAAGGTCAACTGTACTTTGTTTAGCAGTTGTGCCATGAGATTAAATGTGGAGATAGTTGTGAATATATCCTGAAGTTGGAGATCAGCAGATTTGAGGAATGGTGCCCAGGAAAGCATATAGATCATTAACTTTTAGATGTGATCTTTATGTAGGTTATAATGAGGTTTCAGGATACAGTCCAGTGGGACAGTTGTGTCAACTGCCACTATTGCTTCCTACAGGATCCCATGGTGGTCTCCTCTGAGCCCATGTCATACAAGCTTGACAAATAAAAACCATGTGGCACTCTAGCCTGTTTAGCTCAGTGAATAGAGCATCAGCCTGTGGACTGCATCAGCCATGTCCTATGTGGGATCCCTGGATAAAGGGTTTGACTCTGGTCAAGGGCACCTACCTCAGCTGCAGGTTTCTCCCCAGCCTGGGCCTTAGTCAAGGTGTATGCAGGAGGCAACTAATTTACATGTCTCTCTCACATTGATGTTTTTCTTACATCAGTGTTTCCCTCTGTGTGTCTCTCCCTCTCCCACTCTCTCTAAAAATCAATGGAAAAATATCCGCGGGTTAGGAATTAAAAAAAACAACCATGTGGCTTCTTTTGTATTTTATATGCTCATGATAGAAGGACTTCTTTAGGGGACAAACAGAATATACTGCAATAAATCTTTCAAAGTATTGTAACACTCAAAATGTCAATATTGGTTTAAAATGATTGCATCATTTTTTGAAATAATGATTTGTGTGAGGAATGTCATGAATTATAATTAATTTACATATGTATTAAAGTCCACTTTCAAGGAAACCCTCTTTTTTCTTTCAAACATTGGAAATTAAATATTTATATTTGTGATTTTATATATACATAGTTAATATTGCCTCTCAAAGCCACCTGCTCTCCACCATATGTTATTTTCTCTACTAATTCTTTATAACCCATAGATTTGTAGTTAGATTGGCCCCGATTGAAAATCATACCAAAAACCACATAAGCAGAGAGTGGAAATTGTGAGCTAATTTCATTTCAATAGAACATAGGAAGTAAATGAAGCATAAATAGTCCCCTGGCTTCTAAGGATCTCTCCTTACAGTTTAATTCATTAAGGGATTTGAGTTTAGCTTTTAGTCCTTGAACCTGAATTACGGACTGGTAAGTGAAATATACTTACTGTGTTTATTTGAGATTATGGCCAAGTTCCTCAAATTCTCCATGTCTCAACTTAAATTCATCTTTTCAAAATAGAGATAATCGTATAATTCAAGGACCATGTCCTGTGTGGGGTCCTTGGGTAAAGGTAAATAGGAGGTTGGGAAACTGAAAGAGTTATTTTAATGTGACATTTAGAAAAATCATTGGAAACAAGGAAATCAGAAACAGGCCTAGGATGAGAAGAAAAGTTCAATCTTCCTAAAAATACATATTGGCCTCTATTTCTTTCCATTCTTATTAAGCAAAGATTCCCTTTGATGCTTCCATCTCGCAGATAGGGCTAGTTTGAAAGTTTGGGGTCAAGTGACCAGTCACTTTAATGGGAGACAGTCCCAAGGATTCCATCCTGTCTTTCTCAAACACAGGGTCCCGCCTCCTGGCCAGTTGTATATGAAGAAGACTTTTACAAAACCCCATTTCTTCTTTCTTTTTGCCTTCTCCTACCACCCTAAATAATAATAAGAAAAAAAATAATTTATTTAATGTTGTTTTACTGTTTTAACTTGGGTCTCTTGGTGCTTCTGAATAGATAAACAGACACTTATAGCCAAATTTAAACTAAATCTTTCCACCAAAACATCTGGCTTCCTTGCCACAGGACAATTGTATCGTAGGAATAGCCTACAATGAAGCATTAGGCAAGTATCTGTCTACAGAGCTGAGCACATAGTATTTTTAGCAACTTTTTTTTTTGCACATTAAATCATAGTTTATTGAATACAAAAGAGATTTAAACATACCAGTTTATAACCCCCAAAAGAACATGGAACCTGTCTTTTTTCCTATGATATTTCCATTTCGAGGTAGTACTTGGCATATTGGAGCGTCTTATTAAGTGTTTGTTATTAATTAATAAATGAATGAATGAATAAAAAATGAAGAAAGAGATTGTGGACTGTATCACCTCTTTGCAAATGTGCAGAATGCCTCAACATCTGTCCCTATCCTTGCTCTCAGCCATTGAAAAATTGGTTTTCTCCCCTTTGCTCTTCATGTGTACAACTCCTACTCATCTTCCAGTGTTAGCTCACAAAGTCACTGCATTCAGAAAGTGACTACTGACTCCTCAAATGTCAAGATCACTCTCCTTATCTTGTACATCACCTCTCTGAAGAAACTTAATATCCATTTCCTTAAATCAGAGCTTTGTGTGATTTGCCCCCTGCTATGCTGAGGGAGCCTTACATGCAGAGAGTATACCTTTATTCGTTGTATACATCCAGCCAAGTTTAGTGTGCTATTCATTCTAAGTGCTCAACAAACACTTATGAACTAATAAATATGCAAAGAAGGTAGCTACACATGGAAGAAAATAGGACCTAAGTGTGGCCATTCAGGAGAGTAGTCATTTGGGCTCACTATGAGGAAAACCAAGGAGTAAGAACTTGTGATATTGTGACATGTTGTCTTATAAAATAAGAAATATATATTGGTCTTCATCTCCATTTCTGTCACCTTGGAATTTCCTAAGTGATGAGAGCCATAAAGGTATATTTTGCTCTATTAATGAACTTCACCCAAGGAGTGGGGCTGCTTGCCAGTGGAGCTAAGAATGTGATTAGACTTGGAACTTTCCATCTTATCTCCTTGACTTCTGGGGAGGGGGAAGAAAAGGAACTGGAGCTTGATTTGAATTGCCAATAGCCAATGACTTAATCAATCATGCCATTGTGGTAAACCTTTGTTAAAAAAAAAAAAGAACATAGTTTGGAGAGCTTCCTGGTTAGTAAACATGTGGAGCTTTGGGGACTGTGGTACAGAAGCCCTATGCATCTCTTCTATCTGGCTGTTCCTGAGTTATAATCTTTTATAATAAACCAGTTGTCCAATAAACAAAATGTTTCTCTGAGTTCTGTGAACTGCTCTAGAAAAGTAATCAAACCTTCAGAGGGGGCCTTTGAAGCCCAGATGACAACCTGGACTTGCGGTTGGCATGTGAAGTGGGGGGAAGGGTAGGGAAATCTTGTAGGACTAAGCCATTAACCTGTGGGATTGATGCTACCTCTGGGAAGATGGTGTCAGAACTGAGTTGAATTGTAGGACACCCAAGCTAGTATTCCATCATTGCTTGGCATGAAGAAACTCTTCGCCCCCCAACACACAAGTTGAAATTAGTCCCAGAACCTTTTAGAACTGTTAATACAAAGCCCATGGTCTCCCTTGTCAGGTAATTCATGCTGCTGTGTACTAACTGAGCATAGTCCTATCATGGTGGGGCAGTGTCAACATTATTTTTATATCATTGATTCAACAATTATTTAGGGAATAATTGATTGCAAGCTACTATCCTGAGGATAAACTGCCAATCAAAGCAGAAAGTGCCCTTTTCTCTTATAGGTTAGTATCTAGTGAGAGAGATTAGACTATAATTAAATAATCAGACAAATACATGCATAAGTGCTCACCTGTGATTTATTTTAAAAGCAAAGAAATGATCAGACGTACCTAATCTGGGCCATAAGAAAATAATTTTTGAAGTGTAATAAGAAGGATGAAGCAGAGTCAACTATGTGGAAAGGAATGCGAATACATTTTAGACTAAGAGCAGCCTATGCAAAGGCCCTGTGGCAGGCAGGGAGATATGGAGGGTGGTACATTCAGTAACTCAAAAGAAGACTGTGTGATTGGAGTACAGGGATTCTCAGAAGAGCGTTAGTAGATATTGTTGGAGAGGTATGCAGGGTCCAGAGCATGCTAGGCTTTAGGAACATGTTAATTATTTTATATTACTAGAGGCCCGATGCACAAAATTGGTGCAAGAGTAGGCCTTCTTTCCCTTGGCTGCCAGCACCGGCTTCCGTCTGGCACCTGGGACCCAGGCTTCCCTCATAGCACTGGCTTTCTCTGGAAGGTCATCCAGAAGGATGCCTGATCTAATTAGCATATTATGCTTTTATTATTATAGATTCTAAAAGAAGCATAAGACACCTTTATGGCATTCATCACTGAGGGTAATATGATCAAATTGCATAATACAACATAATAGTTTTAGTCAGCTCTGCAGCCAGAATAAAATGCCGTAGACTGGGTGGCAGAAACAATAAATTTATTTCTCTCAGTTGTAGAAGCTGAAAGTCCCCGATCAGGGTGCTGATGTGAGCAGGTTCTGGTGGGAACCCTCTGCCAGGCTTATAGACAGCTGCCTTCTCACAATATCCTCACGTGGTAGAGAAAGAGTGAGCTCCTACTACATCTTCTTTTCAGGGCTCTAATTCCATTTGGGGGTCCCACTCTTATGACTTCATCTAAACCTAATCACCTCAAAGGCTCATCTCCAAATACCATGCCATTTGGGAGTTAAGTCTTGAACATATGAATGCAGAGAGGCTGCAAATAATTACATCCATAACAACAATATATTATTAACAGTAGCGTCATTGAACATCTATCGATGCTTACTACGTGCCTGGCTATGTCCTCACTACATCACCATGAGGAAGGTTGCTAGTATCAGCACACTTTTGCAGATAAAGCAACTGATGTTCATGGGTCAGGGCTAGGACTGGAGTAAAGCAAGCTGGGAAGAAGGTACTCCCGCACTGGTTCCTGCCACAATCCTGAGAGTGAGCACTTGACATTTTGCACACTAGGCACCTACTTACCTCACGCTGCCTCACATCTTTAAGGAATCTGTCCTGGGTTACTTCACTTTTCATGAAAGATCAAACCAGGTTTTGAGCCGAGAGCTGTCGAGTTCTTTAAATGATTTCCTATCTCAATAATTTTCTGAATTTCCAGATGAACACTCTGCTACCCTTCTCATTTGGGGGCTCCCATAAAAATGAAATTCTTTGTGATGAAAGATTAAATTAGGCTCCACATTTGTAAATAGCTAGACTCAGCTGCAGTGAATTCAGAGAATGAACACTGATAAAATGTGAGTGTAAGTCCATGGGACAGACTATCTCAACATTATTCAGAAGATAAGAAAGAAGGGGTCAAATATTTTAAAAGTAAACAGGGTTTTCCCATTAATGTTAAGACAACAAAATGAAAATTAAATCTTCCAGCTGCAATTAGATAAATGGATGTCCATCAGATATGAAACTACTAAAGAAATTAGCCAGGGGGGTAGTGCTTAATCTGTTTGGGCTTTTTTTGTAGGGTGGTAGAAATATAATCAGTTATCAGTGCAGGTATGATTGAATTATTAATAATATTGTGCAAGGCCACCTAGAAACCAGAGCTTGGGGACTTTTAAATCTATTCTAATTGAAACAGAGAGCCAGCCACCTGGAAAAGACCCTGACTCTTCTCAAGATATGTCACAGCATGTGACACAGAGGACACGTGCGGTTTGTAGCACAGTGGCAGCTGCAAGCTGACCTATTGGCAAATTTAATCTGCAAATGGGCTCCTGTTTAAGATAGTTAATGCCTTCCATGATTAAGGAGGCTTCCTTCTATATTTCGGAAAGCCTAGTTGAAATCTTTCATGCCAGGATATTATGCAGATTGTCTAACTAACAGGAAGATTATGGATGCAAATAGATCAGATTTTTAAATGAGATCCTTCACTGGCCTCTTAAGAGGATAGTAATACATGCATAATTGTGAGAAAAAAAATGCTCCCAGATCATCAAGATAAGAGAAGAATCACACTGTCATTCTTTGAAGTGCTAGAGGTGTACTGGGGTTAGAAAAAAACCCTGGAACACCCCAGAAGCTAACGAATTCAAGAACCGCTCAAATACTGTTGCACGTTTCCTCTGGTTTTCATGGGGGTAGGCCATCATATTCTGGGAGGATGAGTGAGTTCCTCATGGGACCCCGAGTAAGTCACTTAATCTCTCAGTGTAAATTTCGATTGTGGGAATAGTTGGTGGTTAGAAACAGCTGGGGTCACTGACCCTGCTTCTTTCTGTGGCCTCCTTGCCCTCTCTTACCCCCAAGGGAACTCCTCTCTCACTATTACTTCTCAAGGACCATCTGCTTTTTCTTTGGGGACAGTCTCCAGGAGCTGAACTGAAGGATCTTAAACTAAACCTAGGAGTTGAAGAGCATGAGTTTTAGATTGGGGGAAATCTGGAATTGAATTCCACGTCTGGCACTTACTACTAGTATGTGCCCCTGGCGAACTCCTCCACACTCTAGGTAGGTTATCAGCTTCTTCAGCTACAACATGGGAACAATGAAGTGAATCTCACGTGACAGAGATCTCTGGACACTTAGTTCACAGAGTCCTTATGGTTTCAGTAATTATTTCTCAGAGATCCGATGCCAAAAGAAGCAGCCAGTAGTTCCTTTCTTATGTAGTTAGGTCCAAACAACTTAACACATATTCACACCTACACAATTCAGTAGAATGTTTTAAAAAATAGATATTGAGAGGATAAATATATATTTTAATTGACTGTTTCAGTAACCACACATACTTGTTCGTGGTATGTGTGTGCCATTGAACACTGCACACTTTCTGGAACCTTGGAATCAGATTTGCTCTTCCACATCGATTTTCCCACCATACTTGGTTTTAATCACAGCAGCTGCTGAGAACCAAGCTTTGTGAAGACATGACAAAGAGCACAATCTAATGCTGAAACTGATCTACCTTAAGCTAATAGTTTGCATGGTGTCTGGCAGGTGTTTTTCCCCTCAAAATTTATAATCTTGTCACAGCACCCCTGTGAGTTTGCTGCAGTGCCCTGAGGTACCTGATGTCACCTTGGGTACCATGGTTTTAGGGATTATATAGCTTGATTTTAGAGGACAAAATGTGGGCATGTCTATAAAGAACTTGACTTTGGGCAAGTTCATAAAATGCTACCTTCTGATGTTCTTCTGCTCTACAGATTTTCTCTCTGATCACATTTATAAGGAAGAAAAATATGGTTTTTCCTCCTAGGGAATTAAGTCTGCCAACATCTGATAATTCACTGTGAATGTTTTACCGAGTGCTGCATAGGGATGAAGTGTGTCCTCAAGAACCTCACAAGAAGATTGGAGAGACAAGATAAGCACAGATGAAGCAACAGTGAACAACTCACAATTGCTATGGTACAAAGCAGTAGGATTTCAAAGGAGTCAAAAGTGAAGGAAGGAGCTTACTCTTTTTGACTCCTGGCCCATTTTGGGTCCACCAGTATGTGCTTAATTGTTTCTGCGTTTCTCTCAGGGACCTATAGGAATGTCCGGCAATCTCTTTTGCCCTCTGTTGAAGTTGCAGGTCTCCGGGCAGATAACTCGACCAGTCTACATGAACAGTTGTTGCAACTGTCACTCGAACACCACAGTGATTAGACATGAGATCTCTTCATCTCTAAGAAAGTTATGGCCTCTCTGGGCTCTACTTTAGAACTTGAGGTACAAGCTCCCATTGCTATCTGTGAGATTTCCCACAACCTATCTGTAATTTCTATCACGCACCTGCCTCACCCGGGACTGGGCTTGATGAGCCTTGTCAGAGACTCAGGCACATCCAAGTTGGAGACTTGCCCTTCTGATCTTCCTGCTTCCTGCCACATGGCCAGACTTTGGCCTCCTTTCATAACTATGCTCTTATGCAATCAACCTGCATTCTTCCTTTTTTTCCTTCCTTGTAGGATAAAAGCCAAGCCTTCAATCTTCCAGCATTGGTGCTCAGTATTTAAAGCCAAGCTTTTGATCTTCAAAAGTCCTTTTTATTCCCCGCTCAGGCACCAGACTCTAAGATTAATATTCTTGCTATAAGTTGTAGAACTCTAGTTAGAAACTAAGAAACAAAGAATGCAGCACTTCTGTCTTTCTGTTTCTGCCTTCATTCTGACTTGAGGGCACAGAGAGAACCATCTATTCTGCCCCAATGCTGGATTCTAGGAAGAGTGAGTTACCTCTTAATTTTACCAAATATTATCCTACTGCAGTCAGTTCTCAGTAGCTAAAGAAGTCGCTAGGAGGACAGCCCCTGCAGAGACAAACCATTACCAATAAGAGACAGGAAAGCCAGAACAAATTTGGAAAACGACAAAAAATAAATAATTCTTATGTTGATCATGATATTGGCAGAATCTACCATTTATTGTGGGTATACTATGTGCCACTCGATTATCCTCTGAGGTGGATAATCATTATCCCCAGTTTTACTATAGAGGAAACAGAGGATTTTGATGGGACTTTCCCAAGGTCAAAGGTTATTAGCATCTTCGGGCTTTACACTCCAGGCCAATCTAATTTGAAAGCACACGTTCTTAAGCATTAGAGCAGTGCTCCTTAAACTCTCTGGGGACCCCATGACAACCTTAAAAATTATTAGGGACCCCAAAGAGCTTTAATTTATATAGGTAATATAGATTTCTATTTACATTATTAGAAATTAAAACTGAGAGATTTTAGAACTTCTTGTTAATAAACCCATTACATATTAACATTAATAGCATACTTTTATAAAAAATATTACTATATTTTCCCAAAATATTAGTAAGAAGAGTAGTAATGCTTTATACATTTATATATTTCTCTAATACCTGATGGGATGGAAAACAGCTGCATTCAGTCTTCACCGATGTCACACATCACATAGCCTCTGGAAAACACCACTGTACACTTGTGAGAGAATGAGAGTAAAAATGGCAATAGAATCTTAGTATGATGAAAACCATTTTGATCTGTGGATCCCCAGAAAGGGCTTCAGGGTCCCTAGAGATGCCCCCATCACAACTGGAAAATGGCTGTGTTAGGGTAACTACAAATGTATTGATTCCAGTGTGGCAAAAATCTGATAGTAGGTGGGAGAGTGAGAGTATGAATCGAGAAGTGTAGAGTAGGACCAGCTCATCAGAGGGTGATTTCTCAGTTAAGGGGTTTGCATGTTGTTCTTAAAGCACTGAGAAACCGTTGATGGTTTTCAGCTTGATCAGAGCTTTGTGTGTGTGGAGGGGGGATTCTTTTTACCAATAGAAGGGGCAGAATGGATTGCAAGTAGAGAAATGACACCCAGTAAGAACCCTATAAAGGGGCAATGTACTATACTATGTCTGGAGACCTTTCAGGATTTTGAGAAAAATAAATGTGTTCATTTATATAAAATGCAGAAACAAAACCTGCTCCACAGTAAGTAATGTGTTAGAATTTGTAATTGTTGTTGTAATAGTGCTATTGCTATTATTATTCATACTAAATGAACAGTAACAAATGCCAGAATTTGTCAGAATTAGAGAGATATCTTAACAATAAACTTCATAGGATGCTGTTGCTGATTAAATGTGGGGGTGAGGAAATTAAAATGTTATGACACTGATATTTTGCCATTTGACTAGCATAGGGACCTAGGCAGTTATTTTAACAAAGAATTGACTTTCAATAAGTATCAAAGTGTAAGAAGGAGAGGGAAGAAATAGAAAAAAAGTAAACCCTTTTGGGACAAGGTAAATGATGTCTGAGTTTGTTGGTTTCATGATGCTCATAGAACACACATATGATGAGGTCCTTAAGTAGGTAAAACACAAGATCATCCGTCAATTCATTTCCCTGCAGTGCTTTAAGTTCTTTAGAGGTTTTTCATCACATCGTGGATTTTATTTTAATTTGTCCCAATAGTCTACAGGCCTCATGTGTTATGGTTCTAAGTACTTTCCCAATTTTATCTTTGGCCATCCTCCTTTACCATTGCTTTGGCTCAATATTTTAGTTTCCTGACCCGTACAAACTGTTTTCCCACTTTGGGGTATTTGTACTCCTGTTCCCTTTCTTGTAATGCACCACTCATCACACTAACCCTTCACATGGCTGGATTTTTTTTTTTCAGAGAGGAAGTGAACAGTAGAGAGAGATAGAAACATCAATGATGAGAGAAAATCACTGATTGGCTGTCTCCTGCAAGCCCTTTAATGGGGATCGAGCCCGCAACCCGTGCATGTGCCCTTGACCAGAATCAAATCCAGGACCCTTCAGTCCCAGTCCACTGGCCGATGCTCTAATCACTGAGCCAAACCAGGTAGGGCTGGCTGGATCTTTTGATCAACTGAAATGTTACCTCCTTGAGAGCCTTTTCCTGATCATCCTGTTCAAGTCAGCCTCCCTCTGCTCCCGCATTCTTTTCCTTCACCCCATCCTGTTCACTATCTTCATAGACTGAACATTTCATGAGGAAGATTTTGTTATTTCATTCATTATTGTTGACATGGTGCCTAGGGAGGGTCCTCAGATACAGTGCGTATTTGTTTCATGCATGAATAAATAGGATCTGGAAGATAGGAATAGAAAGAGGGCATTAAACTTTAGGGAAATCGGTACTTTGGTCTGAATTCTGTGTATTGATATTTTAAGTTAGCACTAATAAGCCAGCTGTCTTCAATGGGAGCTTCTTGATCACTTTTTACTTCAAAATTGTATGTGCCTCCAGTAATGAAATATCTTCAATTATATTTACCCATGTTGTCAACTGGAACACTACCCTCTGAAAGTTGCCAAGTTAACAACAATGACATGATGCTTCCTTATAAATGCAACAACATACCCCTTGCCTCAAATCCCAGTAAAGGAGGCTCTCCCTGCTTCCACAATGCAGCTTCTTCGCCCTGTATGCTAGCCTGTCTTTGTGTGGTTAGAGGATCAGTGACATATTCTAGAAGAACAGCAGGCGATTTGAGTATATTTTCTGAATCTGCCACTTACCAATTATGATGACCTATTAGCAGATATCATTTGTGAATGGTGAAAATAATACAAGGCTTCAAGAAATGTTGATGTTTCCAGGAAAGTAGATAGTAAAAGAATGACATTGTTCAATAGATTTTAGGTTCCCAGGCATTCAGTCACTTAATTGATAGAATAGAACCCTTTTTTGAAATTTGGAAATTTGAAGTTGTTGCTTGATTATAGTTTCCTTCTTTTGTAAGACTGAACAAGATTCTACTGTATATGTATATAAAAACATATCTTCTTTATAGATTTATTCATTGACAGACAGTAATTTGTTTCCATATCTTGGCTGCTATGAATAATGCTATAATGAACATGGGAGGGCAAATAGTTCTTGGAGATAGTGATTTTATTTCCTTGGGATATATAAACCCAGAAGTGGAGTTCCTGGATCATATGTTAGTTCTATTTTTAATCTTGTAAGAAACCTTCACACTTTTTTTCCATAATGGCTTTACTCAATCATCTATCTGACCTTATTTGCAGCTTACATTTCCACCAACAGCGTACAGGGGTTCTCTTCACATCCTCACCGACACTTGTTATCTTTTAACATTTTGCTGATAGCAGACCTAACAAGTATGAGGTGATATATCAAGGTGGTTTGATTTGCATCTCCTCATTGATTAGTGATGTTAATATGTTCATATACCTGTGGGCCATTTGTATGTCCTCTTTGGAAAAAGATTTGAGTCCTTTGCACATTTTTAATGGAACTATTGTTACTTTGCTATTGAATGATATGAGTCCCTTATATATTTTGGATATTATCCCCTTATCATATATATCATTTGCAAATTTTGTCTTCCATTTCATATGTCACCTTTTTGTTTTGATTTTTTCTTTTGTTAGGCACAAACTATTTAGTTTTATGTAGTCCTACCTGTTTAGTATTGCTTTTGTTGCCTGTGCTTTTGTGTTATCTCAAAAAGATCATTGTCAAGATCAGTGTTAAAGAGCTTTCCCTCTATGATTTTCTCCAGGAGTTTTATGTTTCAGGTCTTATGTTTAGGTCTTTAATCCATTTTGAGTCGTTTTGTATAAGGTGTAAGATAAGGGTCCAATATCATTCTATTGCAAGTGTGTATACAGTTTTCCCAATATCTTTTATTAAAGAGAGTATCTTTTCCCCATTATGTGTTCTTGATGCCTTTGTCAAAAATTAGTGAACCACATATGCGTGGGTTTATTATTTCTGGTCTCTATTGTGTTCCATTGGTCCATTTCCTAAACTCTATCTTTTAACCTTGTAATGATTTATTAACAAATTAAACATACTTCTTTAATTTCATGAAATTTTATTCTTCTCTACTTCTTCCTTTTTTATAGTATCTTGTTCTTGATTTGTAGATGTATTCTTCAAATATATCTGCAAGTGCTAATTAGAATTTATTTATTTACGTTTTTAAAATTATATCTGTCCTACAGTATGTTTTGGTTTGTCTTGATTTTTTTTAACATTGTAGGTTTTACTAAATCGTCTAACTGATCTCATTTTACCCAGCTCTTGTAGGACTGAATCAATAAAACAGTCAGCCCAGCCATCGTGGCTCAGTGGTTGAGCATCCACCCATGAACTAGGAGGTCATTGTTCCATTCCTGGTCAGTGTGCAGGCTTGATCCTCAATGTGGGGTATGCAGGAAGCAGCTGATCAATGATCTGCTCTCATCATTGATGCTTCTATCTCTCCCTCTCTTTTCCTCTCTGAAATAAATAAAAGTATATTTTTAAAAATAGAATGAATCAATAGGGGAGAAGGTCTCAGTAGAATGAGCAGGCCAGAAGATAATTTTTCATTTTGGAATCTCTAAGTGTCAGCATGCAGAGCACTTCACTTTGAAGACCCAACTTCCACACTCAATACCTTAGTCTATTCAAGACTATAGACATTTTTTGCAAAGGGAAGAGCCTTCTACTATATACTTTCAGTATTGGGTAGGGAGAGGAGTTAAACAATGGAAAGAATGGCAAGTGAATTGATATTTCTGCCTATAGATTTCATTTTAGCACCCTCTCCATTTCTAGCCCCTATCTTGTGTCATTTTAAGAGTTTATAAGTCCTGAACTGAACCTCTCCAAGTGTCAGCAGGTATCTGAGTGCTGTCTTTGGCTGGTCATCTCTTCTCTTCATCTATCATCATCTACCCATCTACTCTCCATCTTCCAGAAACACATGAACTTCACAGTCCACTTAATAGCTGCCCTTTACATTCTCTTCATTGTTGTGAGATTCTATCTGCTTTGCTCCTTTATTATAATTTCAAAGAGATCTTGGGAAAAAGATATGATAAATGATTATTTAGTTTCCTATTACCCTTGATTTTCTTTCTCTGTTTGTCCTAAATCAAGGAGTACCATTACCTTAAGAGGCAAGGACAACGTTTTTTAGTTGGCCTACTTCTATATCTTGAAGATTTGTTTTAAAGAAAAACTATCTTCTTTAAAAGTTTAAGCCTCCGCTTTTCTCCAATTATACCAAGTTTCTCTGCTTGGAGGTATTGATAACTCCTTCTTATACTTTTAAATCTTGAAATATTCAGGTTTATTTTATGTGTAGGTGTATAACATTCTGAGTAACAGACAAGTTTATCTCCAAAAAACACAGAAATTGACTTAAAAATAATTCAACAAAAAAGAATCCAAAGATATCTTGGTAGTTTCATAAGTTCTCACTGTCACAGGACACTCTGGACTGAACAAATTTTTTTGAGAGAAAAACCATTCCAGTGACTATTTAGAGTTTATTTTTCCAATAAATTATGGGAATTATAGCTCTGTTCTTTAAATAAATGTTTAGTATGTACTTACTGGGTAAAGGACCTTAAACAGAACTTTTCATGGGAAAATTAAGTGTAATCATTATGGACTAGTTGGTTAAGAGTCCAATAAAACTGGGTTCAAACCCAGATCTGCCCATTCTGCCTGTTCTAAGATAGTTAACATCTCTGAGTCTTGGTTGCCTCAGTGATAAGTGGTATTAAAAATCCCTCCCTTGTGGGGTAATCATGAGAGATAGAAGTAATTTGTAAATAAAGAAATAAACACAAAGCCTGGCAGTTGGAAAGCACCCATCAAATGGTAGCTATCGTAAAGGTTGTGTAACTACACAAGGCTTAGACTTAGCTGTCCTTAATGTCTCTTAGTCCTTCCACCTTTGTGTAAGCTTATTCTATTTTGCTCAGCCCTGAGCCAGGCCATCACCTAGTCAATATTATTTAAGCCAGTGAATTGACAAACAATAATGACTCCGCAGGATTGTTTGTTTTGCCATTTTAATAATTACTTATTGAAGAATCACTGACTAATCTATGACATGACAGGTTTTGACATCTCCCAATTATGTGCACATTATGGAATTCATGAGTTAGAGCTGTTGTCCTTTTCTGTGGTAGAGATGGAGTTTGCAGCTCCTAATTTGCCTGATAAGATGGGTCCAGAAGCCAGCAGAGATGGGATGTTTTTAATAACCTTCACATTGGTGTCCAGGGAAGTTATAAGCATATTACAAGGTATTATTAGAAATTTGCAAATGTTGCTAAATCTGTAGGAATGAATTTATTTATTTTGAGCATACTAGTTAACAACTGCTTATAAACTAGGAAAGAACATCAGGTCTAGTCTTTAACTTACTACTACTTATTGAGTCCCATAATATACAGAGTGCTGAAATAACCCAACAAACTGCTGATGAGATGCTGAGTTTTTAATTCATGCATCCATTTAACGAACATTTATTTTGTATCCCAGGCTTTATATTAGACACTGGGGATCTGATGGTGATGTGAAACATCCCTTTACTCAGCATCTCCACACTGTAGACACTTACCCACCCTTTAGTCACTTGCCAGCCGTCTCTGTTAAGAGATCAATTGTCACACTATCGCAGTTCTTATGTTCAAGTAACTCTTATTTTACTGGATAATGACTCCAAAGTGCAAAAGTAGTGATGCTGGCAATTCCATTATGCCAAAGAGAAGCCATAAAGTATCTCCTTTAAGTGAAAATGTCCAGGTGTGTAGAAAAATCATGGTATTTGTCTTTCTCTGACAGAATCATTTCGCTTAGCATAAAACCTTCTAGGTCTATCCATGTTGTTGTAAATGGTAAAATTCCATTCCTTTTTATGGGCGAGTAACATTCCATTGTATATATGTACCACAGCTTCTATATCCACTCATCTGTTCATGGGCACACATGATAGTGGTAACGTTTTAATCTTTAAAAACAGCTTTATTGAGATACCATACCATAAAAGCCATCCTTTAACTAATACAGTCCAGTGGCTTTTAATATCCTCAGGGTTGTGCGGCTATTGTCCTTCTCTAATTTTAGAACATTGCTATCACTCCAAGAAGAAATCCCAAACTCATTAGCAGTTACTCCCATTGCTCCCACCTCAGCCCCTGGCAACCACTAATCTACTTTGTGTCTCTATGGATTTGTCCATTCTGAACATTTCAGATAATTGGAATCATATAATATTCAGTCATTTATACTAAGCTTCTTTTGCTTAGTATAATGTTTTCAAGGTTCATCCATATAGTAGCATTTATCAGTACTTCATTCCCTTTTATGGTTGAATATAATATGCGATGTGGCAATAATATGATATATCCAGTGGATATATCATTTGATTCATGTATATAATATACAATGGATATATTGAATTTTGTTTTATCCATTTGTCAGATGATGGATATTTTGGCCATTTCCACTTTGGGGCTGTTATGAATAATGCTGCTCTAAATACTTGTGAGTTTTGGGGTGAATATGTGCTTTCAATTCTCTTGCTTTATATACCTAGAACTGAAAATGCCATCGGATGGTAACTCTGTTTAACATTTTGAGGAACTATTTGTGGCTACTCCATTATGCAATCCCATCAGCAGTGTGTGAAGGTTCCAATTTTGCCCCATCCTCAACCAACACAATAGCAGTGATTTTCAACTGAGAGGATATCCATTCCTAAGAGGGGACAAATCAGAATCTAGTGGTAGATGGTTTGGAAAAGACCCCCAAATCCTATTGTGACTTCAAAACACACACACCTCAACTGCACAGAGCCAGGACTCTATTTGGTTGACTTGGGGTATATCATTTATTTTGATTAGCCTTAATAACATGTATGTAATAATAGCACCTACCTTATAAAGGCTTTTGTTAGAATTAAATGAGATAATGCTAGTTAAAGCCCTTATACATAATGGACACTCAACAAGTATTAGCTACTAATATTGTATCAAAGGCTCAATAATTTTCTATTATTTGAACACACTATAATTTACCTAGCCAGTTCTATTGTAGATCATTTGGACGTGTTTTCAGTTTGTCATGATCATTAACAATGCTCTGAGAAGTAGCCTTATGGCTAGATTTTTGTCCATATCCATGACTGTTTTCCTTGGATGAACTCTGTAAAGTGTTACTGTTTGGTGCAGTATTTCTTTAAAAATTTTAAAGAAATACTGTCTAGTACTTCATTACATTTCCCAATGTATATTTCTGTTGAATTTACATTGAAATTTTGGAGAATGTAACCAGGTACTAGACAGCATTGTTAAACTGGTTTTGTAAATCTCCATCTTGTACCTTACAAACATAATGCAAAATAAGACCATCTTGGGCAGGACAGCCTAAATCTAATTCTAAAACCACTGAATGAGAAAAGGTACAAGAAGATATTTTCTCTCAGGTTCTCTGATTTCGACTCTTGGATTGCTGTACCTTTTCTCCTGTGGCATCAATACCCTAAATTAAGGGAATATTTTATTAGGTGAAGTCCATTAAGAATCCAGAGTCTCAAATTAATACAATATTTTAAAGGCAGGATGTTTTGTTTTCCTAGATGAAATGCCACATTAAAGGATCACTCATGTGGCATTACATGCTGTAACATGCACAGAGGAGTTGCAAACCTTGCTAGAAATTCCAGAGGTCATCCTCTGGGCATTCAGCACACAAACCAACTCAGTGCATTCGGCACTTAGTGATCCTAGAGGGGAATCCCATGAGATTCCTCAATAGAGACACGTGATTAGTTCTGCACATACAAAATGTGAAAATCAAGAGAGGATCATCCTAATTCCTTCCATTTGCACAGGACTTTGTGGCTTACATGGGGCTTTTTGCAAAAGGGTAAAATTTCATGCATCCAGTTTCTAGCTGCTCCTTAAGATGGATTGATAGGTAGTAAAATTCAGGTTTCTGGGTCACTTTTATTCACACGAATGATTGACTTGCAGTGCGTCTCTCCATTTCTCTGCAGATGGAGACCCAGTGAGCCACTGCTAGGAAGAAGAACACATTTTAGTGAGGCTTGGCAATGGGCCAAGCCTATAGTAGGCACTTTCCTTACATTGTCCCTGAAGCCACTCAACAACCCTATGAAGTAGTTCCTATTTTTTTTCTCCCATTTTGCAAATACAGAGGCTCCAAGATGTTAGATTCTTTGCCAAAGATCATGAAATTCATAAATGCCTGCGCTGGGACACAAACCAGGACTGTCTGACACCTAAAGCCTATATTAAGACTCTCCAGACTGGCTGAGGTCAAAGGTTTTAATAAAATTGTAGATATTTAATGTGCTAATTGGACAGGATGACCTAAAAGGTTCCAGGCTGGGCAGCAACTAATCTAACTCGGGGGAGAGGTATGGGGAGTTTGGGGGAAAGGGTACCATGACAAGGGTGATAAAAAAGAACGTGTCCACGTGTTGTCATGCTGAATAGCGTAACGTAAGAAGGCTGTGTATTTGTAATTGGCCTTTTCTGTGTCAAGCAGAAAAGCCTGAATTAGGTCAGCCTTTCAGAGAGTCCTCTGCTGACCCCTTTGAAGCCTGTGACCCCCTTTACATAAACTGTGAATTAGACACTAAGTTCCAAGATATAGCAGAGACTGAATATACATCTTATGCATTGATGGTGCTGAACGTTCAGTCCTATCCTGGTAGCTGATGTAGTAGGTGCTTAAATATTGGTTTACTATTGATGGTGGTGGTGATAGTAAATAC
The DNA here is from genome assembly GCA_011751065.1 of Lasiurus cinereus. Lineage (NCBI taxonomy): Eukaryota > Metazoa > Chordata > Mammalia > Chiroptera > Vespertilionidae > Lasiurus > Lasiurus cinereus. The sequence continues at coordinate 4,781,952 of JAAGEH010000088.1, read as the reverse complement.
TCAGTGAGTAATAGTAATGTATTCTTTCTAAGCATTATCTCATCTCATCCTTACAGCAACTCCATGAAGTATAGGGTGTCTCCCCAAAATGTATACTCACACTTTGAATGATTCTAAAGGCAGTGTTTATTAAAATACATTTCATTTTCAAAAGTGGGAGCTATCAGCTGTTAAAGGGTGTATACATTTTTTGGAACACTCTGTATTTGTCTCCCTAATTTGTAGATTTAAAAAGCATACACACCAACACATGACTTAGGGAGATCTTGTAACTTGCTCACATTCATACTAAGTGACTGAAAATCAGCTTTGCCTGATATTGGAACCTTGGCAGTTAACACTGTGCTATAGTAACATATAGCTATAGTGCTATAGTCACTGATTTATATGCATTTGTTATATTTCTAAGAAAGCACATATTAAACTCAGATTATAGAAATGTAGGTTGTGTGAAGGAAGGAACTTTTGTTTTAACCATATCCCCAGCACCTAGAACAACTCTTGGCATTTACTAAGTGCTCAGTAAATTTTGTCTTATGCATATACTTACCAAAAAATAATGGGTAGGAACAATTATTTCAATAAGAATAGGAGTTATAGGCTAGAAATTAGTGATTCACAACAGGTTTTGTTGTCATGGTTGGGTTGTTTTTTTTTTTTTATTGCAAGCATTTTAGTAAGGGTAGAACTCTAAACCTAAATATCACTCTGACAAATTCAATAATTTACTCATTCCTTCAAGAAATATTTATCTCCATTCAATAAATATAATTACACATCTACTAAGTGCTAGAAACATACTATGAGAGACATATGGGAAATGATAAACAACAATAAGAAAATGGCTATTGCAGAATGCACTGTGCCATGAAGAAGGCCAAGTAGAAGATGTAGAGACAGAAAATAGCAGAAGGGAGTATAGCGTTGTCGGAGTATTTCTCAATAAAATAGGAACAGGTCAGCTGAGATGCTGAGGAATGCCAAGAACACAAGGAAGGGACATAAGGGGTGACAAGGGCAAATGTCAAACACTTTAGGGAAGAAGTTGACATGTTGGAGGAATAGAAAGAGGGTCAGTGAGTCTTTTGAGAAATGGTCTATGCAGTCCTCTTACCGGACTAAAGGATGGTACGGGACTTCCTTCAGTCTCTCACCTCCTTTACTACGTGTCATTGTACTAAAGCACCACCCCCCCCCAAAGCTTTATTTTTCTTGGTTTTGGGTGGAGGGGCCAGTTCCCCGCTGTTCATAGTAGAAAAGTGTGATCCACAAGATAGAAACCTTTGAATCTACTTACTCCAGAACTTTTGTCTTGAGGGAGGGCGGGCTGCACTGTTGAATAAATGCAGGAGGGACTTTTCAGGGAACATGAAAGAGCAAATTCAGTAAGCTCGGAGCTTGATCTCTGGTGGGGACCTTCCTTTCACTGGATACAGTGGAAAATTCCTCAAGCACAGCCTGGGCCTACCTGATTCATCATGCAGCTCCGTTCCAATCCAGCACGTGTTCCAAGAAGATGACAGGGAGAATTTCCCAAGTGTGGTTTTCCCAAGGCCTCCTGTTGCAACGTAAGCTCATTTCAACTCCAAGCAAGACATCTTCTCGCCACTTGGAGATGAACTTAGCTTTTGCCCCCTCCACCCCTCCTTCCCGACCCCCTTTGTGGCAATCTGCAAGAGAAACTAGAACACACAACTCCTGCTGAGCTGCCCACTGGAGCCTTGGGGATGGACACAGCTTGTCACATGGAAAAACCCAGCTCAGCAACTGGTGCTGAAGAGCATTAAGTCAATTCGCACCAGTCTTCACCTGTTACTGGAATGTCATGGGTGGCTTTTGAACAAACAGTCAAACAAGCACATAAGACTTAAACACCTGATGAGAGAAACTTGGACTCTATTGCAAGCTGAACTCCCTCCAATCCTATCAAAGAATGTTCCTACCTGTCCGTCGGGAGACATGCTGTCACTTTCTGGAGAAGGGGACGATTCCATTCTCTGCCTGCCAGAGCATCTATTCTTCATGGAAATCTAATGGCAATTTCCAGCCTCAGTTGAGGACTTGTCCACCCCCTTCCCCCACCACTACCCCCACTTTTTTTTTTTAACTTCAAATACTTTCTAAGCGGTGTTAGCCGAAGCATTGTATGTATATAATCAACTCACAGGTCCCTCTGGGCTCATCTAGCTAAACTGGAGGAGCTTAACTGAGCAAGACATTTGCCTATGTCTCCTCCTACAATGACACCCGTGGAAACAAATCCCTTCTACAGGAGGCAGCCGGGGAAATGTCTTTTCCAAATTGGCTTTCCGGTGACTTAATGATTCTGGTTTCATAACAATAATGGTCGAATTTTGCTTTTCAAATACGGAATTTGCGATTTGGGGAAGCAGGGGAGGGGGTGGTAGGAAATTCGGTTATTTTCCTCCTCGTTGAACTAGAAAGACAGGCCTCTTTTTTTATTTTTATTTTTTTATTATTATTCACCGGATCTTTGAAAATCCCTCGGGGTGGCGGTGGCTCTCTGCGGGCACAGGGCTCCGAGGGACCAGGCATGTTGAGAGCAAACGTAAGCCGGCGCCGCAGTGTCCTGTCTTCACAAGCCAAACCCGCAGGAAGACCCGCAGCACTTCCCCGAAACAGAGTGCAGAGGGCGAGGGAAGGGGCGCTGTTCAGACTGGCTGTGTTGGACTGGACCCGCACATAGCTCAGCCCTCTGCTTCCCTCTGCCTGTGCAGACGTAGACGCCTGCCCTTATGGCTGTTTGAATGGGGAAGTCGGGGGTGGTGCTAGAAAACTTCTGGCCGCTGTTTCCCCTTCTATTCCCGGCACAGAGGGCTGCAGCGGGGCGCTGAGGACCTCTTTCCCCGTCCTGTCCTCCCTGTGGAGGTTGGAATCCCAAGGCCTTGCCCTTTAACTCCATCAGGGAGGGGACTGCTGCATGCATCACCTAGGGGACCGGGAGGTCCACTTCCTGCCTACCTAGGCCAACCCGCTTCTCTCTGCGGTCCTGAAGCGCAGGTGCCCGGGGGACAGGCTGCAAGCCGGGGGGCGGGGGGCGGCAGGGTCAACGCCGCCCCCGGCTGCGTGGCACGGGAGTGGGGGGAGGTGGAGAGAGCGCGTCCACGCTTTTCACCGGAGCCGGCGAGCGCGCGGCTGGCCGCCCAGGTGCCGGTTCGCGGCTGCGTGCGCCCCACTGCCGCAGAGAGCAGCCGCAGCCTCGGCCTCGGCCACCACGGCTGCGGGGAGAGTCCGGGCTGCTGACGCGGTTGGGAGGAGCCTCGCCTTTAATGCACCAGCCGCCTCCAGCCTCCAGCCTCCTGCAGCCGCCGCAGCCGCAGCCGCAGCCGCAGCCGCGAGCGCGCGCGCGTGGGTGTGCGGGTGAGTGCGCCGGTGGCAGCCGCGGCGCCCTGCCCAGCGCCCTGCCAGCTTCCTTGCCTCCGCCGGAGCCGCCCTCCTGTGGGACCAGCACCCCCACCCGGGCCCGGCCAGCCTGCATCCTGCCCCTGCCATCTCGCCCTGCAGCTCGAGTCCAGAAAGGCACCATTTTGTCGTGGCCGCCCCCTCTCCCGAGGGGAGGAGGAGGGATTTTTTTTTTCTTCTTCTTCTTCCTCTCTTTCATTTCGGAGCGACTGCCCAGGAGGAGAACCTGTTGGGCATCTCCCCAGCCTGGCTGGTGAGCGCCTCCCGGGCGGCGGGCGGGACCAGACCCCTCGGGGCACGGGCGCATCTTGGCCCCGGAGGCAGGCGCAGCATCCGCGCTGGGAACCGGAGCCGGAGTGAGCGCACCGCGCGGGAGGAGCCGCCGCAGCCTCGGAGATCCCGAGTGGAGGAGGTGACAGCTCCATTGCCGGGTTTTTATTTTTATTTTTTTCTCCGCCTCCCCGTCTCCTCCTCAGGCTCGGACCATGGTGCAGTCCCACTGGCTCCCCTGCCCCCCTCTCCTGTGAGACTGGCTGCGGGGAGGGATCATGGATACTTGTCTGCCGGCTTCTGGTTCCCACGCAAGTAAGCCTGCTGTCAATGGAGGAGGACATTGATACCCGCAAAATCAACAACAGTTTCCTGCGCGACCACAGCTATGCGACCGAAGGTAACGCCAGCCCCGCCGCATTCCGCCGCTGGGGCCGGGCGCAAGTTGCGGGTCGCCGAGCTCCGCGGGCTGCAGGGCGCGCAGCGGCGGAGGCGCCTCCGGGGCTGGGGCGCGGGTGGGGGGTGCGGGGTGGGGGTCGGCTCTCCGGGGCGGCCGCCGGAGCGCCCCACATTCATCCGGGCTCCGCGAGGCGAGCCCGGCGTGCAGCAGCAGGTGGACCCGGCGCCCACGGGAGTTAAAATGGCCCTCGGGGATTTTTCAGGGTGGGGCTCCCAGCTGGAAGAATGACACCCCCCCTCCAGAAAACAGATGACCTCTGTCCCCCAAGATGTTTGCAGGGGACCTTGTAGGGAGAGAAGAAGGAAGGGACCCAGAGGACCGCGGGTCCTCCCCTCCCTGAGCCCAGGGATGCATCTCTCCGTGGCTGCAGGGAGGGCATGGTTTCATTTCCTGCCGGCTCATCTCTGGCATGGTTACCTGCTCAGACAATCAACCCCCCAAAAGGCCCTTTGCAGAAGGGCGAGCCCCTCTCCCCCTGGGAAGTGCATTTGCAGGAGATGGAAAGGTGGCGGGGGGCAAACGGTGTTCTGGCGAGCGAATTAGTGTGACACGTGGGGCGAGCAATGCGATGAGTGGGGCCTTTAAAAAATCACCATTATGAATTCCGCAGCAGTAGTTTCTGCTGAATCAACAGCCAGCGGAGAGCCAGAGGGCTCCGTGAGCTGAGCTTTGCCAGGAGGCGGAATTGTCGCCTCTCCCTCGCCCAGCTTGTTCTGATATTAGCCTGGCGCTGTGCACGCGGGCGGAGAGAAGTCAGCAGGTGGAACTCCTTCTGCCTTTTGTGTGCCACTAGAATGGAGATTTTTTTGTTGTCGTTTTTTTTGTAAATTTACAAACTTTTGTATTTTTGCTGTCATTTTCTACCTGGAGGCCTTTATCCTTAACCGCTCACATAAAGTGTAGCATTACCACATGGTCATATCCACGTGAGGAAATGTGTGCGAACGTGCTTGAGGAACATGTAGCAAGGTGTGTTGACTTAAGACGCTAAAATATCTATAGTATTTAACAAATCAAGATAACTGGAGAAATGTGATGGCGGAGTACAAGAGTTCAAGCTCCGAAAGAAATAAAAAGACACAACTTGGGGGGGGAAAGCCGGCATTTTCTATAAATATCCTTGGAAGTTTTAGATGAATAGACTGCCTGGCGCTATTGGAAATATGGTCTCTGCTCATCATCATTATTGGAGAACAAGCAAGCCTAATACTTCCGTGGCGCTAGCAGATTAAGTGGAGTTGTATGAGCGCTGGCCTCCAGGAGCTTAGAAATGGCTTTTAAGATATTCCGCCTGTCCCTCCCCCATACCAAGCACCACAAGCATCATACTTGCCGATTCTTTTCATTTGCATGATGACAATGTCGATGTAAGGTGTTCATCCTCAGTCTTAGTACTTTGTCACTGACTCAGTAACCAGGTAGACTGTTATCAGCTGTGTCCGAGAATGGCATCCCAGGGAGAAGTTGGCCTCGGGTCTGTTGGCTTTATTGGGGACACCACTTCTGTTTGTGGCAACAAAGAAAGAGGGCTGCCTCCGTGTTTTCCACTGTATTGCATAATGCTCCCGAGTGCAGGCAAAGGAAACTTACTGAGCTGAGAAGATGGGCAAATTGGGGCCTTGTGTAGAGAGAGTACACAAGGGCCCTAGAGACTACCTAATCTTTGTTCCTTATGTGATGGCTTTTGGTAAATTGATTCTGAACAGAATGTCTGGGTTTATTTAGTCAAAATAAGGCAAAGAGCTTTCCAAAACCTTTCTAAATCAACCTCTCAGATTATCTCTCTGTCTCTGTCTCTCTCTCAGACCTAGACATCGTAAAAAGCAGGAGTTAGGTAGGGCAGGAAGTTCTCTATGGTCTTAATGCAGTGGTTGGCTAACTCATTAGTCAACAGAGTGGCAAACCACGCATGTGGCTCACGAGCCATGGTTTGCTGACCACTGTCTTAATCTGTTCATTTTAGGGAATATCCACATAGTCATGTTGGCCAGAGGGGGAAGAGTCCCTCTTCTGATGGATACCTTACAGGCGCTGGTACAGCTTGGAAGAGCACCAGATGACAATAGTCTTTGTTCCCATCCACTTTATGGGGGGGTTGCTCCCTTGTTAACTTAAACCCACTTTCTGAGGAATTAGCATCCATCCAGGGCCTTCTGTAGACTTTGCTTTTTTTCTCTCTCTCTCTTGATATTTTTCCTACCTGCCAAGATATGTCAGATTTTCCCCTCCAGGATCTCCTTCCCATTTGTCTCCGAGCTTTCTTCCCTGTGCTCAGATCATTCCACACTGCAGTATTCTATTTAAAGCTGAAAGGGCTTTGCTGTGTAGTTAGTGTGAAGGACTGTAAGCTCAATTTGCATTGTAAGTGGTAGCTGCCTGCAAGTTTATCTAGCTAAAGCAATGAAAATGCTGAAGGACACTTTTACTCGAGACCACCTCTCTCTCTCTCTCTCTCTCTCTCTCTCTCTCTCTCTCTCTCTCTCAATGCATAGGTGTATTTACTAAAGACATTCTTATGATTCTTATGATTCTTATGATTCTTATTTTGGGGCATTAAAGTTACCACCCTTTCCTTCCATTTTCTATTTTTTCTCCCTTTTTTAAAATTATCATCTTTGAGCATCTTCTCTGTTCCAAGCACTGTGCTGAGTTTTTTAATATAGCCAAACTCAGCTAAGTGGGTGCTGTTACTTCCATTTTCAAACAATGAAACAGCAACAGAGGGCCCAGAGATGTTACTGGTTTGCCAAGGTCACACAGACAATCAAGGCAAGAGCTTGTCTTCAACCCAAAACTGTTAGAGGACCCACCACAGTCTCTTCTACTAGGAACTTCTGCAAAGCTTCAATTTTCTTTAACTATGAGTTACTGTTATGCAGAAGATCACAATGGTTTTGTCTTTATGTATAATTCTCATCTGGGGTAGAATTCTTTGCAGGGATCATTTGAAAGTATATATATATAGGAGTTATATATGAGGAAAAGGATGGGTGGGGTTGGAATTCTCTCTCTCTCTCTCTCTCTCTCTCTCTCTCTCTCTCTCTCTCTCTCTCTCTCTTTGATTTTATTGGTTTTCCCCAATGTGGTCTCTCTCCCTCTCCCTCCCTCTTGACCCAATGTGGAACCCTGAGTTCCCTAACCAGAGGCACATCTCTCAGACTATCTGATCTCCATGTGGCTTTCCTTCTATATTTTTAGACTTGTCAGAACCAACTGAAAATTCCTCTCCATTAGAGCTATCAAAAAGTTTTTTAGATCAATCTTCCTACTCCCAGATGAGGCCACAGAGGGAATAGGTGGGGTTTATAGGAATGGCAATCTGGTTAGCAGGGGAAGTCAGAAAACACATGTTAAAACAACTACTCTTGTTTGGGTTTCCTTACCTGTAAAATGGGAATACCAGTAGAACCTATGCCACAGGAAAAAAAAATTAATACTGGGAAGTCACTGAAGACAGTGCCTAATATAAAGCCAGACCTCAATAAATGTCCTCAATACATTATAGTTGTTGTTATTATTACTTATGCTGCATTTTCATAGCAAGCACTGTTTTTCCTCAAATTGTTAGATTTGAGTTTATCTTAAAGGGAAGGGCTGGTGAGAATAGGGGAGACTCTACCCACCACAGAGTCTTCTGGGCTCAGCCACTAACTATGGATCTTGCCATTTATTCATTTGCCTTAATGTATTTGCTGGTTATATTCTGGTAGCAAATAAGTTCTGTCTTCTCTCGGAGGCCTTAAAAACCCATACTATTTGTGTGTATTAAAGAAAGAACTAATTATTCCATGTAGCTTCTTCCAATAATTAAAGGCAGATTCACTCTGCCTTTAAGTCCTTGGACAAATGTTAATTGACTTTGTGCAGAGGTGGTCCAGCATGTTCCAGTTCAGACATGGTCTCTGTCCTCCTGGTGCCTTCAGTCTAGCCGAGGAGGTCGGTGTTAAATAATTTTGCAAATAAGTATGTGTTACCAAGTGTAGTAAGAGATCTTGCAGGAAAAGCACAAGGTGCCTAAGGTCATATGTAAAGCGGAAAGGCAGATCTAATTTAGATGGGGGATTCAGAGAAAGTTTAAGCTGAGAACTAAAGGCTGAGTCAGGAATTAACAAGAGCTAAAGGCATTTCAGGTTGAAAGGACAATCTGTACAAAGCTCAGAGACATAAAATAGTTGGCTAGATCCAAGGAATGGCAAGATACCATGGCTGGAGTGTAGGGAACAAGAGGAAGTGTGATGAAGATGAAACTGGAGCCCGCAGTTTACTTGAGAATGCACCAAAACCAAGGAAGATTAAGGTGAGGTTAGAGGGGTGGATAGATGGATATAGCTAAGATCAAGCAAGTAGAAAATGGTAAAGTCCAGGTGGGTCAGTCAATGGCTATTCACTGTAATTCTTTTTCAACTTTGGAAATTCTCATAATAAAATGTTAGAAAAAGAGATTGGGGAGGAATTTAGGGATGTGGTCACATTAAGCCTTGTTGTATATAAGGAGTTTGGACTTAATCCAAAGATGGATCGAAAGCCATTAAAAGATTTTGATGGAGGGGGGTGGATATGATCAGGATTGTTTTTTCAAAGCTCAGTCTGGCTGTTCTGCAGCGTGGGGTCATCAGGCTGAGCAGGAAGTGAGCAGCAGTGAAAACAAGGAGATGAGGAGGAGGAGGAGGAGGAGGTCATGGTTGGACTCTAGGCCAGTGGCAGCAGTAGAGATGGGGACAATCAGTAGAGATGTGAGATACACTGTAGAAGAAGAATAGACGGACTTACTCATTGTGCTAAATCAGGCAAAAATGGAGATGTAGATGGAGATAGTGTCAAGGACAACTCCCAGGATTTTGCTATAGAATGGATGCATAATGGGGCACTTCCCTGAAACTGGAGAAAGACTCAGAAAGTTGATTAGTCTGAGAGACATTGTGACATCCAGTCTCACAGTGAGACTCTCAAGGAAGAGGTTGGATATATGGGTCTGAAGCTCAGAAGAAAGATCTAGATTGGACTATAATTTGGGACATCATGTATATTACAGGGATTGAAGGCTGTATGAATAGATTAGGTACCTGGGAGAAGAGCATTTATGGCAGAATTTGAGCTAATGAGTGAAAAATTATATGGAAATTGATCTTGGTTTGATATAAAGAAATTGTAACAAAAAGCACCTCCAATGGAATGCCTTGGTAAGCCTAATTAACCACACACTGAAGTTATTCAAATAACGCTACATGGTCAGTGAAGAAGAATCCAATCTTGGGTGGGCTGAGTTTGGAGGGTCTCTAAAGTTAAGATCTGTCAAATGTTATAGCTTCTTGAGGGTTATAAGAATAAAAGTGAAGAATTAAAATTCCCTAACCCCCCTCCCTCAGAACACCTTCAAGAAAGAATCTATAATGAATAAAACTGGAAGTCACTTAAAAATGGCTTTTGAAAAATCAACGGAGCTGATGTGATGATGGAGAGCTGCCTTGTAGTTCTTTAAGTTGCTTTATATATTTGTATGCAAATGCCAGGTCAGAATAGTGTTTCCAATGCATATGGATGAATGTTTGAGTTCTCTGCTATTCTCAGAAAAAATATGAAATGGAAGGTGGGCAGAAGCTGCCGTATGCTATTGTAAATGACCTTTCTGGGGATGGGAAATGTTCCGCTACTAAACATAATAACCAGAGTGCATTGAAAATCACTAGCAAGTATTCATTATTAGCATCCAGGTCCCCAGGGGCAATCCCGAGCCCTTTATGAGGGCTGGTCAGAAACGTACCAATGAACCTGGGGCAAATAATATTAGACCAGTCCTGTCAAAATATTGGTAATGCTCCGTGAAAAGAGCACAGCTGTAGACTGACATTCCTAGATCTGGCATTTGCATTTATGAGGAAATGAAGGGTCCAATTTACACACTTAGCTGAGGGTTGAGAACTAAGATTTCTCAAGCACTATCTGTATTCCAGTCCTTTTCTTAACTGTGTCTCCTTATTTACTCATTTACTCACTTTCTGCAGCCCTGAGAGAAAGGTTAAATTAGCCCTGCTTATCAGAAGAAGAAATGTGGAGGTTTGGAGAAGCAAAGAAACTTGTGTTAAGGTTCATATTTGGAACTGGCAGAACCAGATTGGAACCCAGGACTTCAAGCATGTGCTCTTTGACCATCCCTCTGCTTCTTGTCAGATTTTAGGGGGAGAAATGCAGGTTGTATTCTGTCCTCCACCTGCATCCAACCCCATGGTGCCCATTCAGTGCTGCTCAATTCACTTGGCCCATCTCTTTTACGTGCTGCAGGGCATGTGCCTGCACCTTTCCTGATGGACCCATAGGGAGGGAGCTGAAGTCCCCCACCCAGTGCCAGAATCCTTACTTGACTTACACCTATAGATTTATTCTACTCTGTAAGAAAAGAAGGACAATATCTGTGCAATCAAGCAATCAAAATGTGAAAATTAGCTGGGTTTTTATAGCCTTTGTCATCTCCCTCGTACCCATTGTAGGCACCCATTCTGTAGAGCAGATGACAACAGAGAGACTTTCCTGAACAGAGCAAAGCAGTGGGACAGAGGCAGCTCTGTGATGGCCTTTGCTCTTTTGCCCATTAATGTGGAGGCATCTGAGGCCTCCTTTTGGCCAGAACAGTCTCTAATGCTCCTCCCCACTTTCCCCATTAATAAAAGGAGTTTGCTTTCACAAAACTTGTCATCTTTTCTAACAAATGTCCTTCTTTTGCCTTTCTAGTCGAGCTCTAGAATCAGGCTGAAAGTCAGCTCTGATATACCCATACCAGTATTGACATAACTATCCTACTGGAAAAACAGGTTTATTTTACAAGACCACTGGGAGAGCTTTGTCTTAAGTAATTCAAGAACCCTTAAATTCTTATGCTGCAAGTTCACCATTGAAAGAATTAGGAGTGATGATGATAAGATATGCATGTGTGAAATCCATGGAAAGCTAATTAGTATTAATTGGTTTCTTTGGAGAAGACATCATGTGGGTAATGGAAAAAGATGTGTTTATGAGGGGACAAATCAGGCTGGTGCTTTAGAAGAAAGAAATATGATTTCTTACAGCAAACGTAAAGAAATTAGGGGACTCTGTGGGCAAGGGGCCAAAAGATGCATGGAATCTAAGGTTCTGGAGGGGCCGCTATGGGCAGGTTTTTAACCTGGAAAAGATGAGGTCTGCTAGATGGAATGTGCTAGAACCTTACCTGTGAGAGGATGTATTTCAGGTATACTGGGCTTGATGCTGGGAGACTGACAGCCTCCTCCATCATGCAGCACTGATTCTGCTGCTATAAATCCATGTTAAGTAATGAACCTGAAGTAGTTGCAGAATGACAGGCCACCTCCTCCAATAATGGAGGGGGATCAGCCTTGTGACTCTTACCAGGTGCAGAGAGTGGGAAAGCTGGGAAGGGATTATTGCAGCAAGATGCTCAGCACTTGCAGGTGCTCAAAATATCACCAGGAAGTGCTTCACCAAGAAGTGTTTTACCAAAGGGGATTGCTGTACCAAAAGCTCGAGGTTAACGTGGCTCATGGAACTTTTTAGAAGTCAAGTTGGACACCCAAGGTAGGAGAGGCCTGTTGGTTCACAACAACTGTATTGTCATCATTCACATTTCTCTCTGCCTTTATGACTTTATTCATAAGGCACATAATACATAAATGCCTTTTTATTTGAAAGGATTTGAGCATTATACAAATAGATAAAGCAAATCATAATCATCCTTCATCCCGCACATCCACCCCACTTCCGTGGGCAGGGGCTACCATTGTCAATAGTTGGGTATGCATCCTTGGAGCCACCTTCATATGCTTATCAATTCATTTAAATAGACATGTACAGATTACATTGGTTTCTCTGTGTAACTGAACGCATACAGTTTATTTGCCCTTTGATTTCTTTCCCCCACTCCATGGTGTATGTCTAAAAGATCTTTTCATGTCAGGACACCTACATCTGCCTTCTTTCCCATGGCTGTGTAGTGCCCATGATATGACTGTACCATATTTTCTTTAGGAATTCCCTATGGATGGATGGAAATTGTTCCTAGTTTTTTATATTACATAAGATACTGCAGTGTTTACTCATGTATATATGCTTTGGTTCAAATGTTCTCCTTCCTGATTGTATCATCTTTAAAGTCAAGATACAGGTTCTCATTTCTTAGCAAAATGGCAAGAAGGATTCTCTGGTCCTCCATTTATTCCCTAAGTAACCTTGGAAAAGTCATTTAACCTCATGAACTTGAATTTCCTAATGTAGAACATGGGAATTCCTCAGTATATCTCTTTCTACCAAACCATTGCAGATTTGAATGTTAGTGATGAATCATAATGACTACTGGCCATTGTAGAAGGCTTACTATGTGCCAGGGGTGGACTTTGGTCTTTAAAGTATTTTTCTCATTTAATCCTCACAGCTCTGTAGATGGATACTGTCCTTATAGCCCTTTCAGTGAAAAGTTGAAGCAGAAGGAGACTAGTACTTGCCCAAGGTTAGGCAAAAGGGAGCAACAGAAGTCACTCCCAGCTTGTCTGACTGTCAGGCTCATATTCCTAATCTGCAGCAGATCATCTCAGGGTGGTGTATGGACACACCTGTGTAAAACCAAAGTCCTGCTGTTGCCACAGAGCAAAGATTTTCATTTCCTTAAAGAAATGTGCTTTTGAATTAATACCAATACAAAGGGTCCAATATTTATCAAGACTTTGGAAATGAATGGAAAGAAAATTGGAAGGCAGTGCAGTATTTTGAACTCTCCTGTGGGTTATCTTCTAAGTGGGTATTTTCCCCAGACTTGCTATCATAATTAGTCATTTTTACTCTCTGGACTTCACTTTTCCCAATCTACTAAATTGAGGTTGAAGATGGGGGAGGGGAGGCATGCTCTCTATAGATTTTCCTGGTTGGAAATATCAGTGATGCACTCCATCTGTATTTGCGACCATCTGGGTAGATCTCCTTGGTATATTTTGATGTTGTATTCAGGGGCAAGGCTGGGGGACACGGGCATCAGCTATAAATGGTCCCAGAATTTTAGGCCTGCCTGTTCTTACTGATGGGTCAGCTCATCCTTCTGGCAAGTAGGCTCTGGTGCAGCCAAGAGGTGGAGCCAGAAAGAGAAGCATCTCTTTGCCAAAAGCCACTGCAGATGGAGGAGCCAGTCTGTCGGGGCGGTCCCTGACTTTGAGAGGAGCCTTTTGGCAAAGTTGTTGGCAGGAGCTGTCTTGCAGCATGAATGCTGGAGACTGTCCTGGGCCGGAGTGAATCAGGGACACGGCCGACACGGCAAAGGTGGCTGGTGAAACAAATAGCCATCTGGTGAGCAGGGCGCTGCTCATCTTGCCGCATGGACAGGCAAGAGCAAGTGCCAGTCAGTGAGGCTGAGCTCTCAATGACACGATCTGACAGGCTCAGTGGAATTTCTCCCTTGCTGTTATTGTGCACTCCATGGCAGGCAGGTTATAAACCCACATGGCTCTTGCAGAAATCAAGAAGGCTCCAATTTCTTGCACTGTTCTAAAGTAGGAAAGGAAATTCATCAATTCAAACAAAAATTCAAACAAAATTCATGTACATATTGTAGTTAACGCCTGATGCTATGAGGGTTGTGCTGGGGACGAGGCTGAAGTGTAAGTTCTTATTCTCAAGCATCTTTCCATCTATTCAGGCAGATGACCCTCTGGCCTTCTCGAAATACTTAAGCTTGTGCCAGGCCATGAGAGTCTGTGCCATGTTCGCCTGTCTGTTATCACCAGGTGGCTGAAGTGGTAGAATCAGAGCCTACCCAGCTCTGGACCCACTTCCAGCAGTGTTGGCTCTGTGGCCTGGACAAATGACGCCACATCTGTGATTGTTTTCATTCTTTTTTTCTATTCAAAATGTGTTTCACTGGGATGATTCCCCACGCATCTGGATTCAAGGGGCTTCCTCCTGAAGGCTGATAGAGGACTATGGAGCAGCCAACACATGCACCGACATTGTGCCTGGCTAAAGAGAGTGGTGATTTTATAGCATCCTGGACATTTCACACCCATGAAGTAGGGACAGGGTCTTTACACCAGGCACTTCTTGTGTTTTCTCTTCTCCTCTTCTGGAGAGGGATGAAGACGATCCTTTGCAAAAGGCATGTTCTCCTGGGGACGTTGTCACCACCAGAAAGGCTGATAGAGTTCTTACCTGTAAAGGCGATGAGGCAACATGCCCCCTGCTAACATGTTATTGTTTATATGTGAGAATTAAATAAATACAAAAGAAGCCCTCGCTGGCTCCATGCATTTGGGACCAATGGTGGTTGATGGTAATTTGGAAAACTTAAAGCAGATAATTATATAAAATGGTACCCTTATTTTAAACAGCATTCTCTACTTTTGATTAAGGGCTTATTCATAAATCAAGGCTTAATCTTTCAGTGTGGGCCTAATGTTTGGGGATTATAATATTTTCTATACACAACCCACCCCCAGAATGAGAAAGACCATGTCTGAGTTTGGTACTGAGATTGAGTGAAAGTATACATACCTGAGAAGCATTCTCGCTACAGACACATCTGAATTTTTATGGTTGTCCCCAATTATTTAATTCTCCTACATTTAATTTTACATTTTTTTAAATCACCCTTTGAAAGCATTTGGCTTCATTTTTATGTGAAGCAGTCCCTCTCTTTCTGTTCATACCATTCTTTTTGACACCTTCCATGATATTTAAAGACACCTTCCATGATATTTAATTAAATAACAAGTATAACTGGCATCAGGAGATTTGGGAACAAACACACTGCCTCTCAGTAAAGATGCAGCTCCAATCACAGGAAGCAGCAGTTTGCCCATATATCAGAGATTAGCCTACTACTTAGGGTATGGAGCAAACTGTAGGCCCATTTTACAGAGAGAATGGAAGGCATTTTTCATCCAGTGAGTCTTCTACTTAGAGGACTGTTGAAAGAGCTTCTGTTGTAATTATAGTGAGGAAGAGCTACCATATACTAAGTGTTTACTGTGAAGCAGGAATTAGGTTAAGTCCTCTGAATGTACTAAATGTGATATACTCTCTATTTATGTATGGTGAGCTAGTGTATGTTTATATGATATAGGTGTATGAATATGTGTTTATCTGTATGATCCATTCCTCACAACAGTCATCAGCAGTATTACAATTAAAGCTGAGTTAAGTGAGATTTTGGGTCTTTTTCACCTTGTTTGTCCATCTTCTTATATGATGCCTACCTGGGAAACAGCACACATTAAATATTTATTAAGAAAACAAGAGAACAGATTTCCGTTTTACTGGTGATGAAACTGAGGCTTAGAGAATTTGTGTAATCTGTTAGTAGACTCTAGACTTGAACGCATGCAGGTATGTCTAACACAAAAAAACTATATATATGTTCATAAGAAAAAATTTAGGTATATTACAATAATTTTTACAAAGTTCTTGGTCATATATTTTGAATCCCATATTACTCTATGAATAACCTTCTAATAGGATAAAAATTTGGTACCATCTCTATTTTGTACAACTATGTCAATGTTCTAGAAAAGGGCTAGGAAAACTTCCTATAAATCTTTTAGGCTTTGCTGATCACACAGTTCATGTTCAATTCCTCAGCTCTGCCAGTGTAGCATGGGGGATGTCTGTGTTCTTGCAAAACTATTTGCAGAATCCAGTGGTGGCCCATGGACCAGAGATTGCTGATCCTTACTCTTAAAAAGTGTTTGAAACCGATTAGTAGTTCAAAAAACTCTCTTCTAAGTGAGTGTTTGCACAAAGTACTAGAGGGAAGCTTAACTGAACAGGAATGGCTTAGTGGGTAAAGATAGACCTTGCTGGGATTCTGACAGGTAGAGAGGAATGGCAAAGCTTTCCTAATGGAGAATGGAGCCTTGTGTGATGAAAGGCGGCAAAAATAAGCAAACAAAGTGGTATGTTGTCTGAGCAAATGAGCTGGAGACTAGATGTATAACAAACTATTTGTTAGCTCATTGGAATCCCCATGTAACCATACCTTTTATAAGTAGTGTCCCCAGGTGTTTACTCGGTAGTCATTTAGGAAATATTTATATATAGTAAATAAGAAAACGTGCTAAAAAACAGGTATACCATGAAAAAGAAGCAAACAGATATACACCCTGCTCTCATAGAACTTGTATTCTATGGGGAAGATGTACGTTAAATAGGCACAAACATACGACTATAACTATAAATTTTATTAAATAAGAGGTTATGAGAGAACAAAATATTTGTTCCATAATGAAAACTTGCCCCTTTAAAGAAAAGTGCAAAAATAGAAAATCAAGCCCTGATCGGTGTAGCACAGTTGGTTGGAGCATTGTCTGCACCAAAAGATTGCAGGTTTGATTCCCTGTCAGGGCACATACTAGGTTGTGGGTTTGATTTCTGGTCGGGGCATTTACAGGAGGCAACTGATTGATGATTCTCTTTCACATCAATGTTTCTATCTATCGCTCTCCTTTCTTCGAATATCAATTTAAACTATTGAATGATGATCTTTAAAAAAAATCAAATTTACCTCTAGCCAGACATAATTATTATTAAACACTTTTTAAATGTATTTTCTCTCTCTGTGTGTGTGTGTGTGTGTGTGTGAGAGAGAGAGAGAGAGAGAGAGAGAGAGAGAGAGAGAGA
>JAAGEH010000088.1:4512007-4765144 GCA_011751065.1 Lasiurus cinereus | reverse complement strand
AGAGAGAAATGGGTAAATGCTGAAATTATATAAAATAGTATCATATCCCTTGTTGTTGTTTTTTGTCCCAAACAATACAGTGAGCATTTTTCTGTAACATCTTATACTTAAACCATAATTTTACCAATGCAGGAAGTTTAGATTATTTTCAATATTTTGCTATAATAATTGTATATTAATGAACTAATATAAATCATCTCTCTAGTTATTTTCTTAAAACAAGTTTTCTTTAAAAATATATTTTTATTTGTTTCAGAGAGGCAGGGGGAGGTAGAGAGAGAGAGAGAGAGAAACATCATTTGTGGGGAGCCAGCACGGCCAAGGCATACTCAGCCGCAGGGCACCTTATGTGCCTCACCAGCTCAGCCAGGTTCATTGAACCTGAGAGGGCGATGAAGGATTGGGAAAAATAGACAAGAGAGTGAAAGCTAGGACTTGGTGGGACGCTACTTCCCTGATGGGGAGCCAGCAGTGCCAAGGACTACAAGAGTGTCTTTATTTTACAGCCAGATGCCATGAGGCAAAGTAAGGACATGATCAAGATGTTTACAACATTCTCGTGGGTTTCCATCCCACTCAATTACATGCAGCTGATCAAACTTTGTTTACTTGCAGCCTGTATCACTTAGGCATGTGAGGCTACATGTTTGGACCGTAAATTCAAGCTTCCAACTATAGCTGTTGGCTATAAGTGTGCTGGGAGGGCTCTGCCCTCCAGGCTGGGACTTGCACATGCCACAAGAGGACTGTGCACTCTCATCAGTCCAAGGCTTGAACCTGTCCAAAGTCACGCCCCACAATCAATGAAGAGAGAGAATCATTGATTGGCTGCTTCTTGCACATCCTCTACTGGGGATCCAGCCTGCAACCTGGGCATGTGCCCTTGACTGGAAGTGAACCTGAGAGCCTTTAATCTGCAGGCCCACGTTCTATCCACTGAGCCAAACCAGCCAGGGCAAAGCAAGTTTTTAATATCAAGATTGCTGGGCTAAATAGTACAAACAATTAAGTTCCTAGATAATAATAAATTGCCTTATAAAAAAAGTCATACCCAGGTTCGCCTTGACAATGGCCATGGCACTTTGCCCCTTTAGGCTGCTTTATATTTTGCCTCTACCTCACATTGTCATGGATTTTCAGAGTATTGAGGTTCAGAAGATAAAACTTATGTGGGGTGAAGATTAGAAAAAAAATTCCTAAAGAGATAGCCATGGAACTTTCTTTAATTTGATCCCATTGCCCTTGTTCTTGCCCAAAGTCTCAGGTACTTTTACCTGTTCTGAGAGTGAGTCAAACTCAGTTCTCAGCCTCCGCCATTAAGTACATGGGTGGGTAGCTTCATCTCTGGGATTGAGTGTCCACCTAGATTAAATAAAATGACATCCATGGTTCCAGGGCATCATTTGTAGATAAGTATATGGAACCTAGTGACCCAGAAATGTTAATTTTTCTCAAACTGGTGAGTAGGTAACTTCAAAGAATGACTGACCCAGTATGACAACCAGTAATACTTGTTTAATGACCTAGTCTCTAGGGAAAGGGGTTGCAAATGAGCTATGTTAACTTATTTTGCTAATGCTATGTATGGTTGAATGCAATTTCAACCCTGGTAAATCAGACAAAATCAGACTCTATCATTGGCTTTGCACTTCCCGCCTTCTCTAGTTTTCCCTAAAAATTGGAAGCATGATATAACGGAAGTGAAAAGTACAAATTATATAAACTACCACTGGGATTACATTTTTGGTGAGTAATTTTTAGTCCCTTTTCAAAGTATATTGGCTATCTTCATTTCAGCAATCTTTGGGGATTATAGTTGGGAGTTAGTCTGAAATCTCAACTCATTTTGCTTGAGTATTTGGGGACATTTTTCTCTGATGAAGAGTCTTGAGGTACTAAAATGAGAATACTAAGTTTTTTTAGACATTTTTCATGTGAAATTGTTATGAGGTACTAAAAATGATACACAGGTTAGTATGTACATGTTCAGTAAATAAAATTTAAGAGATGCATGGATGAATAGATGGATAGATGGGTGGGTGGATAGATGGATGAATGAATGGATGGGTGGACGAATGGATGGATGGATGGATGGATGGATGGATGGATGAGTGGATAGTGAATGGATGGACAGTTGATTTGATAAAAAGACTTGGGTGGTTAGTAGGAGATTCTATTGCTTCCTCAGAGGACTAAAGGTGTAAAGCAGCTTCTAGAAACATCAAATTTTAGTCATGATTTGGAACTTTAATATTAAAATCTACCTGTCATTGCCTTTCTCCACTGTCTGGAAGTCCATGACAGGTAGGATGGAGTGGGAACATTAATTAGGGCAGTACAGATCCATAGAGACATGCCTCCAGGAATTCATCAACAGAGCTATATTATAAAAAGAAAGAAAATGTGACAGAGGGGAGAGGGGTTCTCCTGGAATCCTGAGCTAACAGAAGAGACTGGGACAGTTCAGTGCTCCCAATTGACATCTCTTGCCATGACGGGTATCTAATTCCACCCACTTCTGTAAGATTAGCCTAGATGAAACTGGTGCACTGTGCTTTGGAAGTCAGAACCCTCTGGTCACTTCATAGGATGTAGGGGAAAGTTTTGGGTGTAGTTCTATTTGTGAACAAAGTATATTTCTCTACAAGTTCTCTGGTCCCTTGCAGGGTCAGCGATCAAACACTTGCTAAGGTCTCCCCAGGTCCTGAAGAACTCTGTGCACCACTGTGAAAAAAGGCAAAAGCAATCTCAAGATCATATTGTGGCTGCCAACATGCTTACTCAAACCCCAAGCTTCCTCAGCACAATTTGAGATGGAAATTTTCCGATCAGAATTTTTCCTACAAGTCTTAGAAACTTGGATTTGAGCCCGTTGTGCAGGCCAGGTTTTTTCTTGTTCCAGTTACTTGACAAGCAGGTTGCCTTTGAGTCACTCATATGGATGGCCTTGATCTAGACATTGGCACATGCTGAAAGGGCAAAAAATATCATCCTCCTTTTGTTTCACCCTTTAAGGAGATTAGTCTGTTCACAATTTTCTCATGTGTTTATAATGTTTTCTGCCTGTCCCCTCATCTCCCGAGTCTCTCAAAACTGATCTTCAAACTAACCAGGGTGGCACGTGCTGGGTTCTCACTGTCCCAGGCCATTCCTGCTTCCCTGCCCCCACGTGCTGTTTCCTCTTCCCTGGGACCTACAAGGCCTGCCTCAAATATACTTTTTCCCATGAAGTTTTTCCTGAATTCCTCAGGTTCTTTCCTCTTGACAGCAATAGGCCTATGTACAGTGATCAGCAAACTACAGCTCGCAAGCCACGTAAGGCTCTTTGGCCGCTTGAGTGTGGCTCTTCCTCAAAATACCACCGCCTGGGTGAGTCTATTTTGAAGAAGTGGCATTAGAAGAAGTTTAAGTTTAAAAAATTAGACTCTCAAAAGAAATTTCAATCGTTGTACTGTTGATATTTGGCTCTGTTGACTAATGAGTTTGCTGACCGCTGTCCTATGAGGTATAGCTATTCTCCCCATTTCACAAAAACTGAGTCCAAGTTCAGGCAGCCATCCAGAAAGATGCAGACTTGAATATCATTTCCCCAGCTAGGAAGAAACTCCTAGAAGACAGTCATCATATTTCTGCTCCTTTTGTCTATTCTGCAGAGGACATTGCAGTGCGTGGCACACGGGTGCTTAGTGAATGGTTTTTGAACTTGACTGGAGTTTGAAAGTAGATTGGTACTGACTCCGTAGTTAAAACAATAGCCAGTTACATATTCTTAACTTGGGAGTTTAAACTTGTAGATCCCTCTAAACATGTTGAAACGAGGTTCCCCTACTCCCACTATAGTTTACAGATATAGGAGAGATGGAAAAAGATATGCTATATTATTTTTGCAATCACTTGGAAACTGCCAACTAATTGAAGACATTCTTTATTCTTTTATCCATTCACTTGTTTATGAGTTTGTTCTTTCACTGTACTCTTTAACCATCCAGCAAGTATCGATTGAGCAACTGAAACTTCATTTATGTATACTGCTAGTATACGATGATATCAATATGAAAAAATGTATAAAACTTATTAAATTGGTTATGGGAGGAAGGAAGAAACAAGCAAAAAGTAAGACTACTAAAAAACATAAAGATCATCACATGCAAGGGTATGATTCCTCTTATACAACTACTATGTATGTACATTAAGAATTACATTTAAAAAATGGCTACCAAAATATTGGTTATCTTGGACTGGGTGGTATTTTAAGTGTTTTTTACTATTTGTATTTTCTATAATATATGGTAGTTGTAAAATAAGCATATACATTGTTTGCGTAAGACGTCTTATGAAAAAATAATTCATGAGCATGTACTATGTGCAAAGAAATAATCTCTGGATATCAATGTAGTAAATATTCACCTGCATTCTTTCTTTTGCTTTGAAGTCACATTAATAATTTTTCAAACGAAAATCAGTTTGCACCCCAGAAGAGTAGAGATAAATCAACATTTCTAACTGTCAAAATATGTAACAAGAGTCCCTTTCAACTCTTACCTGTAGGTCTGGGTGAAAGGGCTTTGGCAATGAGCTTGGCCCTTAGGTTCAGAGCCACTTCTGTCTTTGTGTCTTGGCTGAAATAATAAAGGTGAAATTATATCCTGACATCAGCCAATCATTTCATAAGGGGGCTGGGAAAGCGTCTGGATGAGTCAATAAAAATGTGCCATGATGGAAAAGCCATCTCAGAAAAAATGTCCTAGAGCCCATGGGTCAGAGCCAGTCCCTCTGCACATGAAGGATCTCACAATCTGTGTTTATTGACACAGAAGGTGGTTTTAATTACCCTGAAGGAATTTCTGGCATGTTTTGCCAAAGCCAGTCTTAAGATGTTTAATCAGTGGATTAGTGACAACCAGACCTACTGGAAAGGTCTGCACATGGGGGCAGCTGGTCAAGTATACTATATTGCAGTGTGACTGTTAGTGACAGAGTGGAGGTATGTTTTAGCAGAGTAACATAGGCAAGAAAACACAACACCTGAAATGTTCTTGACTTTGAAAATTGTCGCATGTTTCATGTTTGAGAAGCCTTGGTTTCCTTTGCAGTCATTGATCATGGTCTCTAAGCCACCTTCATAACTTCTGTTTGTTTGCTTGTTTTTTATTTTGGGTAAACTTGGCAAGATGGTCTAGAGTAGAAGTCTGAGTGGTAAATCAAGCTATCAGTTTTATAGCCCCAGTGACTTGAAAGAATGAATGGGACTTTCCAAATACAGGCTCAAATAAAATTTATACCTAGGGCCTTGTTTTACCTGTTTATGTTGACCTACAAAATATTTAAAGAAAAGAACTATAATTGGAAAAGTAGGATGATAGTGTCATGTCACAAAGCTATTTTAATCTGTCACATAATTTGAGGAGAGACCATAGCCCAAAATGTATACAAACGCACCAAAGAAATGCGTCCCTGATTTTCTCACTTTTGCTCTTGAACCTTCTGTTTGTATTCTTCCAATGAGATGTAAAAACACTCCATACTATAGTAAATACTTTTATTCATCTCTCCAAATTTAACTCCAGATGGAATTTTTCCCCTTCCTTATAAAAATCTCCTTCACACTATTCTCTTCCACTGTTTTCTCAATCCCCCCAAAGTAGACCTTGCAGGTCTACTCTATAATGTGGACCTGCAAGGGCGAAAGCATGGCAGCGTTAAATCTGAATAAGAACCCAAAGGCATCTTCAGTGAAAGGCATTGAGCTCCTTTGTTGAGCTACTGAAAGTGTCTCTGACCTGCTTAGTACCAAAGTAGTTTGGTGATACTCCTTTTGCTCAACACAAAAAGGTTTCTCAGGCTATTTCATATCAACATTCACTGATCTGGGGATTTGCCAGGCTTATCGGAATGTAAGGTCGTCGGAAAACATTACTTTTAACAACTGAGCAAAGAGTTCCATGAATGTTTTTGGTAATCACCAGTTTTAAATAGTCCTCTTTCCTCTTGCCTTTTAAATTAGCTTGTCAGTAAACCAATTTGGCTGACCAGGTTGATAGGTTGTTAGTGGCAAATTATAAGCATGAAGGAACTTACATAATGTAAAGTAGTCATGTTGTCTTATACTTGTGATGAGGGTTTTATATTTTTATAAAGTATTTTCACAGCTTTTATCTACTATGCACAACAAATTTGGAGAACAAGTTTTATTTCTTTTCATTTCCTCAAGGAGGAGACTTGAGATCCAGTGAAGTTAATCAACTTGTCCATGTTCACATGGGTGGTTTGTGATGGAGACAAGACTGAGGTTTATAGACTTCTGATTCCTAGAATACAGTTCTTCCCCTGACACTAGAATATCAAATAAACTTTTTTATAATTTTGTTTTTCAATTATAGTTTACATTCAATATTATTTTGTATTAGTTTTAGGTGTGCAACATAATGATTAGATAATCATATACTTTATAAAATGGTTCCCTCAATATTTCCTATACCCACCTGGCATCATACATAGTTATTACAATATTATTGACTATTCCCTATGCTGTACTTTATATCCCCATGACTATTTTGCAACTACCAATTTGTACTTCTTAATCCCTTTACTTTTTCACTCCCTCCTCTCAGGTAACCATCAGTCTGTTCTCAGAGTCTATGAGTCTATTTCTATTTTCTTTGTTCATTTATTTTGCTCTTTAGATTCTACATATGGGCGACATCATATGGCCTGTAGGTATTGGCCACCTACATCCTTTGCACTGATTCTTAGGGGAGAACAAGTACCATAGCCCTTAGATTGTTGTGCTTGGGTGTGAGATGTGTCCATTCATTGTTGCTGTTACCAAACTCCTGGGGCCAAACTCCTGGCTAGTGGCACAACCTCAAAGAAATAGGGTTTGATGATTTTAAAGATGTGGAAAAGCCAGTAAATTTAGCTCCGTTTCACAACTGCCCTCTATGCCCAAATATCTAACAAATATTTGTCTCATGGAACAAGTAAGAGAATAGGGAAGGAAGACAATGACTTGATCATCACCAGCACCATTGTTATCTCTGGAACAATAATATGAAGACAGAAAAGCTGCACTTACTGAGTGGTTTTTATGCACTATGTACATCTTTTGCTTCATTTCCACTTACATGAGCAGTGAGTTCTTTACCAAGAAGATGGGCTTATTATCACTTAAGACTTTTAAATATAATTGCTCCTATTAATATTGGGACAATCATAATAACCGCCTTCTATATTATTGTGAGCATTCAGTAAGAATACTTGCACAGTGGTTAGTTCAGTACCAGACATAGATTGAACATTCAGTAACTGGTTGTTGGGTTGTTTTTAGTATTTCTAGAAGCTTTAAGTGGTCATAAGTATTATTTGCAATGGATGATACAGTCTTTCTGCCCTCCAAATTTCTAGAGTTTAGGATTATACTAATATAATATACTAGAGGCCCAGTGCACAAAATTCGTGCATGGGGGTGTGTGTCCCTCAGCACAAACTGCACCCTCTCCAATCTGGGACACCTCAAGGGATGTCCTACTGCCCATTTAGGCCTGATCCTACTGGGACATCCCTCTCAGTTGGACATCCCTGTAACAATCCAGGACTGCTGGCTCCCAACTGCTTGCCTGCCTGCCTTCCTGATTGCCCCTAACTGCTTCTGCCTGCCAGCCTGATTGATGCCTAACTTCTCCCCTGCCAGCCTGTTTTCCTCTAATTTCCCTCTGCTGCATACCTGGTCACCCCTAACTGCCCTCCCCTGCTGGCCGGATCGCCCACAACTTCCCTCTTTTGCAGGCCTGGTCCCTCCCAACTGCCTTCCCCTGCTGGCCATTTTGTGGTAGCCATCTTGTATTCACATGGGGGCAGCCATCTTGACTACATGGGGGCAGCCATCTTGTGTGTTAAAGTGATGGTCAATTTACAAATTACTCTTTTATTCAATAGAATAAAGGCCTGGTGCATGGAGGCTGTCCTGGATCAGGGTGGGGGTTCCCTTGGGTTGTTGGGTCATGGGATGGCCTGGGTGAGGGGCCTGTGGTGGTTTGCAGGCTGGCCTTGTCCCCTGGCGACTCAAGCAAAGGCCCTGGTATATGGGATTTATTTATTTTCTACAACTGAAACTTTGTAGCCTTGAGCAGAACCAAGCCTCCTGCTTGCTCTGTGGCCCCAGCCATTTTTGTTGGGATTTATTTATCTTCTATAATTGAACCTTTGTAGCCTTGAGTGGAGGCCAAGGTTGGCCAGGGTGTACGGAAAGTTTGGCTTCCTCCATTATTCAGGAAACCGAAGCTTCCTGCTCTCTCTGTGGCCACAGCCATCTTGGTTGGATTCATTTGCATACTTGCTCCTGATTGGCTGGTGGGTGTGGCTGGTGGGGTTAATTTTGCATATTACTCTTTTATTAGATAGAATATCAGAGATATTGAGAGTTTAGTTTTTTTATTTTAATTTTTTATTAAATCTTTATTATTCAGATTATTACATTTGTTTCTCTATTTTCCCCTCCATAGCTCCCCTCTACCTAGCTCCCATCCTTCCCTCTACCCTTACCTCCCTCCCGTTGACCTCATCCAGAGGTGTATGATTTTTGTCCAGTCTCACCCTGTACACCCTTCACCCCTTTCCCCCTAAAAATTATCAGTCCACTCCCTTTCTGTGCTCCTGATTCTATTCACCAGTTTATTCTGTTGATCAAATTTTTAATTCACTTATTTTTTAGATCCACTTGTTGATAGATATGTATTTGTTGTTCATAATTTTTTGTCTTTTACCTTTTTCTTCTTCCTCTTCATAAAGAGTACCTCTCAGCATTTCATATAATACTGGTTTGGAGTTGATGAACTCCTTTAGCTTTTTCTTCTCTATGAAGCTCTTTATCTGCCCTTCAATTCTGAATGATAGCTTTGCTGGAAAGAGTATTCTTGGTTGTAGGTTCTTGCTATTCATCACATTGAATATTTTTTGCCACTCCCGTCTGACCTGCATCGTTTCTGTTGAGAAATCAGGTGACAGTCATATGCGTGCTCCCTTGTAGGTAATGAACTGTTTTTCTCTTCCTGCTTTTAATATTCTCTCTTTGTCTTTTGCTCTTGGTATTTTAATTATGATGTGTCTTGGTGTAGTCCTCTTTGGATTCCTTTTATATGGGGTTCTGTGTGCTTCCTGGACTTGTAAGTCTATTTCTTTTACCAGATGTGGAAAGTTTTCAGTCATTATTTCTTTAAATAGGTTTCCAGTATCTTGCCCTCTCTCTTCTTCTGGCACCCCCACAATTCTGATGTTGGTACGCTTGAAGCTGTCCCAGAGGCTCCTTACATTATCTTCACATTTTGGATTCTTTTCTCTTCTTGCTTTTCCAGTTGACTGTTTTCTGCTTCTTTATATTTCAAATTTTTGACTTGATTCTTGCCTTCCTCTAGTCTGTTGTTAGGTCTCTGTTTAATATTTTTTATTTCAGTCAGTGTATGTTTAATTTCTAGTTGGTCCTTTTCCATCTCTAGTTGGTTCTTTTTCATCTCTAGTTGGTTCTTTTTCATCTCCTTTTGGGTCTCGCTAACTTTATCCATCTTTTCTAGGATATTCTTGAAAAACCTTATAAGCATGGCTTTGAACTGTATATCCAGTCATTTGTTTTCCTCCATTTCTTTTGTTTGTGATCCCTTCCCTTGTTTCGGCATTTTCACTATACCGGGAGAACTTCTGTGTTGGATTCAGCCTTATGATACCAGACTTGCAAAACTGCAAAAGCCTCTCTGTTGAGCTTGGGATGGGTGGAGTCTCAGGGCTTAAAGGACAGCCTTGCCTTCCAGTCGGCCCCACCCTCCATGGCCCCCGAGTCTCATGTGACTGGCTAATCACTGGAGCCGTCCCTGTGCGTGTGCGCACACGCTTGCGTTCTCTCGTAGTGCCTCTAGACTGCTGCCCCTCCGGCTCCCCTGCGCTCCGGGACCATATGAGTCTGGGTCCCCAGGGTTTCTCCCAAAACTGGGGTTTAGTGGAGTTAGAAGTGACACAGTTGGGAGGGTCTGTCTCCCACCCACTCATGAAAGCCAGCGGCACAATCAGTAGTCGGTTTTCTGGGAACAGTGCCATGCACGCCACCAGACTTCTGATCTTTTGTGACTCCTCTAAATTTTCGTGTATTTCCCCCTTTTCACAGTCCAAACTCTCCCCGTATGAATTTTGGCTGGATCTGGCATTTTGTGTCGTAGGATAAGGGGTTCAATGCCTTTGAGAGTCTCTGTCTCCCTCCCGCCAGACAAAGCCAGCCAGGTTCTCAGCACCCCCTCTCTCCACGCGCACGTCTCGGTACCTCAGCTTTTTGCAACTCCTCTGGGTCTCTGTGAGCTACTCTCTTTCCTTCTAGTTGTAGAATTTCCAGTCAGCCAGCTTTCCTGTGGTTCTGGATGATGTCTGTTCTGTCTTTTAGTTGTAGTTTTGAAATTGTTGTGCAAGGCAGCAGTGTTGGTGTTTACCTATGCCGCCATCTTGGATTCTCCCAAGAGTTTAGTTTTCAGCTACTGCAATAAAGGTAATCACAATGCTTTTGCTGGTAGAAATCTTGTCTTCAATTTGTTAAAAATGCAACATCTGTGAAGCACAATAAAAGTGAAGTGTAATGGATAAAATGTGCCTGTATTGTCAGTGGAAAAGAATACTGACTCTGGAGGTAGCTAGGTTTGTATCCTGGCTCCATCCCTTGCTAGTTCTGTGACCTTGTACAAGTTATTTAACCTCTCTAAGCCCAGGGTCCTCCTCTGTAAAATGAAGATAACAATGCTAACATCCTAAGGTGATTGTGAGTACAAGCATACATTGTTTTATTGCACTTCGCTCTATTGATGTAACAGATGTTACATTTTTTAAAATACATATTTTATTGATTTTTTACAGGGAGGAAGGGAGAGGGAAAGACAGTTAGAAACATTCATGAGAAACATTAATCAACTGCCTTCTGCACACGCCATACTGGGGATGTGCCCACAACCAACATATATGCCCTTGGCCTGGGATCCTTGAGTCTGCAGGCTGATGTTCTATCCATTGAACCAAATCAATCAAGGAGCAGATGGTACATTTTTAATAAAAGAAAGGCAAGACCTTCCACTAGCAAAGAGATTGTGACTCATTTTTATTGCAACTATGGCTCTAGTGTGATAGTTATTAACAACACCTGCAATATCTCCAAGGTTTGCCTGTATTAAATATGACAGTGTATGTAATGTGCTCAGGACAGTCCCTGGTACACAGTATGCAGTAACTGCTCAATCATGTTAGGCTGTAGATTCTTGAATATTAGTATAGTTATCTATATGTCCTAAAACATAATCATTACTTTCAAAAGACAATTGTTTTGATTACAAGGAGAAATAAGTTAAGACCACAACTTTAATCTTTGGTCCAGTATCAGTTCTGGCTGGTGGTGATTGATCCCTTTTAAATAATATAATCTCAAATAATAGTAAATGAAGTCTTGAGAGAGCCTAAGCCAATTCATGCCCTTTTCTGAATATGAAATAAAGCATTAGGAAGCTAACATCCATTTATCCATTTTATGTACCATCAGTAGGATAGTGTTTAAAGATAATAACTTTGAGTTATTAAAAAGTTAATGGTAACAGATTAATATAAATCTTTTTCTATATTAGTGGTATGTTGAAACCTCTTAGGAAGCCTTAAGGCTTCCTAAATCTTGCATTTTTATTTTTAGCACTTCTTTTTGTATTGCCTTAGTCATAGATTTTCCTAGATCTGATACTGTTGAATACTTTAAGAGGAAGGGAGCCCCTTCCAATCCAGGAAATGACCTGCTCTTATTTCTGAAATGTTTTCATTGCTTCCAAGTTGTTCTGTGTACCAGAACATTGTCCTCATTTTTTACCCATTGCTCTAGCCCCACACTCTGAAGCCTTACCTCAAAACCTTTGTATCCTACACATATATCCCCTCTCTAATGACATGAAGATCACTCTCCTAACAACTCCAGCCTCCTGGCAATGCCCTAGATGCCCAGTCGCATAAAAATGTGTATAAGAATCACCTGAATTGTTTGTCAACTAGAACCTGCTGGGCCCTTCCCAGAGTTTCTCATTTAAGAGGTCGGGGATGGGGCCCTCAAGTTTGCTTTCTATGGGTTTCTCCCGTGCTGCTTGGGCTGCCGGCCCAGATAGCCCTT
Organism: Lasiurus cinereus; assembly: GCA_011751065.1. Taxonomy (NCBI): domain Eukaryota; kingdom Metazoa; phylum Chordata; class Mammalia; order Chiroptera; family Vespertilionidae; genus Lasiurus; species Lasiurus cinereus. Next base: position 4,752,978 of record JAAGEH010000088.1, on the reverse strand, counting down.
TAAGAACCACTGCTCTCCAAACCGGAAGGCAGCCCCCTTCCGGTTGAGGAGGCTGGAGCATAGGGAGGTTTTGTATCATTGATTGTGTCCCCTTATTAGCCTGGCTATTGATAGCCAGGAGCCACCTCACACAAAGAGACTGGAGGGGCCTGGGGACAGTGCTATGTACCCACATGGCACCACCTCCTGGCATCTGGATCTGAACCCCGTGTTTGTCACAGGAGCCAAGGGAGAACCCAAGATAGAGGCTAGTGGCACAATTATGAAGCATGAATTATCCAGATGAAAGCATCTATGGAAATGAAGGTATTAATATTATTATTTATACCTACTGTTCTTAATAACATAGCAATGTGGAAGTGTTGACTAGTTCCAAGTGCTTAAAGTTGTTCTGTGGAACCCAAAGCAATTAAGTCGCCTTTTAAATAGAAAGTGTAAGTGGGAAGCATTGTTTGATGTACTGTTTTCAGAACTAAGAGCACGTTTTGATGTAACGTGTTGCCACACAGCAATGACTGGTTATAAAAGGACTAGGAGAAAGAGATTAGGCTAGATGAGAGGAGACCCTGCTTTGTGGATGTTAAAGAGTGGAATAGATCGGTGGACCAGATAGAGGTATTAACTCCTGTAACAAAGAAAAAGGGTTGGGGGTCAGAAGGTGAAGGAGGAGACCACATAAACTTCTTATTTTGTGTACAGTGAAGAATGAAGGGTCTTACCACATGGGGAATTTTGAATTAGAAAGGAGGTATAGAAATCTCTATGCAATAACTTCTAACCTGTATGAAATGTTTAGAGGTCTTTTCAACATAACCCTTAAGTAGTCTCACCTGACTTGGAAGATGCACCACGAAGAGTTTTGCTAGCTGTTAACAATTCAGTTCTTGAACCTGTGTAGTGAGCTACTTAGCTTTATAGCCTTCACCTGTGGCTGTATTGATGCACCCTGGAAAATAAAATGTAAGACAATAGAACTATATATTTTTATTGAAGAGAAAGAATCATCAGAGATTCTCCCTTGAGGTGGAGATTATCCCAGGCGTAGATAAGAACTTGGAGAGTGATCGAAGAGGAAGACATTCAAAGCGAAGAGCTTCCTTTAAAAAGGAATTGGGAAGGAATCATTTCCAAGGAAATATTTACCAGAGGGAAATGAAACTAAATAGGTGGTCGGAGACTTCGAAGTAGAATAAAAGATCAGATGCATATATGCATGTAAATGTACATGCATACATGTTTATATTCTCCACTGCCTGTGGCGATAGATGTGTCAGGCATTGTTGTCGGAAGGAACTGTGCAGCCTTAGCTTTTACATGTCTATGGATTCCATACAGGTTATAGTCTCAATGTGCTTTTTTTCTATAAGATTATAAGAGGAGCAGGATTTGGTTTTAATTATACATGAGGTGTTTGTAATGTAGAGTTCAGCTCTTTCCTTGCTGTGGAAAATTTATTTTTTCTTTCTGACCTATTTTTAAAAAGGATTTACATCTGTTGTAATTCCAAGGTACCTTTCTTTCATTCTTTTCAATCAAGGAACCTTTTTTTAATGCATCCTGATGTGATATTGATTGGAGGTCTGAGTTTTTAATGGGAGGAGACTAGATAGACTTTGGATGAATTTCCCTGGAGTTTCCAACTTGCATGCCCTCTTTACCTGCTCCAAGAGGGAGGGCTAGGGGAAGGTCTGAAGGGTTTGTTACTTTGTTGTGTTATTCTGGTCTGTCAAGTCTGGCTCAAATTTTTCAAAAGCTACAAGTGAGAGAGAGTTCAGATCAGAATTTTAAGCGCTTGTTGTAAGAAAGAATGCCAAGGACGATTATCTGCTTTTCACTGTGCGTCATCAAGTGCACATGTTTTTGAAAAAAAATCCTTTCAGATGTCCTTTTCAAAATGCTAAAGGGTTGGAAACTGTGTAAGCGGTATGCATAGTTTCGTGAATAAGCGTGAGGTCTAAAATGAATGTGTGCGTTAACATGTGTTACTTCAAGGCATTACCTCCACATGGAACCTTCTTCAGGAATGGAATTCATTAGAATTTGGTTAACATTGCCTTGAGTTTTCAACATGAGTTTAAGATTATTTAATAGCACTATAAAAAGTCATGTATGACTATCTCTGCTTTCCCAGAGTGCTCCAGCGAGAAATAATACTTTAATATGTGGCCGCAGGTTGGTATGAAAGGAGCCTGTCATCCATCCTTTTATTTATTAAAGTATTTACTGAGCACTCACTATGTGCCGGGTGCTGTACCCTGCACTGGGGATGCAAAAGTGTAGAATATAGACGTGGTCTCTTTCAATAAGACTCATGGCCTGTTGTGGGGAACAGGCAGCAGGCAATTACAATGAAGTGTGAGAAGTTCTGTGATGAAAGTACAAGGGACTGTGAAATGATCTAAGAGGCCCAGAGGAGGGCTCAGAAAGGAGATGGCTAGGCCGAGACCTGGATGAGCAGGAGGATGCAAGTCAATGATAAAGGAAAAGTGTGCCAGGCAGGGAGAATGGTACAGTCCACAGTTAGTGACAGTCCTACCTGAGTTAGTAGTTAGGTGACTTCAGGAAAAAGTCTAGCTTGAAGATTTGGTTTTCTTACCTTCCTGTGGGGGATGATGGGTAGTGATAATGGTGGTAGTGGTGGTGGTAGTAGTGGTGGTGGTGGTGGTGGTAGTGGTAGAGGAGGAAGAGGAGGAAAAAGATAAATATAGCATTCCATATTTAATGCATACTTATTATGTGCCATGTTTAAGTATACTAAGCACTTTCCACGCATTCATTACTATGACAGTTTTACAGTAATCTTAGGAGGTAGTTACCATTATTATCTCTGTTTTACAGATGTAAACAGGCTAAGTGGTTTGTTCAAAGCCAACCTACTAGTAAGTGAAAAAGCCAGGATTCAAAAACAGGAGTTGACTCTAGAGCCTGCATTTTCCACCAGTACTAATGTTCTAAATAATCTAACGTCTTCATAGGGCTGATACAAAGGTGAGCAATCTCACTTGCAAGAGCCTTTGAAACTGCACGGAACTCTGTCCTCTCATCGTGCATATTGAGCTGAGGTACGAGTCATGTGCTTGAGAGCAAGCCTGGGACAAAAGTAAAAATGGTTTCAGCCATCTGTGGGCTGCCAGTACTTGCCTTGTTACCAACTCCTCGACTTCTGTGGCTCAGCACATTAGAAGTCAAAAGTGACATTCCAGGGGACATTTTTTGAAGCAACAGAGTATTAGATGACATGGACTATAGATGTGCTTCCAAATGGCAATTGCTATGTTAGAAAGTCCTCTGACATTACTGAGATTGTTGATCTCTGCTGAACATTCCCTGACTGCTTGGTACAGAACAAAAGGGAGGCTTGGTGAGTACCCTCTCCACCCCCCCACTCCACTCCCCTCACCCCCCATAAAAAAAAAATCTTGGCTTCTGATCCTATCTTATAAAGAGGAAATATGCTAATTGACCATCACTCCATCACTCCATGGCAGCATCCATAGCTGAGGCTAAGTTCCCATAAGGAGCCTTAATGAGCAATCAGCAGGGACCAGAAGCTACATCCTCCCCAGCCCCATAGGGCTTGACAGGGGACCTCAGATTGCATCCTCCACCTAGCAGGCTTGATAGGGGACCTCAGGCTGCACCCCCTGGCCTGGCTTCAGGCTGGGGGACTTCAGGCCACACCCCTGACCCCAGTGCCAGGCCAGGGAACCTGAGGCCATGCCCCCCACCTGGCAGGGCTTGACGTGGGACCTCAAGGTGTGCTTCTCATCCTGATGCTGGGCTAGTGGACCTCAGGTGGGGCTTGACTTTAGGCCACACTCCCCACCCCAGCACCAGACTGGGGGACTTCAGACTGCACCCCACCCAGCGGGGCTTGACAGGGGACCTCAAGGTGCACCCTCAGTGCTAGGTTGGGGGAACTCACGCTGTGCCCCTGTCCAGCGGGTATTGACAGGGGACCTGAGGCTGTGTCCAGTGCTGGGCCAGAGGACCAGAGGCTGTGCTTCCTCCGCTCCCCCCTGCCTAGCAGGGCTTGACAGGGGACCTCAGGCTGTACTCCCACCCAGCAGGGTTTGATAGGGGGTCTCAGGCCATGTCCCTCACCTGGCAGGGCTTGATGGAGGACCTCAAAGCACACCTCCCACCCCAGTCTGGGCTGGGGCACCTCAGGTCATGCCCCCCGTCCTGGCGCCAGGCCAGGGATCTGAGGCTACACCACCTGCCCAGCAGGCCTTGACAAGGGTGGGACTGACCAGGTCTGGATCTAGCCCAATGCAGGGGAGCAGGGGTGGCTGGGTCTGGGTCTCACGTGATTCTGATGTGCATGTGGGTGGGCAGGGACTTGACTCTGGGTCCCATGGTGTGCTCCAGACTTTGACAGGAGGAAGGTTTTCATATACATTTTACTAATTTTCCTTCATCTCTGGCCCTTCTATTATAGAGAAAGGGCAAATAGTAATATTAAATTATTTCCTCTAATTAATCCCCTTGTAATATGTATGAATTTCATGCATCGGGTCACTTGTGTGGATAATACAAAGCCTCAAATGGACTTAAAATTCTGGACTACCCAGTTGACCTATACATATATATAATTTCTATCCTGTCTCCACCATTTCTTTGTACCAAATAGACTCTGTTCCTGTCACCTCACTGTTTCTGACAGTCCCCAGTAAGCTCCTTGCATTTATTGGCCCACTAATTAGCCAGTTTTTTGTGAATTTAGGTCTTTGCTAGTATCACACAAGCAGGTTCATACTGATGGCCAGTGCATTAACACCATTGGGAATAATTGAGGCAGTTGTGAAAGGCGGTTGCATACTCTGTGCACAAAAAGCATGCCTCCGCTATAAAGGAAATGGCTGTTAGACAATAGGGAGATCTGCAACCCAAAGTAATGAATTCTTCTGCATCATAATTCAGTTCTGGAGCTTAATTGTTAGTTTGTTTAAGTACTACTTGAGACCTGATTAGGTGGGGAGAGAGGGGGAGTGGGGACTCTCTTTGGAGGCTGGATTTGAGCTAGTGTGATAGGACTGTGTAATTTAGATATACTAGTGAAATACAAACAGTTTCATGTAATAATGGTCACTAATGATCTGTAATCATACTAAGACTTGTTAGGTTAAAAAAAAGATGTAATTAGTTTATTTGCTCAGGAACATAAACGGAAGAACTTATCAATCTGCTGATTGTTCCACTGGAAACTGGAGACTGTAGGCTGCAGTATTCATCTTGAACTGTGACACCTTAGGGGCTGCCATCATCAGTTGCTAAGATTCTCCCAGCTTGTCCACTAACCTGTAATAAGTGTAGTCTTCACCAGACGGGGCCAAGAGGATATTGATGCTCTTTCTCTCTGGCTTTCCCTCTTGATAAGCAAGCCTCTGCAATTTTAATTTTTCTTCCTTCACTCTACTCTGGTCTTATGCTTCATCTGGCTAATATTCTCAAAGTATCACCTTTCAGTTAGCACGTATGTAACATAATTATTGAGAGCCAGTTATGCTCCAAACTCTCTCCTAGGCCTTAAGATTCATAAGGATTATCAAGAAAGTCTTGATTCAGTCTTTGCAAAATTTATGCACTTGCAATACATGTTTTTAACATGTTGTCTCCCACTAACTGCTCCTTGTATTATTTATCACAAAAACAAGAGAAAAATCTCTTGGCATGGCATGGCTGGTGTGGCTTAATGGTTGAGTATTGATCTATATGAATGAGGAAGTCATGGTTCGATTTCCAGTCAGGGCACATGCCCGGGTTGCAAGTCGATACCCAATAGAGGGTATGCAAGAGGCAGCCATCAATGATTCTCTCTCATCATTTATGTTTCTGTCTCTCCCTCTCTCTTCCTCTCTTAAATCACTTTGCATATTAGTCTTGGAGTAATCATCAATTTGCATATTAGGCTTTTATTATATATATAATAAAGATGGCAGCCCCAATGTGGACACAAGGTAGATGCCACAAGATGGCCATCAGGGGAGGGTAGTTGAGGGTGACCAAGCCTGCAGGGAAGGGCAGTTAGAGGTGACCAGGCTGGCAAGGGAGGGCAGTTAGGGGTGACTGGGCCAGCAGGGGAGGACAGTTAGGGGCAATCAGGCCAGCAGGGGAACAGTTAAACATAGTACAGACTGACAGGAGAGTGGTTAGGGGGTGATCAGGCTGGCAGTCAGAAGCAGTTAGGGGCCAGCAGGCAGGCAGGCAGGAGAGCCATTGGGAGCCAGCAGTCAGCAGTCCTGGATTGTGAGAGGGACCCCAGATTGGAGAAGATGCAAGCTGGGCTGAGAGATCCCCCCCTCCCAATCCCCTGTGCATGAATTTTGTGCACCGGGCCTCTAGTGTGTGTGTGTGTGTGTGTGAAAATCTCTTATCTTGAAACAAATACTCTCCTTAGCTATACATTTTAGAGAACAAGGCACTCTAATCCTTTGGGGTACATCAGAACTGGCAGTAGAGATTTTGAGATTATTGTGACTTTTTAGGAAAGATATACCTGTGTTTTACCTAATCTTTTATTAAATTTGAGGAAGTAGTTACATTTAAATTCTTATGGGAGACCATGACATTAGAACATAAAATCCTTCTTTATCAAGTGAAAATGACGTGATTTGATACCACAGAGCGATGATGCTACTGGTTATCCTGGTGGGGCATTCTGATAACTTATGCTCCTGCTGAAACAATGAGCATGATCTCACTCACATGGGACAGGCCTTCTTTCCTTCTCAGCACTAATCACATATTTCTGAAATTCACTAATCTGAAATGCCTATTAATATGTCTTGGCTTTTTCTTCCACTTGAGAATAAGTGCCTTGTGTCTCTGGGTCCTCATGGAGCCCAAGGTCTAACAGTGCATGGTGTGTAATAAATATGCTCAGTAATATTTATTGAATGAAATGCAGGCACACTGATTAGAGCTTGAAAACCAACAGTAGCATTTGGGATTATTGTGAAATAAAGCAAAAGTACTTGATAACAGTGATCTTGAGGATTAGGTTTTGTAGATGGTCAGCACCATAGCTGACTTCCTCATGTCCCCTTCCAGGTAATATCTATTTCTATGCATTAGTAGCCCATGTGACAAAAGGGATCTCCTGGTTCTTTGGAAAATACTAATGCCTAGCAGTGATCTTTCTTCTACTTATCACAAGGGTGACCAATCAAATTTCTGGTCTGAAATGACGTTCTTCTGAATCCAAAGAAGTTTAATGTTTGGGAAAACCTTGACAATAGTGTGGGTAGATGGTGCAGTAATTTTGCATTCATTTATTCAATAGATATATATTGAGCACTTCTTGTGTGCCAGGGCACGGGGTTAGGTGCCAGAAATATAGAGGAACAAAGCCCTCAGGGAAAATACATTCATCAAAGAATAATAAAGATAAATGTACAATTGTGACTGTACAGGCACCGTGGAGGAAGAGTTTGTGGTGATTTGGGGGTGTGAAAAGCTTCCCTGAAGGGGTGACTGGGCTAACTCAGGAAGTCGTGGGAGAAGGTGATGGAAGGCTGACCCAGGCAGAGAGAACTGTGTGTACTATAGGACCCTATAGTATTAGCAGCAGAGAGAGTGTGTGTGTTCAGAGGAGTAAAAGGTGGTCAGTGTGACTTGAGTTCCCACAGGATGGGCATGAGACGGAAGCCACACACCTTGCAGAGCCTTGAGGATATATGAGGCCTTTATTGCTTTGCATCTGAGGAGTAAAGGAAAACGGTTAAAATGTTTAAATATGAGGGCAAAATGAAGAGCAGGGACCAAATTTGTTTCCTAAAATGATCAGTCTGGCTACAGTGTGAAGAACAGACTGGAAACGATCCAGAATAGATTGAAGGAGACAAGTGGTTTATTCATAGGAAACTGACAGAGCCGACATAACATATGCCCATGTGAGGCAGTCCCCAGATAAAGCACGTACCCTTGCAAGAGATTCAAGACGAGTTCCTCCACGGTATAATAGAGACCTCTTCACATGTCCTCCGTGTCATGCACACACACTTACCCAGACATAAATTAGCATCATTAATGCAGAGTGTCACGTTCCAGCCCGGTTCCCCTTCCAGCCAGTGTGTCACTTTAGCACCTTCTCCTTTGTGCTTTCCCCTCTGCCTTCAAAGGCTGCTCTCTGGTCTCATTTTCCTCCCCAGAAGTGTGCGATTGGTTTTTCTGCCACGCGATTAGAGTGATCCCCCACTTAGAGTCTAATCGGCCATGGATGGCTTGGTGCCTGTGCGTCAGGAACTTGGAGAATATATTAAGACATCGTCCAGGGTGGAAGCTCTGTTTAGACAATGATTATGCCTATTATCTATTTTAATAAATGTAAATTGCTGCAGAGAAACAAGCCATTTGATGCCACTTGAATCCTTTTCAGGGAAGCCTGAATCCTTCCTGTGTGGCTTAGATGTATTACTGTCATTTTCCCTTCACAGAGTTGAATCAACACACTTAAATCAGACCTTTGTGAAGGCATCCTCTTGTGTGGTTGCCCGTATAAACTGTTGGGATTTTACTCTTTGAGATCCATGTTTGGTAACATTTGCACGTTTTTCTGTAGTCCCTTCCAGAATTGAAATTATTGGGAAAACTCAACGGTAAATCAACATGTACATTTTATATGCTAAGCACTAACCTTGGGATACAGCAGTGAATAAGGCAGTAATCTACCTTTTTAGAAGTTCACAGTCATGCCTTGCTATTTGAGTGGGAAATTAATTAATTATTAATTATTAATGTAGCCAATTATTAATCCCCAATAATTTCAACTTAAAATACAAGTACTTAAACTTGGAAAGCAGGGTACGGGGATGGGGGGCGGGAATGGTGTGGGAGTCAGGAGTCCTCATGATGCCCTTTGGAAATTTGATGAAAGCTGAGGCTCCTTTCTATAGAGGAAAAAAAATATTAAAAATGCCATAATCATACAAAGCCATGTAATTTCAGAGAAATCATAATGTTCCCGTGAAGTTCATCCCTCAATGGCTGATCAAGCATTTCTAATTGAAAGTTAAAGTGAACAGATATGCAGAACATAACTGAGGCGTGAATATGCAGTACTTTAAAGGGAGGGTATTGTATTCCATGCCAAGGAAGGAGTGTGGTGTGTTCTGGCTACAGAATGATGTGGGTAGGGGATACGGATGAAGCCCTGTCTCAGAGGGCTCGCCTCTGAAGCTTGTCCAGTCCAAATAGGCTTAGAATTTTAAAAGCTTTCTAACATCAAACCTCTTCAGTACTAATCTGATCTGATTCCATTTCTGGCTAGTAAGAGGGGCAGCTCCAGCTTCTGGGTTGTGATTACCTCTTGCCCATAGGAAAGTTTGGGGGATTTTCATAATTAAGAGAATGCAAAAAGAAAATGCATTTAACTTGGGCTTTTTCTTCTTTTCTCCTTCCTTCCTTTCTTATCCTTCCCTTCCTTCCTCCTTCCTTTCTTCCCTTCCTCCTTCCCTCCCTCCCTCCCTTTTTCTCTCTCTCCTTCCTTCTAGTCATCAGTTGGATTGAACAGCTCCTTTAAAAATGCTACAGTGATAATCTAAACCAATTATTTTTACCCAGGAGTAGTTAATGCTGCCTTTTGGGTGAGATGGAACTCAGGTAGAATTGGTACCCCTGAATAATTAAGGAGTTGAGAGAGGGTTATATGCATTTAGAAAGAGCAGGCATTACCGAAGCTGGCTTCTGCTTTGAGTTTGGGTGCATTTGACCTTTATGTGTAAGGAGAAAATGACCTTGAATAGTCCTCCCTAACCTTCAGAAGTCTCATCTCAAATCTACTTTTCCTTCAAAAAAAAAGTTGCCTTGACAATGTCATCTCTTCTAAATCCCTATATTAGAGACTTTAGTTCATAATTTAGTGCTTATACAGTAGCATATTGACCACTATTATTTAATGCATGTCTGTCTTATTTCTTCTTAGTTATGACTTCCCTAAGAACAGACATTACATGTCCCCCACTAGAGAGTAAGCTGCATCAATCAGGTCAGGGACATAATTGTTTCTTTTATTGCTAATCCCATCACAATGTCTCCCACTTTACAGGCAATCCATAGGTAATTTTAAATGAGCAGTTCTAATATTTCAGAATCATTTATAGCTCTGATTGTTATGCTTACATATACCATACCTATTGGTAATTGACAAGGAAACCAATTTGTTTTTATTTTGCATGAAACCAAGTTGGAGTCAAAGTAGGACTATTTGAAGCAGTAGTCTCTGAGGCTGCCTCTTAGTATCTGGTTGTCAGAGTTGATGGAACTCCAAAAACTTGGGGTACTTGGGAAGTGTCTAGATTTATGGAACTGTCTGTTGACTTTATTTTTAGTTATGTACTGGAGCTGTACTTTTAAACCACAAGTTAACTCAAAGCAGAGATTAATTTGGTTACTCTGAAGACAGAAGAAACTTTGTCAAGCAGTGATTGTGGGCTAGGCACTAAGTGTTATACTTTTACATTATTTCATGTAATGATCATAAGAGCCCTGAAAATAATAATGTATATTCTTCTTTTAGATATAAAAACAGGTTCAGAGAGGTAACTAACCTTAAGCTGTATGAAGGCAAAGTGCCTGGCACTGAGGAGTCATTCACTTAACTATTTGTTGAATTAATTTTACCCAAGTGGACACAATCAGACAGCAGTTGGTCAAGACTAAGTTTGAACCTGAAGCCTCTGGTACTTGAAACCCATTCTTTTTCCCCCACCACATCTACTCTAAATAGAAATTGATGGAGAGAAAAAATGTACCAACATTCTAAGCTTTCATTTTAGCTCTTTGCTCTTTCAGCTCAAGCTACACAAGACAAGTTTTCAACATATGGCCCCAAACATCATTTTCCTCTGTGCTCTTTGCCCAGAGACGATGCTAAAGATAAACTTGACTTTCTGGCAACAGCTCAGAACAATTGTGTTAGAACCCGCTCTTCCTGGTACCCTAAGAAAGCAAAAATAAACATTTGGGGGAAAAGGGTGAATAAAGTTGAAGAAATGATGACATCATTTGCATTTTATTCTCTTTCTCCTCCCACACCCCCATCTTCCCACTGGAGTGAGAGGTTAGTGGCTGTCCAAACACAGCATAAAACTCTGCAAGTCAGAACTTGATCATGTTTTATCATTGTGGTTTGCTGACTTTTAAAAAATTAAAATACAGTTGGAATACAATATTATATTAGTTTCAGGTGTACAACGTAGTGATTCAGCATTTATTTACCGTATGATGTGATCACTAAGTCCAGTACAAACAAAACAAAAACAGACTCATAGAAGCAGGGAACAAACTGATGCAGACTTCTTTTTAATGGAGTCCTGGCTCTCCAAGTTCCTCGTGACCATTTAACATTGTCAGCAGATTAAGAAGTCTTTTCCCTAAGCCATAGTAAAAATGAGACAATATTCAATTTTATAAGGACAAGCTCTAGTTTTTATACTGACCTCCCTGCTGACACAAATACATGATTTTTAATTTTTCTTTTAGAAATTGTATCTACATTTTAGGGCTCAATTTGAACTTACACTTTTTGGGGGAGTACTGCAAAAGTAATGTTTGCTATTCTGCCTCCCTTTCTGTCATCAAAGAGATGAGGCCATACTCTGAGGAAGAGTGTTGTGCAGAGCAAAATTAGACCCAGCTCCTAATGAGATGTCGGAGGCAAACTGGAGATCAGTATATGGAATAATCTTCTGGTGTTTTGTCTATCAAAGAGTGAGAGGGATGGTCTCAGGAGACGGTCTTTTCACAGGGAGGATGGATACCCATTTTTAGAAATGTTGAAGAGAGTAGAGTGAAGGTATCTCTTACCCAATAAGGTCACCACACAAGTGGCTAATTGAAATGTGGCTAATTCACTTGAGATGTGCGTAAGTGTAAAATACACACCAAATTTCAAAGACTTTACAAAAAATGTAAAATGTTTTTTAATATTGATTACATGTAAAAAATGTTGGTCTCAACCTCGAAGGCCTCTTCTGAGAGTTTCTCTGATTCTCACATCCCAAAATGTGCTTTGCCTATGGAAACTAGTAATCTGATTTTGTTTATTTCAATTAAACTATATAAAGAGAGAGAGAATGGGGGTCCAAGGGAAGATGTATGATGAATTGTTTAAGGTTTGTTAAATAATGTACAATCATAAATATGTGAATGTATAACACATGCATATATATATATATATATATATATATATATATATGGCCAGATTATTATGATCTCTGAACACATAATAATCTGACTACTCAGTGTATATCTTATATAGTAAAAGGCTAATATGCAAATTGTCCCCTCGACCAGGAGTTCAACCAGCAGGCAGGCCAGCCAACCGCCCATGTCTCCTCCTCCTGGCCAGGCTGGCCAGACCCCATCCATGCACGAATTCATGCACTGGGCCCTCTAATACACACACACACACACACACACACACACACACACACACACACTAAGTGGCTAGATTATTATGCATCCAGAGATCATGGGGAATGGGGCAGAAGGCAGACTCTTCACATATCTTGAGTCCTGTTCCCACACTCACCTTAACTCTATGCAGTGGCTCACCCTTGGATCTAACCTACCCTGACCTCTGAATTCTTTATTCTCTTCCTCCTGTTCTGCCTACACCTTCCCCTGCCTCTCCCTGCTTTCTAGCTCTAGGATCTTAGAAAATCACTACTCTGTGCCTTAGCTCCTTCTCCTGTAAAACAAATGTTAGTGGCTCCTTGCAATTTCATTATGTTAGAGAGGAATACATGCAAAACACCAACATGGAAATGGCAAGCAGTGGTTGGCTATTTTTATTTTTCTTGCATGTATTTATTCAAAAGAAGAAGACTGACACAAGATGGGTGTATGCTTGGCTCACTTTTTAGAGACATGAACACAGAACCTTCTCATCAGGGGCTCATAAAACGCTGAGAAAAACATTCTCTAACTGCCGGGGGGCACATGGTCCTGGTGAGCAAACATATCCCAGAAATCAGCTCAAAATCCAGACCCCTCATAAATCAACTCCTCACATGCTATTTTCATAGAAGCAATTGTTTGCATCTTTGAACTCCCTAGAAATGTGCTATCCAATAAGGTAAAATGGCTAATTGAAATGTGGCTAATTCACTCGAGATGTGTTTAAGTGTAAAATACACACCAAATTTCAAAGACTTTACAAAAAAATGTAAAATGTGTTTTAATGTTGATTACATGCAAAATATTTTGGATACATTGAATTAAATAAAATGTAAAATAATGAAAAGATAAAATTAATAAAAGGTAATATTAACTTTATCTTTAAAAATTTTTAATGTGGCTATGAGAATATTTTAGATTATATATTTAGCTCAGATTTTATTTCTACTGGACAGTGCCACTTCATAGCCACATCATTTTCCTCTCCCTTCCACCATATGACTCTCTAACATACTGTAATTTGTCATATGAATTATATTTGCTGCTAAATTATGAACTCCAGGACACTAAATATCATTATTATTGATGCTATTTGTTGTCATGTACATCAACACATATTTGCTGGATAGGTGGATAGATATATGGATGGATGGATAGATGAGTAGATGGAATGAATGGGTAGGAGCTATATTCTGAGGCCCTGTGAACTTCAGAAGAACATAGTCCGATAATGTCTTTGAGGTGGAAGGCAAGGTCAATGACTACGAATTGTCAAAAAGTCCATTTCACCAATCCCATGAGAGAGGCTAATGAGTATGTCCTAGAGGCTAATGAGTATGAAGCTTTCTCTGTGACCTATGGCAATGACTTATCTCTACAAGGAACAGTTCTCGGAGTTGCACAAATGTTTTTATTTTGCAAATGACAGATATGACTGTCACTCATTAGGCAAAGGAAGAATTCAGAAATGAGAGAGCAGCAGCCTCTAAACTTTAGCAGTGGTTCTCAACCTTTCTAATGCCGTGACTTTTTATAAAGTTCCTCGTGTAATGGTGACCCCCAAGCATAAAATTATTTTCGTTGTTACTTCATAACTGTAAATTTGCTACTGTTATGAATCATAATGTAAATATCTGTGTTTTCTGATGGTCTTAGGCGACCCTGCTAGCAATTCTCAACCCACAGGTTGAGAACCGCTGCTTTAGAGTCTAAAGGATTCATCTCAGGACAGCAGGCAACCAGCACTCCTAGAAGTTCAGCTTGACTTGACACGATATGAGTGGAGTCTGTTAGCTGGAGTTTGAGTGTCTTCTCTCATTCTGACTCAGCATCTTAAACAAAGGACATCAGAAAAATAAATGCTATCCTTGCCATGGATCCTGATCTGTAATCATGACACAATACCTTTGTGTAAGCTACTTGCCAGCACATCACTACCATATTGTTATAGATGGGCCTTTCTTAACTGCATTAGCCAGACACATTTCTCAGAGAAGAGCCTTGAGAAGTTTGTGGTGGGCCACAGCCAAGGTACACATTGTAAGTGATTTCACAGGAGCTCATACTTGAGCTGGGGGAGGGGTGTCTGTGTGTGTGTGGGGGGGGGAAATTAGGAGTTCTCTAAGTCTTACAAACTTGAGGAAAGGGGATCTGAGCAGTGTACATTCCACCCAGGTTTAGTGTGGGCAGTTGACAGTAAACCTGCCTCCTGAGGGTGGGGCCCAGGCACAGTCACCTGCTGACATGGGCTTGGTTTTAACTCATAAAGTGGTAGCCTGTGAACTCCATCTCTGAAACTTCTATTTGACTTGCCTACATTTCAAAACATTCTGTCAGTTTCTTGATAGATTCTTGAAGGAACATTTTAATGTTTTTTCTTGCCAAATATATGAAAAAATCATATACTAAAATTGAATTGTTTTAGTCATTGAATTTTTTTCTGCCAGAGTATAACTACAAATGGGCAAATAGATTCTCATAAAATTTTTGAGATCACCTTTAATCCTGATTTCTAAAATCCAGTTTGTGGTCACTCATTAAAGAGTTTGACCTTTCTGAAAAATCATAAAGGTGTGTGAATTTTCATATGGAAAGTGCAGTCAGTAGTACAACACCAATTAGTAGTCTGAGCCTAGATAATGAATGAAACATGAACAATAGAGATGTTAGTTGAGTTGACACAAGTGAAATATTTATAGCTAAACCAAAACAAAAATGGTTTTAAATGATTTAATTAACCAAAGGCATGTAAAATACTAATTAAGACATTTGGCCCTTCATTCAAAGATAACTAATTCTAAATTCTTGTTTCTGCCAGTAATTAGTTATAACCTTAGTCCAATCACCCACCCTAACAAAATGTCAATGTTCTCATCTGTATAAAACATGAATAATAATGGGACTTACCTCTATATAGAGTCATTATGAGAACAAAATGGAGTATGTATGTAAAACACTTAAGACCTTGCACTAGTATATTGCCCTCAATAAATGTTAGCTATTTCTATTATTAGAAGACAAGTAATTTACCACGTTTAACAAGTATCCTTTTTAAAATTCTGGATATCATAAATTATATTTTGCCATTAGGAAATCATTAGGCAATTAGTTAATGTAACCAAAAATGTAGTAAGAGCATTTCACCAGAGCTATTTTAAAGCCACATTAGCTAAAACCCTGGGATGTGTATAGAAATGGCATTCATTTCTTAATCTTAAAGAAACGAACTGATTCATATAATGAGTCATCTCTAATTTTTCTGTAGTTATATGTGAAAATAAATACAGTTCTGCACATTGAATAGTATTTGGTTCTTTGGACATTGCCTATTGATTGTTAGGAGGCAAAGGGATCAATATTAATGCATGTTTGACGTTGTCAGCTGTGCTGCGGTGGCGGGGGAGGAGATAGGAACAGAGAGACAAGATACTCTCTCTCTCTCTCTCTCTCTCTCTCTCTCTCTCTCTCTCTCTCTCTCTCTCTCTCTCTCTCTCATTCACACAGAGCTTGTGGTCCATCTCATTACTTCCTATTCATCAGAGCTTAATATGAAAATGCCAGGGAGAATGGCGACTGTTTCAGCATGTCATTCCCATAGTAGGTGAGGTGTCAGGATTTCATAACCTTTGAAAGCCCTGGAGTTAGACTCCTTGTCACATTGAAGACAGAGTCTAGATGGCAAATGCCATGTTTCCATTGTCAGTGTTCAGACTGGGGGAATTTGGGAGGACCGTACAGACAGGTTTTATTTCAAGGTGGCCTAAGAACTTTGCTTACTTAGATCCTTGCGTATACTCTTTCTGTGATTACTGGGTCGCTTAAAGATGACAATAAAAATATTAGTTGGCAAACATCCCATAAAAAGTAAAGTAGCAAAAGAAAAAATCTCTCTGCCACTTACAACTGTAGATAAAAAGCCCTTTCTAGAATGTGCTCATTTAAAGTCCTACTTTCTGCACATTTTGTAAAGTGTTCTGTTTGAGGATGAGCTTGATATATTTGTGTTGAAAGCATTTTTAAGTGATAAGCTAATGTGGACATTTCGATAATGCCAGAAACGAAGTAAGACTCAGCCTAGGAAGTATCTACTGGGAGTATCTGCAAATATTTTAAGTAGTTGGCTTTCCGATTTTAACAAAAGTATGACAATGAGAATGAGTGTGCCTCCTCTGTCTGGTTTGCAGAGTGTGTGATGCATGCACCTCAATTACTCTGTGAAATGATGGCATGGTAGCAAGTCGCTGATGACCTTGGCGACAATGAACATGGATACCGAGATATAGAAGATATCATTGGCTAATTTTAATACATGTGTGACATAGCTAACTTGGATACAGGAGTTAGTTAGCCTGTGTCAGTTAGTATATTAAGCATCTGACCTAAATTATCTAATTTAGTTCTGTCATTCCTATAATGTAGATATGATTAGCTCCATTTTACAGATGAGGAAACAGAGAACTGTTGATCAGTCTCCCAGCCCATGAACAACCCCAATCTTTCTAACTTTTAGAAGGACTGTGCATGTAGTAGCAATAAAAAATAAAATAATTTTTTAAAACAAGGATGCCAAAGAAGAAATGTTTATTGAGTATTCAGTATAGTAGGCACTGGCCTATATGTTTTTCAAAGAATATCATATATAGCTCATATAATGAGAAAATAGAGGCTTATTAATTTAAGAACTCGCCCAGTTTTATGCAACTGGTAAGATACAGACAACAACTGTGAGATCAGTTTAGTATGACTCTAAAACCTAAACTATTAACTAATTTGCCTATAACAAAATAGGTTGTCATAATTTCAGGACTACTTTAAAAAAAAATAAAAGGGAGAGCTTCCTTATAAAGTAAGGATAGTTACATGAATAAATGGAGATTCAGGAGGGTAGACACTAGTTTCTTTGGGTAGTTTGAGACATCTCAGATTCCTTACCCATCTGTTTGAACCTGTCATCTTTGCCTCTTTCCATATTGGTTGGTTTTGTTTATTTTGTTTTGGGAACTTTTTATATGGTATCTCTATGAAATAGGTCACAAGTGCTTAACACACCATCCCTCAGTTTGCCTGGAATTTTCTTTAAGTATGAGAGTAGGGTTCCCATAACAGCCCCTGTGCCTTAGCTGAGACTGTACCCCTCACCTTCAGCTGTGCTTGGCTTCACAAGAAGAGTGTGATTCTACCCATGTTGCAGACCAAGCAGGAAGATAGGCTGATCCCTTGTCCAATTTTTAATATTGTTATACATTGTAGACAAGCATTCCCATTTAGATTTCTATGCCAAAAAAAAACATAAAACACTCATTTTGTGCAGCTTGCAAAGGATCCCAGTCAAAATACTATAATTTAGTCAATTCTTTTTGTGGTGAATCACATGTTAAAAACAGTTTCCCCTTATTCATCTGACAGGTGATTATAAAGTTAAAAAGAAACAAAAGAAGGATTGGTGTTTTTAAAATTTTGATTCAAGCGTGGCCAGTGTTGCTCAGTGGCTAAACATCAATCTATGAACCAAGAGATTGCCAGTTTGATTCCTGGTTAGGGCACATGTCCTGGTTGCGGGCTCCATCCCCGGTGCAGGGTATGCAGAAGGCAGCCAATCAATGTTTCTAATCTTTCTCTCCCTACCTCTCTCTTAAATCAATAAAAAACACTTTTTAAAAATCAACTACTAGAAAAAATTGTTAAAGAAATACATTTTTTAAAATCTTTGAGTCAAAAGAATCCTGACATGCATTAGTGGTAGCTGTGTCACTCTGGTCTTATAAAGTATTTTTCTTACTCTCATTAGAATAAAGATGAACTAAGGCCTTAATCATACTAAGTCACATTAAATATGCTTTTTTTTCTCTTGTCATCCTATAAAGGAATGTCTAATGTGTTAATCCTTTTATTTCTTGCACCCTTTTCTCTGTGATAGGGAAAATATGTCTAATTCAGAAGACTGTCCAGTATCAAAGTTTATTTTTCTCCTTGAGTAATTGCCGAATTGTCTGCATTATGAGGATTTTGTTTTACTGAATCAGAGTTGTTAACCCATCAGGATGTTTTTTTTTTCTGTATACCCCTTGTAAGGAGTTATTTAAACCCGACTTGAGAATTCCAAAGGGGGAAAAAAATCCTCAGAGACTTTGGCTTGCAATGAAACAGGATTGTCGTGTTTTTAGTGTTGTCTCTTTTTGTGTTGGGAGAAAAATAGATCATCTTTTTGTCCATATAGTCACCCTCTGGCATAATCTCCATCTGGTGTCTCTACAGCCCTGGGCCTCTTAGCTCTGACTAAGTGTGTACCAGCAGCTATTAATAGCTGAATTCTACAACAGTCTGCTGTCACAGATGGAATCTGAACTTCTGAAGACTGGGACCTTAGAAACACATTACAAAGAAAGCAGTCCATTCTTTGGCACTTAATGCAGTTACACTACCTATAAATAAGGACCATTTAAAAAGCAATATGCAAGCCCTTGGTTCTCATTTGTGGACATCACTTATTGATTTGGTCCTGGATACATAAGGTTCTCTTTTATGATCTGTGGGTCTGTAGTATCAATCCAAACATTCAATGTAAAATTTCAAGAGAATGTCTTGTTTTAGAAAAAAAGTAATACTGAGCTTGAAAGAATACTAGAAAATGCCATCACAACAAAGAAAAAGGTGGGGGAGCTAAAAAATGTGCCTCATGGATTGTAGAATCCATGAAGATATTGTAATAGTCCATTCAGGGGAGGGCTGCTCCTTAACGCCCTAAACTGTAACCATTGCAGGGCCCACCCAGGGCCCCCACCACAAAAGAAAGCATGCTGACACATTCTCACACACTCACACTCTCACAATCCAAATATATTCCGAGAAACTTTCAATTCTTTTCCCCTAAGCATGACAGAGATTGGTTCCTCTCAAGGAATTGTCTTAGTATTTCTACTTAACAGTATAGAAAGAAGATGGAGAGAGGGATTAAAGTCTATTTCTAGACACTCTTTCTCGGTGATCCCCTTGCTTCCCCAGTATTTACCGGGAGAATTAAAGGATTTATTAAATCAGATTAACTGCTTGTGTCATCTGTTCCACACTCACTAATATTAGAAATGCAGCCAGGCCAGGGTTGTGAAAATCCAATATTGTTCATAGAATTGATTATCAATACTTATAAAATGAAAGGGAGAGATGTCCTTTATTTTCTCATTACATTAGGATGTAGGTTCCATGAGGACAGGACCACATTGGTTTTGTCTCCTTCTCTAGCCCCAGCATCTAATACAGTAAATATCTCTGAATGAAAACATAAATATGCAGATTTAAGGCAGCTTCCAAGCTCTTGAAAAGGATTCATATAAATTCCGTTTTAGCTCTGTGCCCTTTCTCTTTTATTCTCGTGTCAGTTTTTATGATCCATGCTGCATATATTTTTTATATACATGTACCTGTAAAGAGAATTTCCATACACAAATCTGTGATACTTGAAAAATCATTCTCATAGCAAATAAAATAAATTCATATAGGAACATAGTTTATACACTTGAACTAGATTGGAAATTCTCTACCAATAACTGTTGGGGTGGAAGTGCAGGCATTCAGTGTAGTATAATGATCTTTGTCAACATAGCTAGTTTATTCCTTCCTTCCTTCCTTCCTTCCTTCCTTCTTTCTTTCCTTCCTTCCTTCCTTTATTCCTATTATATACATAAGCCCCTATGATGTGCTTGGCACAAAGATAAAATAGTGCAGTGATTGGCAAACTCATTAGTCAACAGAGCGGCAAAATAGTCATGATTTTGTGGACTAGTGAAGTCTATGAGAGAATAGGCAGAACGAGGAAATTCAAGCAATTTCAATAAAATGTAATAAGTGCCAAATTCATTTCAAGCAGTTATTGAGCACCTACTATGAGTCAGTCTCCAGTAAGGTTGAAGAAATGAGGTATACCTATGTTAATAACTATGTATTATTAGTACATATTAAATAGCTATGTGAAAAAATGGGAAGATATTCCAGGACAATAGGCAGTTGGTTGAGAAATGTGGTATGGGCAGAGTGATATGACGGTAGAGAAAAATTCTGTGAGTTGGAGTCATCTGTGACTATTCATGGAGGAAGGAGAATATCAACTGGATCTTTAAGAATGGAAAGGAATTAAATAGAAGGAAAAGGAATGTCATAATAAATGAAGTTTTAAAATAACAATTGCAGAGGAAAAGGGGTGGGGGAGGTAGGAGAGGGAAAAGGTATAAATGGTGATGGGAGGATATTTGATTTGGGGTGGTGAACACACAATACAGTATACAGATTATGTATTATAGCATTGTATACCTGAAACCTATATAATTTTATTAACCAGTCACCCAAGTAAATTTGATAAAAATAAAAAAAATTTAACTTCAAAAAATAACTGCTAAGTTGCTGAGTTTTGAGTTCTAACAGAAAACAAAATACCCGTCAAGATATATCTTATTTGAATCCCTTTATGATGCAGGCAAATCACTTCTATTTGGTTTGGGGATGCTGAGTTGGTCATTTTTAAGTTGGTGCAGTTATGATTTCATTTTATTTTCCTGATCTGTTGCATCAAGTGGGACTTAGGTTAGAATTCACACACAATACAATTATAGATGATGTATTATAGAATTGTACACTTAAAACCTACATAGTTTTATTTACCAATGTCACCCCCAATAAATTCAATAAAAAATTTCAAAATTCACAAGCCAAAGTTTATAGAAATTGTCCTTTATCTCGCTGGTCCCCGAAGAACTTGTTTTTGTTTTGGCCTCTAACATGCGAGATAGTGTGCTCTCAAATGTACTGCTCCATTAGAAGAGACTCAGGAAATTCTGGCCAGTTTCTAAGTTAACCTACATCTAGAGGACCCATTCAGATATAGGAGGCTGGGAAGATGATGATTAAGAGAATAAGCTTTGGATTCAGAATAACCTGCCTTCAAATTGTAGCTCTGCCACTCTTTGTTGACTTGAGCAGGTTATTGAATCACTCCCAACTCAGTTACTTTAACTGCAGAATGAGACTGTTCAGAATAAATTAGATAATCTGTATATACGTAGCATGCTGACTGGGGTATTGTTTCAATGAATGCCAAGAACTGAAAAGGAGATGGTGATGAACCTAGAGATCATTTAGAGTTTGGATCTTGGTTTGTGATGAATTTATGGGTCTGAATTTTATAGTTTCCAACTTTCTCTGCCTTCTTCCAAATTAATCTCTCCTTACATCTATAACCATCTAAGATTTCCTGTGCATGAGAGGGTTCTTAATTATTAAAGGCCTATTCTGAATTGAAGAAGACAACAAAAACTTTGTGACTGGTGCGTCAAAAATATCTTACTCCATGTGATGAAAAAAATGGATATGGTAGGTGCTTACAATTTTACAGCACGTTACAGTTTTCAAACCACTCTGAAATATACCATTGCAATTGACCCTTCCCAAAAATTGGTGATTGGGTGGTAATCACTTCTTTTTACAGATAAGAAAACCGAGGCACAGAGAGTAACTTGATTCAACCCAAGTTATTTAGCTAATAAGTGATGGAGTCTAAGTTTGAATCCAGATATTCCAACAAGTCCATTAGTATTTCCAAACTTCTCAAATTTCCAGTCTATTTAGAGCAGTGATTCTCAACCTTTCTAATGCCGCTTACCCTTTAATACAGTTCCTCATGTTGTGGTGACCCCCAACCACAAAATTATTTTTGTTGCTACTTCCTAACTATAATTTTGCTACTGTTAATGAATTGTAATGTAAATATCTGTGTTTTCCGATGGTCTTAGGCTCTTAGAGCAATATAACACATTACAAAGAAAAATGCAAGTAAGTGCAAATTGATAGACCTCTGTGTGATTAGTAATATCTGAAAGTACAAAGAGTAAAATGAGAGACTTTATGGAGATAGCACAATTAAACCAAGCTTTCTAGAATACCAGAATATTAGGAAATTCTATGTGAGGCTAATTTCTGAATGTGTGTCTGTCTCCTGAACCAAAGGGGGAAAAAAGAGCTGCTTTCCAGCACCATGGACAGCTCAGCAGCTAAAGGGTTGTTCCTTGTAAAGGCTGAACACAGTCCTGTCTATTTGATAGCATCAGCTCTGTGAAGCCCAGGGGAGTTGACCTGACCTTGTAATGCTCACTCGCAGAGGAACGTAAATTTAAAATGGCATTGGAGTTGCATTAAATGCTTATTCAGGAGGTTTCATTAGTGTCAATAAGTATGACACATTCGAAATTATTGATTTTTTTATTTTTCTCAATTTAGAACTGAGAGAGGCCCAATTAATTACTGCAAAGTGCCTTTATACAGCTTTCTCTCTATCTCTGTTAAAGCCCATTTCAATAATTACCACCACTGAGTTTCATGAATCTAGTTGCTTTAGTGCACAACCCTCCTCCCTCAGTGCTTTTTCCCAAAAGTTCAATGTATGGCTACCCTCTTCTGTGATGATAAGGACCAAATGGAAATCCATAGGTACTAACTAATCCTGTAGCTATTGAAGAAGGGCCCCTAGGGAGGCAAAAAGCTGATTCATAAGTTGGAGAGAGTAGAACACTACTGTTGTACAAGCTATCTCTCCCCTCATTGGCCTTAAGACTAGAAAGGTATCATGAGGAACAAAAACTGAGGCAGCTTGAGTTCTGAGCACCGTTCTACAGTAATTTTTTCATGCAGTGGATCTCTGATTTTTAGTGCTGGGGTGGGAGGATGAGACTAACTCTATGGTTTAAGCTTTTATAATAGATTTAACTTCACACTCCAGAAGCTTTTTTTAATCATCAGTAAATTGTGCTGTTGTCAAATTTTACATAATTACATATATCCAACCCAAACCTGGCTTTCTGTGACATTCTGTGGCATTGGATAAAGGGGAATCTGTGGCTCAGCTGTTTTAAAATGAGAAAGAGGACAAATGAATTCATTGAGAGTTTGGAGTTTGTGCCTGGATTTACTTGACAGGACCATCAACCACCAGACAGTCAGGCAGAAAATGGATTCCCAGGCCTACTTCAGATGCCATTATAGCATAAGTTTGACAGAATCTTTTCTAACTTTACTTTCTAAAAATATCCGCAATTGAGCAGTACAGATGGCTGTTCTAGATTTTAGAGTCACTCTGCTAGATTACAGGTGGGCTGCTGGATGCTCTTATTGCTTCACATTATTAGTCAGAAAATTGAGGATAGGGAGTAAAACTATCTCAACCTTCGGCTTGAAAAGAGTATGTATGTGGCATGGCTAATTGAACTCATTTCCAGGATTTTTAGCTTTCAAGGATATTAGGCACTGTAAGATATTAGAAACAAAATTTCCAGATCATTTTGAAGTTAATCTCAGAAATTAAACTACTTTAAAGATTCCTCCTTCTTCCTCCTCACCTTTTACTCTTTATGTGTGTATCCTCTAAGTTAACTCTGGCAACAGAGGGAGTCCACCATGTGCAGTGATGTGCCGGCTGTCAGATAAAATCTCCAGATTGAAACCAGAATGGAAGGCTGCGCTCCAAGTTGGAGAAGAAGCATGTGTGACCTCGTGGTTCAGATGGAGGGAGTGTCTCCAAACAGTCTCCTTTGCCAAAAGACTCAGCTTTCCTTGGAGATAAATAGAAGCAAGTCCTTTGTTCTCAAAAATATATGTTTAGTATTGGCTCACTTCTTCCTATGAGTTCTAATTTTGAGGGCTGTATTGCTTTTAGTTTCTGGGATGTTCTATCAGACTAAGTTGCAAATGAATAGGATTTCTGTGGGTGTTTTACTGGTGATGAAAGAAGTTTATCCATGCATCCTTTCAGCAAATGTTTTCTGCATGTCTACCAGCCACTGTTCTAAGTGCTAGAGACAGAGCATTGAGCAAAATCAACAAATTCTCTCTCTGTTCTTATAGACATTATATTCTCATGGGAAGAAGGATAAAAATAAATAAGAAATTTACTATGGCCCTAATCAGTTTGGCTTAGTGGATAGAGCGTCAAACTGTGGACTGAAGGGTCCTAGGTTCAATTCTGATCAAGGGCATTGTACTTTGGTTGTGGGCACATCCCCAGTAGGAGGTGTGCAGGAGGTAGCTCATTGATGTTTCTCTCTCATTGATGTTTCTAACTCTCTATTCCTCTCTCTTCCTTTTTGTAAAAAATCAATAAAATATATTTTTAAAAGAAATTTACTATAAAGATATTAGAGCAAATTCAAGATAGAATAGAGAATATGGGCAGTGAGGAGTCCACATTAAGTAGAATAGACAAGGAAGGTCTTGACACCAATACCTAAATAACAGAATGGCACTAAATGGGAGAAATCTAGGGAATGAGGACTCTCAAAGAAGAATCAGCACATGTAAAGGCCCTGAGGCAGTAATGTGCTTGGAGTATAAGGAGCAGAAGGCCAGTGAGAATTGAGCATAATGAATAAAAAGAATGACAAGAGATGTAGGCAGGATACAGACCATGTAGAGGCTTAGAAGCTGTGACAAGAAGAGTGATTTTATTCTGAGGTAGTGTAAAGTTATTGGAGGGCTGAGAAGCAGGGAACAACATAATCTGCTTTATGCTTTCCAAAAGATCTCTCTTCCAGATTTGTGTTTTCATCTGCAAGTCTTTAAATTGGGAATCCTGACCTGTTCTGGCATATTGCTGACTTGTTATTTTACAAACTTCCCTTCTTGTAAAATAAGCATATTTTAAATAGTACCCAGCACAGTGCAAATGGTTGGACAGCCATATCATTTTTGGATGGACTCATTTTCTAAAATGTGAGACCAAGTTTTACATGTCATGTAATATTTAAAAGCCAAGCTTTAGTCGGACCTGGGCCACTGACTTACTGTGTGTGCTGAGCAAAGCTACTTAAGTTCTCAATCTGCATTTCCCCATTGGTAAAACGGGAATGTTGGTACCTGCTTTGCTTACTTCATAAATGTTGAGAAGGTCTAGTGTGACAGTATACTTGAATATGCTTTTTACAAAATTGAAGGGGCTGGAAGCTAAATCCATTCTTGCAATAAGCATGTGGTAAATATGAGCCACAAGTGATCTACATAGGCTTAATAATAATGTTTGGCATTTGATTAGGTGTATCTAAGTGTTGGGTACTGTGTGCACTTTTTTTTAATATTTATGTATTTTATAGATTTCAGAGAGGAAGAGAGAGATAGAAACATCAATGATGAATGTGAGTCATTGATTGGCCATCTCCTGCATGCCCCACACTGGGATCTAGCACGGTTGGGCATGTGCCTTGACTGGGAATCTAACCGTGACCTGGTGTAGAGGTCAATATTCAACCACTGAGTCACACTGGCCAGGCTCAGATTTATTTCTTGAGGTTCTGCCAATCTTATGCTTTTAATCATTTGCAAAGAATCTTATTGTGACAAGAGGAGACCTCTGCACATAGCCCACTGAAAAATTATGGAAACAAAAGATGTTTATCTGACAAACCAGAAGAAGCAGGAGAGCAAGAGCTTGATGCTGAAAGTGATGAATCAGCTCAGACTTGCAGAATTTTTTTGGCCCCAAAATAGTTCCTTTTCAAAATATGTTATTTAGAGCAAGGCCTGAGCAAGAGAAAGAATTAAAGCTGATTTCCAGCTGGAGTTTTGTGCAGGGGAAGAAAGCCTACATTGATTTGTAGGCATAACTGACCTTGGTAGGAGTGTTCGATCTTCAAATGAAGAGAAGGCCATCTGTGGGTTCTTGAGAGAAGCGGGGATAAGATGACATAATCACTCTTTACAGCAGGCTGTACTTGATTCCTGTTCAGACACTTTTAAAGGTATGGTCTCAATATTATCTCAGATGTTATCTCTATGTACAGGGAATTCAAAACTCAAAGATTACACAGTTGGCTCAAGGTCACCCTAGGCATCAGTGACAGAGGATGGACTAAAACCCATATCTCCTGACTTCCAGCATCTTCTCTGTTAAACAGTGTCAAACTGCCTTACTTGCTTTATGATCTTGGCCAAGTCACTTAATCTCTCTAAGTCTCAGATTTCTCACCTGAAAAATAGAAATAATAAAAAGATATCTTTGTGTCACTGATAACACTGAATAACCTAAGATGCACATGAATAGTATTTGCATATAGTAGGTACTCAGAATATATGAATTCCCTCGAACCAGCTGGGCTGATATTGCTAATGCCTCTCAAAGATATTTTTCATAAAACTGTAGTGGGCTATAAATCTCAGGAGTCTCTACATGGAATGAGGGTGAGGAGAAAATCTAGACTATCAACCAAGTGAAGGGAGGCAGAGACTAAGTTGGAAGCATTGTAAAAATCCCCATGATTTTCCTGCACCTATTTTTTTTGGCACAGATAGATGTCCTTAGATTTCAGTTCATTAATTCATTCAACAGATATTATTTGGATATCTTGTGTACCAGACATGATTTTGGGTACTAGGGATATACAGCAGCTAAATAAGATAGTTTTGTTCCCTGCCTTCATGTACTTTGAAATCCAGTGGGAAAGATAAACCTTAATCACATATTGTGGAAAGAATATAAACTTCCAAGTCTGAAGGCCTCTTTCTAATGGAGTCATCTTAAACTGTGTTGGGATAATCTGGCCTAGCCTTGTGTGATATAGGAAGGATTCCTCAAGGAAGTGACCTTTAAACTAAGGCTTGGGGTGAAGCAGCCATCCAGATAGAGGCAGCATAAATCAAGGCCATGGGGTAGAAAGGCAATCATCACATTGGAGTAAAGGAAGTGGGGCTGAGTAGCGGAAGTAAGTGGGAGGATGGCATCAGATGAGGCCAGGAGAGAAGTGGGGACCCGATCAGGGAGGAAAAGCTTTTGTGGAGTTCTAAGCTGGGTGAGGGTGTATCAGATTTGATGAAGGTAGAGCCACCTAAAGGGGCATGTATACAACTCAGGTGACTCAGTCTATCCTCTTGGCAACAGTCTCCTAACTCCTCACCACAGGGAAAGATTTAAAGAATCATGAATCTGAGTGACTAGCAAGAGAGATGAGTACAGTTCCTTCAAAGTCAAATATGCTACTAGGAACCCACCAAGCAAGCTGTGCCTGTGCATGTGAATTTATATGCTTTCAGTGTTTTCCTAGAAGCAGTAGAGAACAGGTGGGATACTGCTGATTCTTCTTCTTCCACAGTTTTCTCCCTTTTTATATGCTTATTTGTGACTCATTCATTCATCAAACATATATTCATAAGTTAATTTATAATCTAGATGCAGATATAAGATGTAGTCAATAAATTACAAGATTGAAGGAGGTGAGTACCATAAAATATAAGAAATGGAGAAGAGATTTCAGAGGAAGAGAGGATCACCTGTAGTTTGTTAGGAGGAGGCCAGAGGTGGACAGTGATCTGGAAAGGATTTATGGATGAGGCAACATTTGATGTGAACCTTGAAGGATGCAGGAATAAATAGGCAGATGGAGGGAGAGCAGGGAAAGAGAGCAATGAGAGTGAAGACAGGAAGTGTAGGATAAATGGAATAAAAAGTCCTCTGTGAAGGAAAGGTCTTAGAAGAAAGGTGAGGGTCAGGTCTGAGAAGCTGCAAAGGCTTCTAAACAGAGTTCCTGGATTTCAACCATGGGAAGCTGTATGCACTTTTCAACTGGGAAGTGGTGTGATTAAAAGGTAAGGAATCAGCTGGGGGTGAGGAGTGTGAGATGGATGGCACATGAACCCCAAGCCCATGGTCTGAATCCACTGAGACCAGATCTTGTCAAGCATAAGTATAGCCTGGAGCAGCAGTCGCCAACCGGTGGTCTGCAGACCACTGGTGGTCCATGAGGTCCGAAAGGTTGGTGACCACTGGCCTAGAGTATTAGTATAGTGTCGAGTCCCACTCCAATTATTGGGGAGCATGTGTGGGGCTACCATGTTTTTTTTGGGGGGGTGTTTTTTTAAGCTCTCTAGTTGATCCTAATGTAGCCAACATTTGAAAACCACCCTTCTATACCATGTCACATGCAAGCCTCACAGCAACCATCTAGACCAGTCAAGTTGCTGTAAGTACCAGCAAAGTCTTTCTGTGCTTGTCATGGTCATGAACTAGGTCTCTTTAGAGCAGTGGTTCTCAACTTTCCTAATGCCACGTCCCTTTAATGCAGTTCCTCATGTTGTGGTGACCCCCAACCATAAAATTATTTTCGTTGCTACTTCATAACTGTAATTTTGCTAGCAATGAAAATAATTTTATGGTTGGAGGTCACCACAGCATGAGGAATTGCATTAAAGGGACGTGGCATTAGGAAGGTTGAGAACCACTGCTTTAGAGGATGTTCTTGGAAGCCAAAGTCATGATCTGACTTGATCATTTAAAATTGGTACTAATATAAATTATTGTGAAATGGGTGGCAGAAACATTTGATTATGTATTAAAGAAATGAAACCACACGGAGGTGCATAAAGAGTCTTCTGTATACACCAAGTTGTTAATAATCACTCTGGAGTAGTGAGCTAGGGACTAGGAGCAGACTTATTTTACGTCTTTCCATATATTTAAAACATGTTTTAAAATGAGCAAACATTGCTTTACTCATCATAAACCCTAGTTAGAGTTATTTATTTTTACTTTTTTAAATACATTTTTTTATTCATTTTAGAGAAGAAGGGAGAGGGAAAGGCAGAGAGAAATATCAATGATGAGAATCATTGATCAACTGCCTCCTGCACACTCCCACTGGGGATTCAGCCCAAAACCCAGGCATGTGCCCTTGACTGGAATCAAACCCAGAACCCTTCAGTCCACAGGCCAGTGCTCTATCCACTGAGCCAAAGGATTAGAGACTTTTAAGCAACAAAATATGGCCTTTGCAGTAACCAGGTAGAAGGGAAAGACAGCCTCTGTCCTCAGTAGTGACCAGGCTACACTGTGAGCTTCCGTGTATCAAAGGATGTCCAGGTTGGATGGTGAAGAAATATTACTTAGGCCCATGGTCAGCAAACTGCGGCTCACGAGCCACATGCAGCTCTTTGGCTCCTTGAATGTGGCTCTTACACAAAATACCACGGCCTGGGTGAGTCTATTTTGAAGAAGTGGAGTTAGAAAAGGTTTAAGATTAAAAAATTTGGCTCTCAAAAGAAATTTCAATTGTTGTATTGTTGATATTTGGCTCTGTCTTACAGACTATCGGAAAACACAGATATTTACATTAGGGTTTATAACAGAAGCAAAATTACAGTTATGAAGTAGCAACGAAAATAATTTTATGCTTGGGGGTCACCACAACATGAGGAAATGCATTAAAGAATCGTGCATTAGAAAGGTTGAGAACCACTGTCTTAAGCTTTCTGGTTGATGATACTGAGAATGTTTGCCTTGGGAAAGACAACGTTTGCAAGATTAAGTACCTTGAATGTCACTCTGATTGAGTTTTCAGATGACTCACAGATGGGAGGAGGAGCCAGAACTGAAAGATCTTGGCAGTCTAGATTGATGGGCCAAATCTAAAAATAACACGAATGCATGGGAATCACTGCAATATCTTCCCTGAAGTCTGACAGAGCCACCTGCATGCAGGGAGGGAGGGGAGTGGCCCTTAAGAGCAGTTCATCAGAACGAGCCTTCAGGGTCTTGGTTAACTCTAAGAGTGAGTCAAAAGAATGCTGTGGCTGCCAAGAGAAGGTGTGTTTGGCAGCATTAACAGAAATCTGCCCTTTGATTCTTAACCAGTGGAATGCATCAAAATCACCTAAGAGTCTATTTACACATATAGACTCAGTCCCAACCCCACCCTAGCCTGACTGTATGTCAGTCTCTGGGGAGGAAGGGTTGACTAAGCACATGGAGTTTGGATATGTTGTCCCCATGTAGGCCTCTGATTTTTCAAAATGGATCTAGATCAAGGGAGGGACAATCTCAGACTCGTGTTAAAGGATCTACAATTTTTAATGAATTTTTGAGAATCGTGTTAAAATAAAATAATAGCCTGTGCTTTTATTTCTGATTATGGAAGTAATTTTTGGGCAATATTTTCATTTCAATTTGCCACCTTATTCAAATTGGTTTTAAATAAAATTGTTTTAACTAAAATTAGGGTCATGTCATACACAATATATTGTAATGTGACTTGTTTATTTGATATTCCAATAGGAACGTTTTTCTGTTCTTCAAGGTGATTTGTAATACATGTATAAATTGTCCATTATAGGATATACACTAAAGTTAACCAATTTCCTATTATTATATATATTTTCCTAAATATTTTGCCATTATTAAAAACAGCATACCAGTGTGTGTGGTACTACACTTTGAAGAGGAATATTGTTGACTCAATGGAGTGGCCAGATTGGTGGAAGTTTTGTAATCTTGACATAAGGAACAGCTGAAAACTGTAATCCAAGTAATATTTTTATGGGGTTGGATGAGATGGCAAATATCTTCAAATATTTTCAGGGAAATCAAACAAAAAAGAATTCAATTTGTTTTGCTAGCCTCAAATTGGGACAACTGGGTAAAGTTCCAAGGAAGCAGCTTTAGGAGAAAGTAATGAATTTTCAAATAATTATCTTTTGAAGGTCTTGCCTGCCCTACCCTTGAGGATGCTGGAGGGTGAGTTAAAATTTGTAAATGAAGTAATTGAGGAGATTAGGAGGTTCAAATTTCTATTTGGGGTGAGGAGGTGGGTTTAAAATGGAATGGAAAACTCCAAAGGCCCAAGCTACAACCCAACAGAAAATGGGTTTGTTCAGCTAATGGACTTTTCTAAAACAATTTGAATACAGATGCCTTTAGGCAGAACATTTGCTTTTAATTAGCCACAAACCACCCCCCTCCTCATTTATTTTACCTGCCTGGGCTCCTGAAGGCTTTTGAGTTTATCACACCTAATGGATGCTCTCTAAATCCTTTGATGCTATGATTATCATTCATTCATTCAAATGCTTATGGAGTCAGCACCTCTTGTGTGCTGACTATTGTGTGAGCTGCTGGAGATAACAGTGAACCTGACCAAATCTTCTCCCTCAACCCGCATGCTGTGAGAGCTCATGGGAGGGGGTGGTGATGTAAGACTAAGGTTGAGAAGAGGATTATAGGAACTGGACTGCAGGCTTAATTAGACTAGTGATGGCTAGTAACTAGGTGTGCTTTGGCTTGCTAAGTCAAGAGTGCTTTTATAACCAATTTCTCAAGGAGAAAAGACCTTTCTGAAGGCACTGCCTTCCTCCCTGTCACCCAGCAGACTGGTGAAGGTAGAGCCAGCTTGCACATCTGTTGGGGATGGTGTGGAGGAGATTCTGATGCCATTGGAGTATAAATGGCTTCTGTAACCCTTCCTATCCTAAGAATGGGTCGTCCATTCAAAGGCAGAAAACAACATTTGAAAGGTTGATCAATTATAAAATTAACATTGTCCAAAAAAAGGTATTAAAGAATTTAGAAGGGTTTTTTTTTTTCCTGTTTACCTTTCTTTCAGTGTATATTTCTAGAGAGGGGTATTTTACCCAATTCTGTTACCCATAATTAAAAGCATTTATTGAATATGCTTTGTACTAACTAGACTCTTTTTAAGTTCTCTATGTATAATAAGTCCATTCAACCTCACGGTGCTCTTCATTTTTGTAAAGGAGGAGACTGAGGTTCAGAGAGTGAACCCAGCTTATACTCAGTGTGCTCCCAGTCAGGACTTGAAACCACCATAGTCTGCCACCTTTTCCTGATTGTCATGTTCTGTCTTCTCTGCCCTTGCCACTCTGGTCCCATCTTACCAGGACTCTTCCTTCTGGCTCTGTCTATTTTTTTCCCCACTCACTCCTGGATTCTGTTCTTCTTGTGGCTGGACAAAAGCGCCCTTTGCCCACCGCTTCTCCTTCCTGCCGCATAAACAAGTCCCCTTATCTTTTGATTATTCAACTATTTGGGAGCCAAATACATTCAGGTGGCAGATTTTCTAATAACCAGAGTAGCAGCAGAGCAGAGCAGTGGAAAATGGAAGGTTTTGATTTTGAATTAGGAGGTGGATTTTTTAAAGGAAGTGCTTTATTGATGCTAAGAAATTTGAAAAATTGTCTTCCCAAATAGCTCTTTTCAACCCACTGAAGACTCAGCAGCTGCTGCACTCAGTCGGATTTGTCCGCATTGAACAGAGCAACACAGTGACTCTCACCTCTTAAGCATGGCTGCCTCTTACTTCCACCCAGAAGGCCTCTCATTTTTGGAATGACATGATGTTAGAAATAAGGCGAGCCCCCCAAGTCAGGGGTTCTGGTAGAATACAAAATACTCGGGAGCCAGGCAGCAAGGCAAACATATTTACTTCTGTAGAAGGGTGCACGCACACACACACATGGTCTAGAAGTGCATGCACACTGGGCAGGTGAGCTGCTTGGGTTTATAATCCCTTATGCATGTGACCTGTCCTTTGCTCTTGATCGGAGCTCAGCTCACAGTCTTTCACTATTGGCTAATTTAAAGGGAGGGGTTGGGCCTTTGCTGTTTCAAGATGGCAGCCCCCAGGGGAACTGCAAGCCATGTGGCCAACATGGCGGCTGCCAAGTCATGTAGTCCAAAAATGGTGGCCGTCTAAACTGTTCTTTGACAGAAAAGATGACTTGTTTATTCTCACAATGATACTTGGTATAAAGGTATAGAAAATGGTACTTGAAGAAACTACTCCTGAGTTTGGGTGTGACATAATATTCATCCTTAGTGACATTATCCAAAATCTATTTTCAAATAATTAAACCCTCAAATTCTTGGTGTAGAGCTTGAGTTGGTATGTGAGCTCTGCATGTGTGTATAAAGGGAAGTTCTTAAAAAAATAAATGGCTACATTTATTAGGTATTTGCTATATATAAGGCACTGTTCCATACTATCTATTTATATGTTATTGGATACCAGAAAAGATGTTATCAGACAGCCCTTGCAGTTGAAGGGAGAGGGTTGTGCCCTCCTGGGTTCTTGTCAGTCTCCTAAGAAAGATTTCAAATGAATGACAGACAGATAATAGCATTGTAACAAAGCAAGTGAATTTATTAAAAATACACTTAGCATATAGCATAAGTGGGCCACCCAGCTAATCTGAGCATGTGCCCAGTGGGGGCTTAATGGGTCTTATACCCTTCTTCCTATAGGTTCCTCTGCCAGATATTTTGGGTAGTGGATTAAGTTTCAACGTTCCTCTTTTACTTTGTTGTGGTTTTTCTTGGAATGTTTGTACATACACCTGGTCATCTTGTTTGGCAAGTCCTAGACGGCCAACTGCTTTGTTCAATGGGTGAGATAAAACTCTTCCTTTTTTTCCTTCCCCTTCCTTACCCCCCTTCTGCCTTAGCAGTTCCAGGGTGAATTATGTATTCTCTGGTTAGGGAGAAAAGGTATTAATCATTTGCTCTCAAGTGACATGGGTTGAGGAAGATAAGATTTTACGATTCACAAGCTGGCTGCAAGTTGCCCAAACTGTTTGGCCTTGTTTAATTTTCTTTTCTCAGTTTCCCTATTCCACTTGCCCAGAATTGTTTCTAGTTTCTTGTGATCCTGCCACATATATACACATATGTACATATATACATACATACATATATACACACTGCGATATACTAGAGTTTATTTAATCCTCAGAAGACCTTTGTGAAATTATTGCTATCCTCCGAAGTTCTGTTCAAACAAGATAACTTACCCAAGCATACACAGCTAAGTATTAGAACCAAGGCTTCTCAGGTCTCCTGGACGCGAGAATCCTCACTTCTGCAGCAGGATGAAGAGAAATGATGGCATTCTGATGCTTTAATGCAGGGATGGGGAACCTTTTTTCTGCCAAGGACCATTTGGATATTTATAACATCATTCACAGGCCACCCAAAATTATCAAGTTAAAAATTAGTCTGCTATATTTGGTCAAATATTCAATTAACTCACCTCTAATACCTGGGCAGAACCAGACCAAACGACATGGCCCACGGGCCGGACGTTGTCACCCCTGCTCTAACAAGTGAAACACCACATACGTAGTTTTTATACCTTTTCAAACCCTTTCAACTACATTTGGATTCCATGCCTACTTGTGAGGCCAAAGAGTCAGGTTTGTTTTGAGCTAAAAGGCAAGTAAGATCCAGAGAAGCAATGAAACCTTTCAAACATCACAGAGATAATAAGTTAGTAATAAAAGCCTAAACTTAGCCTATGTCTCCTACGTCCCAGTTCCTGGCTTCCTGCCGAAGAGAAGGTTGGTTTCTGATCCCTGCGGTTAAATTGGAAAATTCCTCATCTCAACTTCACCGGTGACCAGAAATTCATTTAACAAATATTCACTGAGTTATTACTGAATAGTTTCAGGAACTATAGCAGGGCAGTGATGGTCATTGTAGATCTGTCCTGTGATCATAAAGTTACTGTCTAGTGGGGAAATCAAACAGTTGGACAAGAATTGCTGTAACGTTTGATGGGCCTGAAGGGAGCAGAGAGCAGGAGGGTGGAAACCAGGTCTAAGGTTCTAGAGAAGGAGAAGGGTAGTCAAGTGGGAGTGGAGGTAGAGACAGTTTTACAGACAGAAGGAATATTTTGAGCAGACAGATGAGCCAAGGACAACACTTAAAATAGACAAATCCAGAGGAGCCCTAGAGATTTGAGGATTGCAGCCGAGAAATTGGGGTGACTCCACAGTGCAATCAAAGGGAAGAATATGCCTTGCTTTGCAGATAGCTGCAGGTTCAAATACTGGCTTCAGCCTTCCCAAGCTGTGCAACTTTGAGCTGATCTTGGATGTCTGAGTTTCCCCATTTGCAAAGGGAGGTGTAACTGTAAGTGGTTGCCAGGTTACTCATCAGGTTTGCAAGTACTAAATGCAAAGCATTTACCCCAGTCCCAGCAAAAGGCACACTGCCCACCAGCTGCTCCAGCCTGAAATCTGGGAGTCACCTGAGTCCTGACTTTTCCCTACCCCAGCCCACACAGCTGATTGGCTGGCAAATCCTTTCTGTACTCCTCCAGAATATCTTGCGAATTCCTCCATTTATCTCTGTCT
Organism: Lasiurus cinereus; assembly: GCA_011751065.1. NCBI lineage: Eukaryota > Metazoa > Chordata > Mammalia > Chiroptera > Vespertilionidae > Lasiurus > Lasiurus cinereus. Next base: position 4,717,635 of record JAAGEH010000088.1, on the reverse strand, counting down.
GCACTATTACATGTGAGTCCAAGCCTAACCTGACCTCCCACCTAGACTAAGAACACAGCACCTACCCGCTCTCCCTGCTCCCACTCACAGTCCTACCCTGACCTCAGTCTTTACACATCAGCTAGAACGAGCTTTTACAAACATGCAGTACACATCATATTGCTGCTCCAAATCCTCCCCTTGTTCTTAGTAGAACACCTAAACTCCATAGTAAGGCTGGCCCCGTACTATCTGGCTTCTGGCCACCTCCTGGCCCATCTCCTACTCCTCGCTCACAATCCCTGCCTACCCTGGCTAGCTGCTTCCACCTCAGGTCACAGCTAACATACCTCCTCCTCAGAGAGGGGCTTCTCCAACCACTTACTAAACAAAGCCCTCCATCCTAATTTCTACCACTGCACCTCATTTCTTTCATTTCCGCCTTTATTACAATTCGCCATTAGCTATGTCTTTGGGTGCTTACTAGATTGTCTAGCCCCCTTGCTAAGCTGAGAGCGCTACAAGACCAAATTGTTCAGTTAGGGAGCCGATGGATCCTAGCACCTGTAAACATTGTCTAAATTAGAGAAATGTAAGTGAACCGTCAATAAAAAGCAGCTATTGTTGTTCATTAGTACCCATCAGAGAGGAGGTTATGGTGTGTCTTATTATGAGCATTCACTAAGAATGTATTTCTGTCCCCATTCGTGGTCTCAATTCCCCAGGCTGACAGCCCAGCAGAAGGCTTTTACTTGATGGAGAAGGGGATGATTATACTGTGTCATTGGGACCACTGGGAGGAACTGCCTCCAAAGCCCCACAACATTGCATTTGTACATGACACCAGTTCCAGGCAAATCCTTGGTATGATTTTTCTGAGACTCTGGGGCCCAGGGACATTCATCACCGGAGAAGTGGGTGCTCATACACATTCGTGCGTTAGCAGCTGCTATTTCTGCCTCGAGGATTTTACATTTACAAGGTAATAATAAAAGCGGTATTAGAAACCTGCAGATGGTCTGTCCGATAGAGATAAATGTTGATTACAAACCCCAACATGGAAGTGGGATCGACGAGAAGTGTTACTGGGTAATTTAAGGCCCCTCGCGGATGTCCCTGGAGATACCTTGGCCAGTCAGTTCTGTTTTATTTCAGGGAGGACATAAAACTCTGCTGGTTGGACTTTTTTTTTCCCTGACAGAAATGAGTTGTCATGATGAATCATAAAGGCCAAGGCTGGCACCGCACACCAAAGCCCTACTCTCCCCTGTGAATGTGGTCTTTGAACTTGAAATCAGGGTCAAGTTTTCAGGCTCTCATCTTTTTTTTTTTTTAATATATTTCTTATTGATTTTTTTACAGAGGAAAGGAGAAGGATAAAGAGTTAGAAACATCGATGAGAGAGAAACATCGATGAGAGAGAAACATCGATCAGCTGCCTCCTGCACACCCCCTACAGGGGATGTGCCTGCAACCAAGGTACATGCCCTTGACCAGAATTGAACCTGGGACCTTTCAGTCCACAGGCCGATGCTCTATCCACTGAGCCAAACCGGTTTCGGCTTGGGCTCTCATCTTATTGGATAGACAGTGTCTCTCTCACCCTTAGTGGAGAGGTGCTGAGCTGGCTCTTCTAAGAGTTTGCATTTCAGAGTCTGATCGATACTCAGAAGCAGTAAAATGAGGAACAAACCAATGACAGAGTAACAATTTTCAGCAATTTGATTCTCTAAAACAACACTATCCAATAGAATTTGCACTGGTGATGGAAATATGTCTAACTGGGTAATCACTCAGCACATGTAACTGCTGAGCACTGGTGATGTTGCCAGTGCAATGAGGAACTGAACTTTTAATTTAATTTAAATTTGCATAGCTGCTGATGACCACCCTGGACAGCAGAGGAGCGCTAAAATCTAGTCTGATTGGAGGAAGAGTAGCTTTGATATGCAGGGCAAAAAGGTTAAATGGGGAATACCTAGGGGAAGGTACCTTAGGGTTTTAACCAAGTGGCTGGGAGGGCATGTACCATGGTGGTTGAATACACATACTCTAGTGTGTGAGAGATCTGGGTTCAAATCCCAGTTCTGCCAAGTTTCAGCTGTGTGATCTAGGGCAAGTTACTTAACTTCTCCCGGATTTTCATTTCCCATCTGTAAAATGAGGCTAAAAATAGAACCTACTTCCCAGGGCTGCTTTACATCTGAAATGAGATACAATCTGAAAGCACAATTCTGTCTTACAACATTTGGTATAGTATCTTTTCATGTGAAGATGGACCCTCTTGTGTGCCTAAACCCGTACGGGAGCTACTGATAATGAAATGAATTTGTGGCCTCTGCCTATCAGATCTAGGTCCCAAAGCTACATAATTTGGGGCCCCAGCTTGGGTGAGCCCACTAACAAAGCTTTCCCCTTGAGACACAGCCACTATGCATAATCTGTTTATTGGGATGCTTGATGAGCCAGTAAGGTATCCTTTAAATAAAATGCCACTTTCAACTCAATTCTTGTTTCTTCAGTCATATGGAACTTAACCATGTTCCATTGCTTTCAATAAATTCCTTACAAAGGTTAATAGCAACATAGGACTCATGAATAGGAAGGCTTTGGCTAGCACAAAACTGAAGTATATTTGATGATGTCACTTTTCCATCTTCTGTCTAAATTATCTTCTTAGATAAATGGAAAAGATGTATCTGCTTTCTGTTTTCAAAGCCATTGATTTTTGCTGCAATTAGAGAATGAAGAGCTAGACCAGGCAAGATTCTTTCCTGCTTTTAAAAACAGCCTTCCAGGATCCCAGCTGTTTTATGGGCTTTCTCCAGTGCCAAGGTTAGCAGGGGCAGATGTTCCTTGAGTCAGCATGCCATCGTCGCTGGGCGCATCTGGGGGGCTACTGAAAGGTCCGCAGATTACTTCATGCTCAGATAACTTAGGGTCCCCATACGGGTTCCCAGTCTTCAACTTGCCATGTAACGAGAGCCGTGGATATTTCTGAACACAGTTTGACCTGCATCCTATTGATCTAATCATCTGCCTAAGCACTGTCTGCAATTAAATCCTTCTCCTTGCAATAAAGTTAATCTCTCCCTGACACATAAAATCTGACCCTCACAGCTGGAGCAAGGAGAATGGCTGTTGTTTTTGCTACCATCTTGGGACCCGAGAGCTTTGTTCCGAAGGCTGGAGCTACTCCTGAGGCTTGGGAGGTGGCCCCCTCCCTGGCTTAAGGGGTGCCAGTGCTTTTCTTCACTTCCAGACGCCTCCACTAGGCTGCCTCGTTCCTGCTCAGCCTCATTTCTTCTCCAGAGCCCAGCAGGGGGTGTGAACCACGCTGCACATTATGCTCTTCCTCCAGCAACCTGCTGTTGTGTGTTGTCAAGGCTGTTAGCACACACTTTGCAATTACTCTGTTGGCCCCTTTTTGTTCCAGCTTGAAGAGATTAGTGTCCCTCACATAAAGAATTCAGTTGGGAAAGGCCACAGTCTCTGCCCTACCTTCAGCTCGGTCTTTCTAAGGGACTTCTTTCGCTTCTCAACAGACCCGATTTGGGCTTTCTAAACATTAGGAGATTCTTTCATTCACTTGGCAAATATTTATTGAGTGATTAGTCACAACCCGGGCTGTCAAGATGTTTAGGAGTGTAACTGGGAAGAGAGCCCATTTAAAAGGCAAGGGTCAGGAGTGGGGGTGGGAGGAAGGCCAGCGGCAGGACCTTGAACTTTGTAAACAGGTGACTTGGGTTCCAGTTCTGATTTTGCAAATTCTAGTCATTGTCACCTGAGCAAGTTACTGATCTTCACTAAGCCTCAGTTTCCTCATCTTTAAAAATACAAGTAATGCCTATTTCATTTGGGCTTTGTGAGGATAAAGTAAAATGATGTACCTTAAAATGTCTATAACAATGCCTGGCACATTGTAAGTGCTCAATAAATGTGAGTTATAATTGTCACCTGGTTTAAATCCTCACAACTGTATGAGCCAGGTCCTGTATTTCCCCCCACTTTACAGATGGAAAAAGTGAGGCAAAATAATTTGCCAAAGATCACATAGCTTACAAGTGGCAAGCTTAAACACAGGAGTACCTAATATTCACATTTCTTACCATACCCCAGGCAGACTGCGCTAAGCTTTTCTTATATTTTCAGAAGCTACATATATCACAAGGTTACTGAGAAAATTTGCTATTTCTGTTAATGATGACTCAAATTAAGCCACATGACTTAGCTGGAATACAACATTTTTCAAACATTCTATTGCAGTTTTTTCCTCGTGGTATCCAGTGAGTACTTCTCTTCACATAGAGAATTTTTATTAAATGCCTAACTAAAACTGGTTGGATTCTCACTTTATAACAGTTTTCAGTTCTGAATTTAAATTTAATGATGTGTTGCAATATTAATGACCTTTATCTTTAAAAGTGTCTCCATTGTACTGAAGTTAGCAAGTGCAGCTGATAGTACCCAGCACTGGAACGTTCTCTCACACAGGGCGTTTGCTGGGGTTTGCATCCTTCTAAAGGTGGGTTTTAAGCATCAGCCTGTGGATTGAAAGGTCCCAGGTTCGATTCTGGTTAAGGGCATGTACCTTGGTTGTACGCACATCCCCAGTAGGAGGTGTGCAGGAGGCAGCTGATCGATATTTCTAACTCTCCCTCTCCCTTCCTCTCTGTAAAAAAAATCAATAAATATATATTTTTTAAAAAAGTGTTCTAATTCAAGCTAAGTAATAACAGCTATAAAGCATTTAGAGGAATGGATAGTGTTAGACATGGTCTCTGGTGTAAAAATGTTCCTGCAAGGTAGCATTTGCATCATAGAGCAGCAGTTCTCAACCTGTGAGTCACAACCCCTTTGGGGGTCAAACGATCCTTTCACAGGGGTCGCCTAAGACTATTGGAAAACACCTATTTCCCATGGTCTTAGGAACCAACACACCACTCCTCGATATAGCAAAATGTAGCAATGTAGTTTACCACGATTCAAGACAAAATTTCATTTATTTGTAATTAGAAATAAATATTTCACAATATATAATTACATATTTTTTGTGAATAATCACTATGCTTTAATTATGTTCAATTTGTAACAATGAAAATACATCCTGCATATCAGATATTTACATTACAGTTCATAACAGTAGCAAAATTACAGTTATGAAGTAGCAACGGAAATAATGTTATGGTTGGCGGTCACCACATGAGGAGCTGTCTTAAAGGGTCGCGGCATTAGGAAGGTTGAGAACCACTGGTATAGAGCTAAGTTCATTCCTGCTCTCTCTGTGTATCCTACCTGCTACTGCACGAGCATTGCTATGGCTCTGGTTTTGTTAATGGGAATAGTGGGGCAGGAGTAAAATTTATCTGAGGCTTAATTCTAATAGGCAGGTTGGACTCCTTCCAGTTTCCCGGAAGTCCTTTGGGTTCAAAGCACTTGCATAACTCAGGCTGTTTTCTGAGCCTTGAGGCATAACAGAAGGCTGGGTGTCTTTCTGTGTGTGTCCTTTGTGGAATGACCTTGATACAGACTTGTCCCACCCCCACCATGACTTGGAGTGTCCAAACTGAGGGACAATTGTTTACCAGCCTACTGACAGAACTGTACTTGTAGGAAGTCCCATGCCTTATCTGGCTAAATAACTGGGCCCATATGTTCAGGGCCCAAAGTTTGGGGTATTTTTGTTATTTTTGTTTTTTGGGTTTTTTTATGTTTTGGTTTTTTTTCAGAGCAAGTTCAAGTGTGCCTATTTGCATCACCTGGGGATATTGAAATTCCAAACCCAAGTTCATTTTCACATAACTCATTATGCTCCCTTGGATTGGGTACTTAATATGAACTTTGGCAACAGATGGAATGAGATGACGTTCTAAGAGCATTTACTAATTCTTTTGTGCTTACAAATACATACACATAGTCATCATTTGCACTCAAATGAACCTTCCAGAGGCAGGCAGGGCCCTCAGGTATTCATTTGCCACCCCCTGTTGAGTTCTCTGGTAGAATTTAATTATCCAACAAATTTGAGGGTAGCTGTGCCAGATGTTGGGTATTGACCCAGACATTTCAGATGGAAGGATCTGAGGCATCCCAGAGAGAGGAGGGAAAGCAGATTTGAGAGGTGGGACTCTAAAAGGGGAAAAAAGAGGCATGAAATGGGGGAGGGAGGGAGGGGGAGCTTGAAATTTGTGGTGATTTCCTCAGAACCAGATGGTAAACCTTAAGCCCCCCAAACCACTAGACATTTGTGAAGGTCATTGAGGAAGGTCCCCGACCTCTGTTAGAAATTCATAGTTTAGAGCCAGTCGAGGACCCAGCTTGTGTCTGTTCACAATAAAAACAAAATTATTCTGTTGACTTGAATGACAAACACATGCAGCCGCTCCTTCCTCATTCCACCATGGTTGATGGGAGCTGCTTGGAGCACTAACTAATCTTCGAATAACAGAGAAGTTATTGTAATTATAATTTGTTATTAATAAAATGTGTTAATAACATGACATCAATTAAATGGGAATTCTCTGCCAAGCCCTGTGCTAAGCACCTGTGCATCCCTTTGGTTCTCAGAACAACCTTATGCAGTAGAAAATTGTAATTTTCCCATTTTGTGGAGGAGTGAATGAAGCTCAGTCTTACAACATCACTGCTTGAGGTCCAACACCTAATAAAGAGGCGGAGGCAAACAGTCTGACTCCATAGTCCATGCCTTCCCCCATCATCCTCAGAGCTGAACTTGACTTCCCAATGGGAGGGAATCTGCCCTACTCAAAGGTCCCAGTAGGGGCCCTATTTTGTACTCTGTATCATCCCCACCCAATCCAGACACAACTGATAAAAACACAGCCAACCAAAAGGCTGGCTTGTGACCACTGATATGGCCTAGGAAACCCTCCCCCCACCCCCATCTCCAACAAAAGAAAGAATGAGTGAAAAATGAACTGAGTCTACCAGATTCCTTCTCTTGGAAATTTAGACTGGTAAATACCATCAAGTTATTTAGCTTTGAGAGCTTAAGATGAAATGAAACCATGAGATCTAGTTGGGCTTATGACGTAATGGGGCAGTAGTGATGAAGAGTAAGCACAGCATTTCATGTGGTTGAGAGAGCATCTCAGTACACAAATAGAGAAGCAGAGGAGTCATGAGAAAAAGAAAAAAAGTAGCCAGTATCCATGGATGCCCAAACCTGGATGCTTTTCTCATTCCAGTCCATGGAGATGCTTACCTTATATAGCTGTGAGGGTGGACTGAGATAATTTATGTAAATCACCCATCAGAATGCCTAATATGCAGTTAAGTGATCAATACAAGTCAGCACTATTATGGTTATTATTAGTAGAATTTTAATGTGATTTGTCTCTTATTTGTAAGATACAAAACAATCTCTCTTTGCCAACTTACCAAGGTGCATGAAGCTAGGCTTATGAAAAGCCGTGTATTTTCTTTCATCATTAAATTGGATTCCTTAATTGTTATAATTTATAATTCAAATTTCAGCTTATGATTATTATCTTAGTTTTCCTTCGGATCGATTCCACACCCACTAATGAACTATCATGTCGAGCAATGGGGAGCTATTCCCATAATCTGTTTTCTTCCAATCCCCCTTCAGATGCTAATGAGAAGTACCATGGAGACATCAGCCATTAGTATACATGGGCTGATATAAATCATGGACTATGGATCATTGAGCATCTTTGTTGTAAAACAAATGGCCTGTGGTCAGTTAATCATACAAAGAAACATCTCCAGGGTTTCTTGGCTTTATTCATAACCCCTAAATCCGTTTGCAGTTTTATAAACAGAACATCTGTTAAAATATGCAGAAATTACAGTCACAGTCATTAGCAAAGAGCTATATAGCTTTGGCAGATTTTTTTTAAAGCTTTTGATGGTAATCTTTTTCTGTGACCCCTGCTTTACTCCTATTCTTGCTGAATCTCTTTTGTTCCTCTGTTCTTCTGGGTTATGCACTTTAAACCCAGAACTGGCAAGTGGACATGTGTTGTTCTGGGCTAAGTTAGCACTGTGCCATTCTGCAGCATAGCAGAGTAACTGTAGCTCAGCCATAGTCCCTTGCAAAACCATCTATTTCTGGTATGCAATATGCATAGCCTCAAGCAGCCAGAAGGTGAGAAACCCTAATTGGTTTCACATCTTTTATGGACCTTGGGCTCTTGCAGGGCTGGCATTTAGCCAAGAGTAAATAGAGCTCAACACCAACACCACCCCAAATCTCTCTCTCTCATTATCTCTCTCTGTTAAAAATGTTACTGTGTTCATATTTAAATTAGCTGGTGCAATTAACCTCTAAAACAGATACCAGGAGAAACATGGACATCGCCAGATAACAAGGTTTGATATAAGAATCTAGACTAGCCACCTCCTTGTCTAGTGAAGAAACATTATTCCACGTAAGAACTGGGGAGTAGGTCAACTTTATTTAGCCATAGCTTTGTTCTTTTTGCCGTGGAATGGGCATCCGCAGACATTCCCTACAGAAACGGCAAAGTCACCTCTGAGTGTTCAGTGCGGCCCTTACCTATCCTTATAGATAAGGTTTTATAAAGTCTGCAACAAAGTCACTCTGGTTGAGCCTGAATAGATCTTTCTAAATGAGCCCCCCAGGAAAATGAAGACAGGGTAATATAGTTCCTAAGAGAGCCAAGATGTGGACCCGAATCCAAGATCTGCCCGTTGTTAGCTGTATGCCCTAAGTTCACTCTAAAAGCTGCAGTTTCCCATCTGTAAGATCAATGCCCGCCTCATAAAGGTATAGAGAGGTTCAGGCAGAGCTGCTAGTCATGTGCTGGCCACATGGTTAAATGCCAAGTACATAAATATTTGTTGTTCTGTTATTTATTTGTTATTTTAGTGCCAGGAAATGGTTAGGTTATGTTGGGTGTTGATTTTTAACATCAGTGGAACTTTTCTTTTTTAACTACTTAAGTAATTTAATTCAAGCCTTCATCTGTACAAGAATATTTCTTAAGCACCTGCTCCGGGTTCAGTATTTTGAGTGTCGTATGGAGTGTGAAGATTTATCCTCCCACACGGCTCCATCAATAAAGAGCTCATGGCCACAAATAGCATAGAATGTGGTGTAGGGAAGATGCAAACCAAAGACTGGAAGTTGTGGGTAAGAAAAATAAATGACCACTGGGGAAGGCTTCATCGGGGGACAGTAGAAGTTGGGGTTATGCAAAAGGCTTAACAAGGTTAAATTTCATTAGAAGATGAATCACAGAAGCCAAATGAAGGCAACGGAGTGGAGAAAGTCGGGATAACGTGGGCCAGGAATTGGCCAATTTGCCTTCTAGGGGAATCAAGAAGGACTGGAGGGTAAGAGCCAATTAGAGGATCAAGGCCAGACTCACCAAGCCCCTGAAGAAATGGGGGATAAAAATTGAAAGCTCCTGAGAAGGCAGCTAAAAATAAGACACTTCCGTGCTCTAGGAGGGACGACACTTTCCAGTAGTTATGGGAGGGGCAACTCCGAGGGAAGATTAATGGCTTGTTTGTTTCCTTGCCGGCACCTGAGACAAGCTCTGGTGTTCTTCCATTTTCCTGGCGTTTACTGGCACTTGTGGCTGCATAGATCCTGCCAACGTGAACTCCAGGAGCTAAACCCGCGCATCTTCCGGCAACAGCTTTCTAAGCTTTCAAATGGAAAATTGCCATTGTGCGTCGGAGTCCAATTAAAGTGTCAGGCTTTGAAACAAACAAATACAGATAACAAAGAGAGGAATAATGTTTTGAAATTAGGTTCTCGGGAGTCCTCCGTTAATTTGGAGCATACAAGGCTACTGCCTGGTGACAGTAATGGCTGGTGGCAGGAGATGTCCAGCAGATAGGTCTCTCTAAGCACACACTCACAAATACATCCTGTTATACTCAGCACGCAGGCAGCGTCTTTCAGCTTTACAGCTCTTAGGAACAGTAATCCCTCCCGAGGCCAGAAAGCTGGGAGTGATTGTCCTCCTGCTAAAAATAGAGAAAAGAAACAAAACAAGAGAGCTGGCTTTAAAAATCCGGATGGTGAGCTCCATCTACACAGACCCACTGTATAATGCTCAGTACACACAACCAACACCACGGCCTAATTAAATAAACTGTGTAAATACCCAGAGGCTGTTAGTGGGGGAGCTTGTGGAAATGAAAAAATTAGCGATAGTGGCATGGATTTTTTTAAAGGCAATTATTTGCTTTATGTAATGACAGGAATCCACAGATGGTGCAGCCTCAAGTTCCTGAGTGTCTGGAAAGCCTTTAAAGCAGGATCGTATTCACACTACAAATAATAGCTGACAAGGATGTGTGTGGGAGCACTTTATTCTATTGATTGCATTGGAACAGCGCCTGTTATCCTAGGGATCATAGTGGATTGTCTCCATGCTGTGCAAACACAGCAGGACTCAGCCAGGATAGCTCAGTGGTTGAGCATCTACCTATGAACCAAGAGGTTCACAGTTTAATTCCCAGGCAGGGCACATGCCCGGTTGTGGGCTTGATCCCCAGTAGGGGGTATGCAGGAAGCAGCTGGTCAATGATTCTCTCTCATCATTGATGTTTCTGTCTCTCCCTTTTCCTTCCTCTCTGAAATCAATTAAAACACACACACACACACACACACACACACAGCAGGGATGTTGAGTTAACAGTCAACTCAAAAAATTCAAAATTTTCTGAAGAGTTTAGTTAATTTCATACTTCTGCCTATGAGATGGGGCATGGGCTGGTAAAGTCAAATGGATTGTCCCCATTGTCAGTGGTTCTATATCAAGTCACTATTTCTACTACAAAAGGCCAAAGTGCACCTTGGGAAATGGGAGTAAGCACACAGTGAGTGTACTCACCAGGAATCAACGACCAAACCAAGTAAAAATGCATATGCTTCCTGTCCAGACTTAGAAACTATAAGAGAAGGATGCCCTTTGGCAATAGTAGCTACCAACAGAGGCTTCCTAAATGTGATCTGATTAGTTTCATTTTTACTCTGGGCTTGTTGCTGGGACTGTTCAAATTGTACATCTGTTCATTCAGCAAATCTTTATGAAGTATCAGCTAAGCATTTGTTGGAGAAATAGTGTGTTCCATAGGTTAAAATTACTTTGACCTCAGGCATTATGTCTTATTTGCCTCTGTTTTCCCTGGAGGCACTTGGCACAATGCATGGCACATATGGGGCATTCCATGAATGTAATAAATGGGGGAGAAGGGAGGAGCACTCTATTTGCAGACACCAGAGCAGTCAGGTGCCAGGAAAGTGGCATGTTATTTCCCAATAACCTAAAAACCAAGCCTTAATAACAATTGCACCTAGTGAGACTAGGTGGGTACGTCCAGTTCTGCTCATTCCATTCTTTATGATGACTGTCTTTTAAGGTGACTTGGCTGAGGGACAGTTATGCTTAGACTTGGGAGCATGGAAGTAGACTTCTTGAGTGCACCCACTTCATCAGCACATGTGGACCGAAAGGGTGCCCTTTGGTTTTCTTCATTTCTCAAATTAATAAGATGATGCCACTGCATTTCTGAAATCCTCTTCAGATGACAGGTCATTGTAATGCCATTCTTATGTTACCATCCATTGGTGTACCATCATTTGAGTCAGCAGCAAAACCACTGAATGAATGGCTACAGTATAAGAGGTGAAATAGAGATGCTTATTAGTAACTAGGCAGCTGAATGTCATAGTGAAATTTGCAGTGGCAGAAAGTGGGGCTAGTCTGTGTGCATGTTTATACACAGGTGAGCCTGCACATAGGTAAAAATTACAATAACTAACACAGGCAGAGCATTTATGGTATGCCAGATACTGTGTGAGTAATTTTGTATGTTATCGCATCTACTCTTCTTAACAGTCCTTATGAAGTGGATACTTTCCACTGGCCCCATTTACAGATGAAGAAACTGAAAATATCCTCATACCATGCCACTAAGAGTCCATGATCCTGATTATGTATATTAAATACAACTGGTTAAAAGAATGGACATAGTGGACAGTTGATTGGATGGAAATGAGAAATCATTCCTTCTTGCTCCTCTTATTTTCATTCGCACAAAAATGTGTCAGGGAAGGAGAGATAGAAATCACTGTTTCCCAGTGTTTCTGCTTTAGAAATTCATTCACTCCCATTTGATGGCTTCCCCGAGAAACCAATAAATTGGATGAGTCAGTAGTTCTGAAAAAATTCTGAAAGTAAAATGAAAACTACACCATATTAATGTGATTAGTCACATCACTAAAAAGAGACAATTTGTAAGGACTGTTTTCAAAACCCTAAGTAGAAACAGAAAGCAATAGGCTGTGCAAACATTTGGTAATGGCATTTGGTATTGGAGGGAATCATTGATGCAATTACCTTTTGATTTTAACCAAATTGGGAGCAAATATTAGCTATTTTCTGGGCTTACTCAACTGCTGAAATACATGAGTTATGTATATTTCTGGGAAGCTCTGTACTTGTCTATCTGATTAGAACTAGAAAGGAAGTGGGCATTCACACCAACCCACTTTATTTATAGCTCTGCTTTGGCAGGTTTGTATAATGACTACTCACTTGTTAGCTTAAGTTAAATGCTATTACAGTTTGTCTGCAACTGTCATTGGGTGAAAATATCTGACAAAGCGTGGGTCTCCACTGACAAACGCAAGACATAAATTTCTCACATATCTCATTGTAATGAGTATTTCAAAAAGGCCTACTATTTTCTGTGCACAGTTCAAGCTCTGTTTTATTTACTAATATGAATAAGTAAGGAAGATCAATTTATTTTAAGTAGGAAATTGGTTACCGGTTAACAAAGGAAGACTAAAGGTCTCTATGAAGAAAATGAACTAACAAGCAAAATAGAGACAGACTCAGAACAGGCTGACAGCTGGAGGGGATTGGGGGGCTGAGGGGAGGTGGAAGGATTGAGTAAAAAAGATAAAAAAGAGAAAGAATGCATGGACACAGCCAGTGTGGTGATTGCTGGGAGGAGAGGAGAGGAGGTAGAAGGTATAGTAGAGACAAATGGTGATGGACGAAGACTTGACTTGGGATGGTGAACACCCAACACAGTGTACAGATGATGTGTTGTAGAATTGTGCACCTGAAACCTGTTTGGTTTTGATAACCAGTGTCACCCCAATAAAATTTTTAAAAGGAAAAAATAAAGATCTTTATGAGAATGTCATACTATTTTTCAAGGTGGGTTACAGTCATTAACCATGTACAGAGATCATCCTTTTGTTCCAGTCCTATCTGTGAAGTTAAGGTGAATTAAAGTCCAATTTCATTGGTCTTTTGGGGTGGAGAGCTATTGGACAGAGATAAGCCAAAGCACATTTCCGATAGCAGTATATTGCACAAAAGGGTGTTCAGAATTTCTTGAGACATTTCATTCATACTAGGATGGTCTCCTAGGTACCTGCATCTTTTAACAGGACCCCCAAGTGAATCTAACAAGTATGAGGACCCCTGAGCAAACTGATCTCCTGTGTTTGAATACAATGATTTTAGCTCTTACCTTTGTCTAGGCCAGTGGTCAGCAAACTCATTCGTCAACAGAGCCAAATATCAACAGTACAATGATTGGCCTAGGCATTGTATTTGCAGCCCAGGCTGGCACTGAGGGCAGAAAACTAAATTATTTTAGCTCAGGTGGCCACTCTTATGTCCTATACACTCCTTATCGCTGATCCTAAATATCCATCATTTGATTAAACCTGGGAACAGGTGGCAGTATTGAGTGATACTTAAGAGCACAGGCTCTCAAGCCAGGCTACTTGGGTTTCAGTCCCAGCGCAGCTACTTATGTGTTTACACACAGTTGAGCACGTGTGCTCTTAGACAGTTGCTGTGTGATCTTAACAACCCTTAAGCTTTGATTTCCTCAACCGTAAAATTAGGATAGCAATAATAACTGACTTCATAAGGTTGTTATGGGTATTAAATTAGTTGATTAAATGAATGAGTCCTTGGATCCACTCATCTTATCTACAATCACTCCCTTCATTATTCCATCCAGTTGTGTGGCTTGAAACACTGTCTCTGTGCTGACAAATCTCAAATTCATATCTTCAATGCAGTCCTCTCTCCGGAACTGCAGAATTATTTATCCAACTGCTTCTTCAGAAGCGCCACTCTGGTGTTCAGTAAAGCATCTCAGACTTAGTATTTACAAGCTGAACTGATCACTTCCTGAACAAAGCTCTTCTCCTGGCATCTTGCTCCTCTTAGTCCTCAGGCTGAAAACCTGGGAGCTTGCTCCTGCCTCGCACCAGGAAGTTCTGTCAGCTCTATTTTTAAAATCTCTCTAGAACCCAGTCTCTCTTTGCCACTTCCACTGTACCACACCCTGCTGGGCCACTGCTAACATGCATTGTTGTAACTGTCTCCTGCTTCTGCTCCTACTTCTGACCTTTTTCATACACCAGCCAGACTAATTTTTGTAAGAATGTCGGTCAGATCATGTCACTGTTCAGAATCTTCCAATGACTCCATCTCACTCAGTATAAAAGGGGTCATGGTGGTGGACTGTATAAGGGCCTGCACCCTCGGCCCTTCAGTTTTCTCTCTGACCTCATTCCTACGTTTTCTCCCTGCTCAACAGCCTTCTTGCTGGTGCTTAAACTCACTAGTCCTCAGAGCTTTCAGCACCTTTTCTTCTGCCCAGACTGCTCTTCTCCTTCCACAATTTCCTTACCTCCTTCAAGTCTTTGTTCAAGTGTTTTCAATAAAGTCTGCATTAGCTATTTCAAAGTGCATTTCCCATCCACCTTCACATCTTCCGATCTGCCTTAACTGATCTTGTTTTCTCAGTTATCTTATAACATGTAAATACTTTACTTATTTATCAATGTTGTTGTTTATTATATATATCTCTCTCTACTAGAATCTATACTCCAAAAGGATATTTGTTTTGTTCCTTGCTATACCTCCCAAATTCCTAGAACAGTATCTGGCATATAATAAGTATTCAAATACTTGTTGAATGGGTGAATGCATCAATAATTTGGAATTGACTTAGAACCTAGTTTATAATTTCCCACAGGTTTCTGTCTTGGCTCAAGCTACTTCACATTTTTTGTCACTGTATTAGTCAGTAATCTTTCATTTGAAGGGCTGACACATTCTGCTAAAAATTTGCTTTAATAAAAAAATTTTTTAAATATATTTTATTGATTTTTTACAGAGAGGCAAGGAGAGGGATAGAGAGCCAGAAACATCGATGAGAGAGAAACATCGATCAGCTGCCTCCCACACACCCTCCACTGGGGATCTGCCCGCAACTAGGGTACATGCCCTTGACCAGAATTGAGCCCAGGACCCCTCAGTCCGCAGGCCGATGCTCTATCCACTGAGCCAAACTGGTTTTGGCTGCTTAATAAAAAAAATTTGACATACACAACATAAAAGTTCAAAAGAATACTAGCTTCAGGTGAGGCTTGATCCAGAGCTCAGCAATGTTGATAGTGTCTCTGTTTTGCTTTTTATGTAGACCCAGCCACTGTTCTAGACTCTCCATTTGCAGGGGAAAATTAGCTCCGTAGTCCAGGGCTTCCCAGCTCCTGGAATCCTTAGGAAATATCTCCTAACATCTCATGAGGTCTATGTGGGTTCTGTGCCCATCTAAAACCTATTTTCTATATTTAGTGAGCTGGGATACCTGATGAAAAGCCATTTAGGTCCTAACCCTCATGTTGAAGTGTGAATTTTATGTGAGAATGACAAAGGGACTATTAGCAGAGGAAGGGAAGAATGGTTGCTGATAAGACAGCCGTTGAGACTGTTGCTGGTATAATAGAAGTGAGTACATGCTTATTAAGTTGAATATGACAGCATAAGGTTTGGGAATTCAAGCCAAAATAACATATGGAAGAACTGATGGATTTCTTCATTCATTCAAGAAGTAGAATAGCATCTGCAAAAGCACAGAGGTATGAAAATGTTTGACATGTTTGGAGAGTTGCAAGGAGTTGGTGTGAAGGGTGTGATTGGTGTGTAGGGGGTGAAAGAGTAATATGTTTGAGTCTTTTCAGTGTAGCAACAACAGTCTGGATCTAACTCTCATTGGTCCAAATTGAACTATTTTTTTCATGGAGTATGTCAAGTAACTCAGGCCTTAAAGATACACACACATACCAGATTAGATGAGAAAAGGAGAAACTAGAATTTTATTAACAGAAGAAGGGAGAGTTGGTGCTGAGGAGCAGAGAAAGATCTATCACTCATCTCAGGGCAGATCAATAGATAGTAATAAAATTTTAAAGTTACATGACGTTGAATGTGGTGATATGGTGAAATATGGTGTAAGAATTGTAAAATTCCGTGCCACATCTTTTCAGGAACACCCATACCATTCCTCTCATTAATTTCTGAGTTATACATGTGTTCCTCCAGAAGCAGAGAAACAAGTCCAGAAAGACGTGACCAGGCACAGTCGAGTCTTCCTAGTGCAGGTGGCCTTTTTGTTCTTTCTTTTGGGGTTTAAAGGATATTGTTTTCAGTGGAAGAAAGAAAGCCTAAAAGTTAACTAATTTAAAGCAATGATTGAGACTTTTGTCTTTGCTGCTCTGTCTGTGGATGAGTCTCAGAAAATTCAGAGTTAAAATTTGAAAGCCTGACCCTTGTCCTAGAGTTCATTTTTTAAAACGATGTTTTTATTTATTTATTTATTTTACCTCTACATGTTTTTACTGATTTTTAAGAGAGCAGAAGGGAGAGAGACCATTGATGTGAGAGAGATACATCCATCAGCTGCCTCCTGTACGCCCCCTACTGGGGATCAGGCTCGCAACCCTGGCATGTGCCCTGATTGGGAATATAACCAGCAATCTTTTGGTGCAGTGGTCGGCAAACTCATTAGTCAACAGAGCCAAACATCAACAGTACAATGACTGAAATTTCTTTTGAAAGCCAAAGTTTTTAAACTTCTTCTAATGCCACTTCTTCAAAATAAACTCACCCAGGCCATGGTTTTTGTGGAAGAGCCACCCTCAAGGTGCCAAAGAGCCACATGTGGCTCGGGAGCCACAGTTTGCCGACCACGGTTTTGGTGCATGGGCCAATGCCCAACCAGCTGAGCCTCACCAGCCAAGGCATGAGAGTGCATTTTCTTCAGCCCCCCCAAATATCACTTCATTTCCTTCTTTTCTTCAACGCCAAGTAGATGGTGATATGGACAGCCATAATATAATACCTTATTCTTCTTGGCATCACCAGACTTTTGGAGAAGGTGTTGATGGCAGAAGAAGTGGGGAGCATGAGGATTACCACGGTGACTTAGTCCTTGGGAGGAATATTGAGGCAGGGCTGTGTATTGAGCACTTGAGATAGCTGCTTGTACTATATGTGAGTTAGAACACACACACACACACACACACACACACACACACACACACACTGTGCTCCTGGGTGAAAGTAGATGTGGGGGGAATCTCTCTGTGCTGTTTCCCAGGCTCTGGCATGTGCTCATCCCCCTTCACACACTGATTTCTGCTGCCTTGATGGCGTAATTAAGCACTCCCAGCGCTCCTGCTCCAGTTTCTAGTCGGTGGGTGTGGAGAACTGCCCTCGCCCTGCCAGCCCCCAGCATGTTCCCTTGTTAAATTATGCATATGCTAATGAAGTGTGAAAAGCAGCCAAATAACAACTCTTTCTAATCACTTAAGGTCCCAAGAGCAAAGGGGCTTTTTTCTCTTAATTTTGGGGTGATTGTTATGATTTGCAAGCCAATCAGAAGCACTGTTCTCTGGGTGTTTCTCCTCTCCCAGGCTCCTTCCACCAAAATAGGGTAATTGGCATCCTACCTCCAGTGAGACTCGTCTTCTGGAAAACCAGTGACCCACTGTGCCCTTTTCATTTGCATCTGGGCCTGGATAATCCCTAGTTTTACATTCATACACAGAGCAGTCCCGAAGGGCAATTAGCCAGACTACATTATTTCCTGCCCCCTGGAGGGCCAGTGTTTGCGAAGAGTCCCCCCAGAGATGGTGCTTGCAAGGCCCTTGTGTTGTGATTACATTTTGCCTTGGCTGTTCACTCGTCCTCCCTGAGACTTTTTGAGTCTACCCATTATCCTTGCAGACCTAGTCAAGTTCTCTGTCTCCCTGGTCCATCCCCTGCCTGCCTCTCTAATCCTTTTCTACACCCTCCTCCCCATCACTTGCCTTCTACCACCTTGGACCATTTAGATTTTTGGCAAGCTTTACCCACAGATCTTCATATAGCTGGCCTCTTCCCACCCCTTCAGGTCTCAGCTCAACTGTAGCTCCTCAGGGAGGTTAACCCTGATCCTAGTTAATGTTGAATCCCATCCATCCTTATCATATATCACCCCATCTTTACTCTCTTCAAAGCTCCCATCACTGATACCAACCTGTTCCCTAAGTTTATTGTCTTTCTCTCTCTTTGAGGGTGGGGGACCTTGACTATCTTCTTTGCTGCCACATCATCAGGGCCTACTCTCGATTCCAATAATCACAGGCTGTTGTTCCTTATGATTAAATCCCTCCCCCCGCTAGCATATGCCTGGCACAAAGTAAATGCAATACATGCCTTTGCATAAGTCAGTGGTGTTTTGCAAGTATCTTAGAGTAGTTTCTCACGTTGTAGAGTAAGGTTTTGTTTCTCTGGCTATTATTGTTTGCTTCTCCTAGGAAGGAATTTGTTACATTCACATTTGTTTTCCTTGTTGAACAGGCAAACTAGATAGACTGTTAATACCGACTGTGTAACTTCACTCCCAAATCATTGACGATGGTGAATATTTTACTGAAAGTTTTATGGGGAGACTGGGGGTATACCACACACTCCACAGTCTTCTTTCTGGCCCCCGTGACTTTCCCACTCTCCGCCCCCCAATTTTCAGATATGTCCTCCCTCTTTACCCACACATCCACTCAGAAATCCTCTTTCCCCTCCTTTATTCAGAGAAAATCAGCTGTTGCCCTCAGATTCCATCCTGCACAGCCACACAGAAGTCTCACAGTTATCTGAAACGGCGGCCACCTTTTGTTCCTCAAGCACACTCCTTAGGGATCTGAGTTCATTCCAACATATTTGAATGAATAAATCACAACATAGATGTTATCTTGGTCCCAACTGATCCAAGCCCTTCTTTCATTTTATTCATTTATTCAACAAATACTTATTAATGCTTGTGCCAGGTGCTGGGGACACACAGTGAGCAAGATTGATTTGCTGATGCAAAGGTCTCTGGGAGGAACTAAGGGGGAGGAATGAATGGAGAGGTTTGTGTGAGTCCAACCCCCAAAGCCATAGGTGTGCTTAGTTGTTGCAGGGGGTCTAACTGTAAACCCAAGCACTGTATTTAAACAGTAGCCTGCACCGCAGATTTTAAAGTGCTTTTCCAGATTACTTAATGCTAATATTGTAGGTTTACCTGCCAAACTCAACCTCCTTACTTTGGAGAGCAATTACTCTTGCTTTGCCCCCCGTAAACCAGGGTGAGCTAAAAAGGAAAATGTGGTTGTGGAATTTACCTTCATTTCTAAAATGTGGACAGAGAAAGTTGAAGCTGAACTTTTTTTTTTTTCCCCTGAGCTTTGGAGGGATTTTTTTCTTTCTCCTCCAGGGCACTAAATATAGCCCAATTCATTGGAAGCCAGTTTGTAGCTGAACCACATGAGAAAGCCGCAGGCAGCTCCAGAGTTGCTAACACAACAGCCTGGAGGGGGGAGAAGGACAGATTCCCATTGCCAGCTGGAAAATCAGGCTTCCATACGCCTGCTCAGTTTTCACTTTGCCTCCTAGAGATGAGATGAGAAAAGAGTTTGCTACTCAGCTCCTTACCGCAGTGGATAGAGTAAGAAGAAATGTAATGGTTGGATCAGAGATGTTTTGTGTTATTAAAGCAGGGCATTATTGTGTGTAATCAGTGGAAGTGGGCACCTTGAGGAAAAGAATTTCCTAAGCCCCGCATTGGAGGATGGGGTTTTGTGGAAAGCTTTGTGGATGATGTAAAATTAAGGTGTTTCCCCTCCAAGGTTCTATCTCTACCTGTCCCACCATGAAAAAAAAAAATCCAATCTTGTCTTCAAGCCGGGCCAGAATGAAGGCCGCTGCTCAGATTTTAAAGTCCAGTCCAGTTCAGCATCTGGCTAGCTTGTGTTTCCAGCTGCTGCAAATTGCATGTGGGGTCCACACAGCCATGGCCAGGTCACTGCTTACGGCCACATTACTATGGAGAGAGAACAGGTGAACACATGGGTGAATGTGGGTCATGGAGCAAGAGAGAACTAGTGAAGGATACAAGAGGGAGGAAACTCTTTGGGGGTTTTAACTTGCCAAGATTTGGCATGCTTCTGATGGGATCCATCCCCTAGCCAACCCATTGTTCCCCAGAATAGACTAACAGGCAAGCATCTTCTCTATGTCACCCCACCTTCACTGTGCATGTACCCATCTCCTTCTTTGTTTGATCTCTTCCTCGGTGATCTGCAGGGAATGGACTAGAAGTACCTGGGGAGCGTGAAGTTGCAGCTTCCTGGTGAAGCTGCCCTGATAACCATGATTATAATGTCTGGCCTCCCTCTGTTCCTAGTATTAATATTAACAAAGAAACAATTATACCTGCCAAGGTTTGAGCTTAAAGACAAATACAGAGGTTAGAAACTGTAGATGGCCCCTAAACTGAACTCTGCCTCATATTCCCATCTCGTCTTAAAAAATCTGGCCACAGTGAGCACATAAGTCCTTTATGGCCGTGGCTCACTTGAAAAGGGGCAGCAATACCCTTCGGAGACGATGTCTGAGAATTCCAGGGCTTCTGTAGTCCCTGCCCAGCCCATGCCGCTCGGAGACATGACATGACTGCCATCTGAGTTACACTTCCAACATAGACCACGGGAAGGAAACTGAGTGGTGATAAGCACTGTTTTTGTTTGTTTGATATTTAACATCCCTAAAAGTCAAATCCTAAACCTACTACTAAAGAGCCAAGTGGCTTTGGCCTTCCACCTAAGAAGCTTTTAAACCTGTGGAGAATTTTTATGAGTTTATTTGAGCTAGACTGGTGACAGTTGCTGGGAAGCAAAATCTCACTGGATTGAGAAAATGCTCCAGAGAATGGCAGTCCTGCACCTTATTTTACGCATTATGATCAAAGGAGGAGGTGTAAAGGAGTTCCATGAAATCCATTGGTGGTAGATCAGGGAGGTGGGAGAAAGCAAAGGAGGCAAATCTCCTGGGATTGGATAAAATGTAAATGGAGTAGACACTTCTTTTACATTTATGGGCATAGGGTCGTAAGCAGTTAACAATTTACACAGTAACAATAGCAATAACATTGAGGGGTTCTGTGGTGTCTGCCTTGGCCCTGTGAGGGTCCAGAAAAAGGAAATTACCCTGACATTGCAAAGGCATATTATCATAGATGCAAAAAGACAATAGACAGGCTCAGTTAAGATAAAGATTGACCTCTGTCAGGGAAGACACCGGCCTAGGACATGACTACCTGCTATGACTCGCTTTTATTAAGAAGTTTCCATTTCAGACCATCCTGTGTGGTTACTTTAAGTCTCGGCATGTGTAAGCCATCCATGCAGGTCTCCCCTGAGCCTGTCAGGTCTAATATATGGGCCCTCTTCCTGTGCGTCGGTCTCTTCACCTGAAAAATGGGTGACTACTCTGTAGAGTTGTGTTCACACGAGGTAAACACTGTAACACATACGCACTAGACTGGGATAATAATAAGCAGAAAGTCAGTAACAAGTATTGTTGTTGTTAGCTTGGTCAGAAAGAAAAGTTTCCTGAGGTGCTTGGATTACAGAAAATTTTAGAGGTCCTTTATTGCTTTTAGGAGCCTTTTTCTCTGAAGACTGCTTTGTAATAAGCAGGAACTTGTTATGTTGCGTCATACTGAAAGAGATCTTCATTTTTCCCTCTGCCAGTCTGGGGGGCTGCAGGGAGAGGCAGGGACATCAACTGGAATCACCCCTCTGACTTAGCGAGAAGCATTAACATGGGTAAAGGAATAAACACAGATGGTTAAAAAAGACAGTAAAGAGCTGTGAACTAAGAGCTCAGAGAAAGCAGGAGGCAATATAACTCTCTTCAATTGCCTGCCAGTAACCTGCCCAGAACTGTGCTGTGGCCGTGGTTATCCGTAGCTCCTAGGTGGACAGAGGGCTGTGGCAGCCAGCAGTTTCAGGGAATGGGCAGTGTCTTCCTTATCAAGATGTGGGATAAACAGGAAGCTGGCAACTTCATAATTGGTATCTGGTTGACTATCTTGGGAGCACTTAACTTGATAACCTGGGTGACCCTCAGTCTTGCATTTAAAGTAATGTTTACTGAAGCGTGTGCCTCAGAAAAGTGGAGAGAGGTGGGGGTAGTTCTAGAGTCACCCTGAAACTCAGCAGTCACCCTTGTGGTGGTGGTGTGGGGGGGAGGTTTCTTCTCAAAAGTATTCTACACACTCTTGCGTGATTTTTGTTTTCTATTTGCTTCTCCCTTTGCAATTGTGGGTTGAGTTCGGGCAGAGAAACCTACAGTCTTAGCATTAGGTAATTTGAGGAAGGTTTAATACTCCTGAGGAGAGCTTTTAGAATCAGCTTTCCACCGGGGTTGCTAGTGCTGACGTGATTCTTAACTTAATTGAAATAGGTCTGGACGAATTTTCATTCACAACAAATTTTTCTGGGTGATACAAGAATATCCTTGACATAAAAGTAATGACCATATTTCTAATACAGATACAGCAAAATTCATTCTTTTAGGGGATTGAGGTTGTACTCTTCTCACATTTTTAGTTTTAAGTACTGAGATTTCATGTGGAATTCCAGAAGAATGGATGGGTGATTTATTGATTGATTGATTGATCAATCAATGAGAGAACCTTTGTTTGTATGTAGTTCCATGATAGATAGATAGATAGATAGATAGATAGACAGACAGACAGATAAATTTTCAGTGAGAGAACCTTCTTCATACATAGTTCCATAATACAGACAAAACTAGAAGTTGGATCTTCTTTTCATTTAAAGAGGGAAAGGATAAATTGTTAACCACCTATTGTTCTCCTCGCTGTATGCAGTTTTGAGGTATTCTAATCAACATTTTACTATTGCAGAATATATTCTTCCTTTGAGGGTCAAATTCTATATATCCAGGAATTACCTGCTGAACACACACACACACACACACACACACACACACACACTTCCGTCTTCTTTCTGCCTGATATTCTCTTGATGTAATTTAATAAGTTACTGATGTGGTTCAGCAAGACAGAAACTCAGCTTCTTGCTATCCCTATCTCCCAACCAGATAACGAAAAAAATTCTGCAAAGCCCCGGCATGGAATTACTGTTTAGTCACTTGGTTCTGAAGCTTGGTTTCCTCTCCCTGGAAAACCGTCGCACCTCTGTTTTGGACTTGCATATGTGTTGTCTGCAGTCCAATACTGACTGACTGAATGACTATTACTTTTGAATTGCAAAGAAAGGCACCCTCCTGCAAGAAGTTTCTCTTGTGTTAGAGAAATGCCTTTGAAACCCATTTACCCCTCAGAATTGGTCAACCAGGTGCCAGTTATGAAGTTGAAACCTTCCTGCTTATCCCCCGTCCTGATAAGGAAGACATTTCCATTTCCTGACGTTAATTGCTTTAAAAATAGCATGGTGTTTAATTATAAAAATTATGTGGTGACAACAAATACATATCTAACAACAAGTGAATCTAAAAATCAAGTGAATAAAAAAATCTGATGAATAGAATAAACTGAATAAATAGAATTAGGGGCATAGAAAGGGAGTGGACTGACAATTCTCGGCGGGGGGAGGGGTGCGAGAAGAGACTGGACAAAAATCATACATCTATGAATGAGGACAATGGGGGGTTTAAGGGCAGGGAGTGGGGTGGGAACTGGGTGAAGGGGAGCTATGTGGGGGGAAAAGAGGAACAACTGTAATAATCTGAACAATAAAGATGTATTTAAAAAATTATGTGGACTGTGGAAAATAGGAAAAATGCAGGAAAGGGTACATGGAAAAATGTTTCATTACTTATGCTATTTAACCAATAACTGAAGAGAAGACAGTAGGTCAGAAACAAGGGGTCCTTAAGGCACTGAAGGTATGCTCTGGAAACATTTTGGGGATAACTTTTCACTCTTTGTGGATATATAGTTTGACAAAATCAAGGCTTGTTCTATAATACACTGCACCTGACACGAAGCCTGTCACATTTCCAGCAATAGCATCTGAAACTCTTCAGTCTAGCTGAGCCATAAATTAAACCTGGGGATGAGGTAGTGGCCATGTGTGTGTCTGTAATGGGGAAAGATCACGCACATGTCATTAAGTATTCTTCTGTCACACGACTTCCCGTGGCTGTGTAAAATCTACCATATAAATGCAACTTAATGTACCCTGGTTTCCATGCTCGGACACTTACCTGTTTCCACTTAATTTTGTACATTGGGTGTGTGTGGGGGGGAATATCCTAAAAGACACATTTGAGTCAGAATATCTGATGGCAATTTTAAGGAACTGATAAATTATCCTTGACACTTTATATCCACATCCCCCCACCTTCTCTTTCTTTTTTTTCTGCCTCCTTTTCTCTCCTCCTTCCTCTCCCTAGCATTTATGCTGGCTAGTGTTCTCCCTCCCTTTCTTCTTTCCTCACTTGTAACATGAGGATAATAACACCTATATCCTGGTGATGTGTGTGAGGTAACTGCACGTGAGGTGGTTAATATAGTCCAGAGCAAATAATAAAATGGAAAGTCAATAGTGTCACTGTTCTCGTTTTTTTCTGAGATGTGGATGAGAAATGGAAGGAAGATGGTTTGCTTTGACACTAAAGACTAGACCCTCACAAAACCAGAAGTATTCCTCTTCCATGCAGTTCAACCAACACATGTGATGCCTTAACCATTTTAAATGAGATGAGATATACATGACTGTCTGACTGACTGACTGACTGAATGAATGAATGAATGAATGAATGAGTTGGGCACCAACAATGCACTGCTGAGTTCCAGATGGTGTTTGAGTAGACTCTGAAGAACATGTAGAGAGAAAGTTTTAATGGACCAGCAATTGGGAAAGAACACTTAACGGAAGAGAATGCCAACAGCAAAAAGCTTCTCTTTTTTTTGTCTCCACAGGATAGTTCGATCTAATTGTTTTTAGAAACCCAAAATTGTAAAGCATGATGTAACTGGGGATAGATTTTCTCTCCTGCAGTAAAACACTTGTTCCTTTAATGTGAAACTACAATTTATTTTGGACCTATTATATGCCAAACACTTAGTAGAGTTTTGGAAGAAACTAAAATCGTTTTCTCTAGGATCAGTGCCTAGTATAAAATCTGAGAAACAACACATGTTTAATAAATAGCTGTTGAATAAATGAATCAATTGAATATTTTACATTTTGAATTATTGAAACCATGGACAATATTGATATAGTCAGGAAAATAACAAAGAAATCAATTTAAAATTATAGTCTGTACCTTCCTAAAATCAAGAACCAGTGATTAATTCTCTTTATTTCATACATTCAGCAGGCATGTGAGATTCTGTTCAGGCCAGGCATAGAGCAGAGTTTGGGATATTGGGAGGAAATGAAGAGTAATCTAATTTGGCTGTGACATGGGATGAGAAGAGGAATATACCAAATATAAAGACAGAAAGTGCTGTTTTGGGGGGTTTTTGAGTGTGGGTGTTATCCTGGCAAGTTGGGGGAGTCACTTTGGCTAGTGGGCTGCTGGCTTTTAAAGTCTGATCCCTGCAGCATCCTTTGTACACCCCTCACCCCTGTACCCCTGGGTTTGGCAGAAATCAGTCAGCAAACACTGGTTCTCATTGATTCACTTATTCAGCCAATATTTATTAAACATGTACTGTTTCTCAGATTTCATGCTAGGCACTGGTAACCAAGAAAATTAAGATTTTTAGAAAAAAAAACTATTTTTTCTTGTTTCTTCCAAAGTTCTACAAAGTATTTGGCACATAATAGGTCCAAAATAAATGGTAGTTCCATATTAACGGAGCCAGTGTTGTATTGTGGGAGAAAAAGTCTACCCTCAGTCACACCATTCTTTGTCATTTGGGGTTTCTAAACGCAATTAGATTGAGCCACGAGGTGCAATACAAAAAGCGCTACCTGATTTAGTGTCCAGACTCCTGGATCCTAACAGAAACCACTACAACTCAGAAGCAGACTTCACCTTTATCCTCACCTGCGTCCAGTTTGCATCTTATTAACCCAGGAAATGGTACTGTCCATCCCAGGCATTGGACTTGAACAGGGCGGGAGGCACACCCGGCCTTATGCGGAGCCTGTAGCATTTCCAGCGGTGGCATCTGAAAATCTTCCTTTCGGTCTTAGCTAGCTAATTATGCGGTGCAACCTGAGCCATCAATTGAACCTGAGGCTGAGACTCTGACCAAGTGCGCACCCCGTGATGTTTATGAGCTGTAAGGTCATGGCAGAAAGCAGCCAGGAACATAGTAGTAATGGCCTGTGGGCCTCTCCGGAAATTATTAATTAAATTTTATCTTCTCCCCGGCATGCTTCAGTGCCACCACTGTGAGCCTTTGGAGCTGGGGAAACGGCACCCCGGTAATAACCAGCCTTATCACCAGGCTGGCAGCCATTCACTGCACTCCTTTGTCTGACACCACGCGGGGACCGCAGCGTGGAAGTCAGGTCTTCTGCAAAAGCCCGGGTTCAGATCTGGTGATAGGAAAGCGACGCGCCAGCTGCGAGCAGAATAATCGATTTTCTGGGAACGAGAGGTGGGCACGGCCCCTTTCCAGCCCCTTCCCTGGCCAGGGTTATCCCCGATGAGCGAAAACCACTCTCGGAAGACAGAAGGAAGGGTGATTCGAGTGGCACTGTGCTGCCACCATCCCGCAGGGACTGCAGTTTGGGAGTCCCCGGCTTCCAGTGCAGGCAGGCCTGGCTGGGAAACTCAGAACTGAAACCCCATTCCCGGCTCCTTTCTCTGCGCGACTCCCCAGATGGGTCGGCCCGGCCCAGGCATCAAATGGCATTTTTGTCTCCCATTCAGGCTTGCTGTGTCAGCCAGCTGTGTGCACCCTGCCCCGCACCGAAACTCCCACACCAACTGGGTTCCCATCAGCCGGCCCCCATTCTGATGACCCACGCAGCAGATTGGAGTCCAGCCCTGGATTTCCATAGATGAGTGGGCCTGCCCCACTAATGGAGATTTAAGCATCTTCCTTTCCGGGGAGACAGCAGGTAGAGAATGTCAGGCACAGATGTGCGTGATTAGATTCTGAGTTTTCCAAATCGTTACTTAAACTCGCCTTCTGCGGCCCAGCTCCGGATTTTGATGACTGGGCCATGTGTCCCCCCTTTCTGCGTCTGAAACACTGACCCATCTCCTGGCTCCCTGGTCCTCTTTGTTATAGAACACTCCGGGTAGAGAAAGTCTAGAAGAAGTGAAAATTGAACTGGAGAGATCTTGACTGAACGCCACCAGTAAGACCAAGAATGAATAAGATACAGTCTCGGGAGAAAGAAAATCAAACCGTGACAACACTGACGACAGTCATGACAGTTTTTACTCAAATTGCCTCAGAGTAGGCTGCGTGTTTGAGGTTGGCAGCACATGGGGAATGACACTGGCATCTTCATTATGGCCTTCCTAATCACGTCATGTCCCTGGGAGATTCTCATTTAAACATGCTACCGCTCACCGTTGGGGTTAGAACTTTATTTTGGACAACTGCAGTTTCATAGGGGAATCGGGATCACGCTGGAATCTGAAAACTATTTTAAGGTGCTCTGCTTTAGAAAACCTGGTAAGCTCTATGGACTTGTCAGGCAGGAAATTGATGCCAAGAATATCTTCAGTGGAGACATCATCAGACCAGAATAGTAAATTGTTATTGAAACGCTAGAACCCAAAGGCTTGCAATTGTCTGAGGAAGAAAGGAAATGGCTTAACCTTGGGAATACTTCTGGTTCTGTGTGTGATTCTACTAGAAGATTAGACTCTCAAAAGCGGAAGGAGTTTGGACCCACATCTTGTCCAGCATCCTGCCATTTGTATAAATTCCTTCTAGGATTTCTCTGCTGAGTGATCATCCAGTGTTTCATAAAAATCCTTGATGGCCGGAAAGTTCAATTCCTTACAGCAGTGCATATCTATTTTTTCAAAAGTTATGTGTTGTTGTTAATATACTAGAGGACTGATGCACGGTCCTGGGTTTGTCTGGAAGGTCGTCCAGAAGACATCTGGAAGGTCATTCAGCTGTCCGGTCTAATTAGCATATCACAGTTTTATTATTATAGATTGGGCAGAAAAGGTGAAAGTAATTGAACCAATTAAGTTTTACGTGTTCTAGCTATATTAGTGGAAAAGACATCTCAATTTCAACAGTTAAAGGGTATCTTTTCAAAATTATGCATAGGAAATTTTTGAGTGGTTTTGTGAGCTTAATAGCATGATGCTATTACTAATTTCAACAATGATATTTTTAAGTTTTATTTAGCTGTTCTAGTTTGATGAAATATATGTAACACAAAATCTGCCATTTTTAAGTGTACAATTTAGTGGCATTAATGGCATTCACAGTTGCAACTATAACCACTATTTCCAAAAGTTTTCATTGCCCAGAGACTCTGTACCAATTAAGTAGTAATTCTTCTCATGTCCCTCCCTGTCGTCCCTGGTAGCCTCTAATCTTTTTTTGTTTCTGTAAATTTGCCTATTCTAGATATTTCATATAAGTGAAATAATATAATAATTGCCCTTTTGTGTTTGATTGTATTGACTTAGTATAATGTTTTCAAGGTACCTCCATGTTGTAGCTTGTATCAGAACTTCATTCCTTTTTATGGCTGAATAATATTCCATTGTACTAGTCTTTAACCTTCTTAGGCAAGTTTATTTCCTAGTATTTTATTCTTTATTATGCTATGTTAAAAGGATTGGGTTGTTTGTTTTTTCATTTTTTGGGGGAGTGCTCATTGCTAGTGTATAGAAAGACAACTGGTTTTTTTGTGTTGATTTTATATCTTGCAACTTCATTTGGTAGCTACCAAATGAAGTTGCAAGATATAAAATCAATTTTTAATGGATATTTTTAATGGATATTTTAGGTGTTTTTAGGTATAAGATCATATCATCTGTAGGTATAGTTTTGCTGCTTCCTTTCCACTTTGAATGCCTTTTCTTTCTTCTTCTTGCCTAATTGCACGGGCTCAAACTTTTAATACAGTCAAATAGAAATGATGAAACAGACATCTTTGTCTTGTTCCTGATCTTGGGGTCAGCTTTCATTCTTTCACCTCTCAGGATGATCTTATATATGCATTTTAATATGGTCTTTATCAGGTTAAAGAAGTTTTTATAACTTCTACTTCTAATATGTTACAGAGAATTGGAATAATCAAACAGTGCTCGGAGAGTTTGGCGTTACATTTATTATGCACGGGTCCAGAGGAAGATGTTTCTCAAATTCTGGGCCCCAACATGCAGGAATTTTCCCTATTTCTATGTTTTTACCTTCTTTGTCTCCTAAAGAAGGGATGTTTCCCGTCCCTTTTGCAAGTTCTTAAAGAGCTCCTATGTGTCGGGGCCTTGGGACCTCAACCAAAAGCCTGGCCTGGTGCCAGCACTGATAATTTTGTCCAGGAAAGGTTTAATGGCCTCTCTGGAGTGAGAGTAGTCTCATTTTCCTTATTATTTAAGTAAGCAAATATTTACAGAAGCCAAATAGCAGGGTTAAAATTTCAAACAGCAGTTTTTATATAAGATGGATGCTTCAATATATTGAGTATTTTTAGCATGAAAGGATGTTAGATTCTGTCTAACATTTTTCTGTGTCAACTGAACTAATCCTGTGTTTTTCCCCTCATTCTATTGTGCGGTGCAGTATACTGATTGGTTTCTGGATATTGAATCAACCTTGAAATAGTATAAAGAACCTCACTTGGTCAGGGTGTATAATCTTTGCAACATGCTGCTGAATTTATTTTCCTAATAATTGCTGAGGATTTTGTATCAGTATTCTTATAAATAAAAATACTGATCTGTAGTTTCCTGTAATGTTCCTTTTATGGCTGACTTTGCTCTTACCCTAGGCTACTACTACAGCATTGTATTGGGGAGGGCAAGGCCAATGTGAAAGGATGAGGTATTTGGGGAAAGAGATAGTCTATGCAGGCAGGCTGTCACTGGGTATGAAAGAAACATTATTTGGATAACTCACATTTTAAAAAATATCATAGCAATTGAAGTTGTTCTCTACTGTTAAGATATTTCAGGCAAAGCTGGATCAATGGGGAGACAATATTTCCTAAAACACATGTTTAGTTGCTCAATATATAAAGCAAAACTTAAAAGAGACTACCCAAATGTAGTAACAAGCTGAAGGGAAGATGAAAAAAAAAAAAGGAATGAACTTTGATTACTTCTGAGTTCTATGTGTCATTCAGTCCACTTGCTCTATTTTTTCAGACATTTATTTTTATAGTTTGGCTGCAATTCATGATTTTTGGCCGGTGTGCTATTACAAGGGAGAATGTGACCTGGTTTCCCTCATCAACCACACACTAAAAGAGGAGACCATTGCCACAGCTTTAATTCAAATCCAGATCATGGAAACCACAGTCAGAAAAGAGCCTAAAGCCTGGCTCTGCTTTCTGCGGATGTTTTGAAAAGATGAAATGAAAACTTAAAGGAGAAAGGACACTAGCTCCTCAGAATTATATCAGACATATTATCATGGAAGATGCAAAGGAGTTCCTGAAACACAAATGATGGGGCACATGATGGTCATTTCCCATAATCCATCATGTTTTCCAGGTCTCTCTCCATCAGCTGGATAATACTCTTTAATCTCTGATGCTGATTTAAAATTCCATCAGAGGGAAGTAATGCATTTCTGTTCTGGAGGTTTGCTATGGCAAATGCATTACTAGATTAACTTTATCTTCACAATTTCAGTGGCCTTTTAGGTGCTAAGATGATTTTAAAATAAAATAAAACAAGAATCTATTTGAAAATGTGTTTTTTTCACACCAGAACTCATGTGTGATGTTTACGGAGGGCTAGTTGATATCTGAAAAGCTGAAATCCTGTTCTTTACAAGCAGAAGAGCCTTGGCGGTAAAAGAACTGGACCATCCAAACCTTTACATGATCGGGGATCAGTCTAGTGCAAGCATGTCAAACTCGCGGCCAGTGGGTCAAATGTTATACCCAAATGAGGTTTTCATCCTTGTTCTTTTGTGTATTTTGACCTTTGTATCATAAGCAAAGTTAGTTGTTCTTAAACTGGTTGCCACAGAAGCCTTTGATCAGAAGAAGCTCACTTGTGGGTATAAATAAGTAAAACAGATGAAGGCGCTGGCTGAGGGAGTGGGAGGACGGCTTCATTCTTCTCTAACAGTGGCCCTTGAGGGGGTTAGGACTAGGCCTCAGCAGAGCAGTTTTCTGGTTCCATTATTGGAATGCATTTCACAAAAGAGAATCAAATGCATAAATGCATTTCCTTAAAAAGAATTCAGACAACATGGAAGACTATAGACCGAAAAGTTACTCTCCCCCGTACCTCCTCTCTTCCAGAGCTCCCTACCTTGAACAATTTGATGGTCTCAGTATGGATCTTTTCTTTATATTTAGCAATAAATATATGTGTATAACTAATTAAATATATAGTTCGGAGGTTTTGAAATATACAGTCTATTCATTTAAATTTCATAGGGCAAGGGCTTTTGTCTATGTCATTGAATTGTTTATCCTCAGTGTTAAAACAGTGCCTTGGCAGATAATCCATCAATAAATGTTTGTTGGATTCAAGACTGAATTAGCCTGCAACTCGATTTTTTATGTTTAGCAGTAGGTTTTAGAGATCTTTCCATATCAATCTTTTTACAGATCACATTGTATTTTATAGTATGGATGTTCCAGATTATTCCCCGCCCCCCAACCCCCATCCCCTACCCCCACACCTCCGTGGATATAATTCTAGTTGTCTCCAGCTTTCTACTACAATAAGCAATGATGCAGGGAATGTTCATATAAATGGCTGCTTCTGTACGTGTGCCCGGGCTTCTGCAAGATGGCCTTTTTGAAGTGTGACTTCTGGGTCAGAGGGTATGCACATTCTAACTTAGTGTGGATAGGTTCTTGGAATCCTTTCTTTTCTCCTGGCAAATGAGAACAGAGATAGAATTCAGCTTGGGAGTTTTTTATGGGCCAGGATCTGAGGTGTATCATCTCCACCCACATTCCATTGCTAGAACTCAGTCACATGGCATCTTAACTGTAAGAGAAACTGGGAAATATTGTTTAGCTGTGTGCCCAAGAAAAATGGATAGTTAGGTGAGCTGCTAGCCTGTCTGTTACAGGAAGGGAAGCTGGAAAATGCTGTTTGTACCTCATCTATGCCCAACTTAAATTGGATTCTTATTGAATGGAAAGTGTGATTTCAGTAAACAACTCACCTGCCACTGGTCTATTGGCATTTGGGTTTGCATCCTCTGATATAAATCATCTTCACGGCAACCCTCTCTATTTAAACATGGAAGTTCCCAAACATTTGCAGTTCACTGAATTTTAGCTAAATCTAAGTATGCTTTGGGTCAACAGGTTCTCGTGTAATTGACTTGGAAATGATTGGCAGCGCAAGATGGATCTTTAAAAAAAAAAATTAGTAGCACCTGTTCACAAGGGATTTATTGTGTTTAGTGATCAGAAGCTTGGACCTTATCATCTGTCTCCAGGTTGTCAAGTCACTTATCATAGCCTTTGAAATTTCTGTATTGGTGCTGAGCGATGAATGAGCATCAAAGAGGTATTTTACTGCTCCTTCGGTAATCTTGGCCATTGACGATGGCCAGACCATGGGATTAAGCCTGCCTCTAGAATTCTGGCACTGGAAGCTTTAGGCCTAAGATATGAGGATGTCTTTGAATGTCCTCCTCCTTCCTCTTCCATCTGATGTTATCTCATAATAACCCAGCCAGAGTGAAACCTGGTATGGTTTCTATTTATTTGTATTATCCATGACTCGACGGGAAAGCCATCTGTGGATTTTCAAAATGCTGCGAAGAGAGCCCTGTGGAGCATGGATGGCCCCTCATGCATAAGTAAGCTCCGGTTTTGATTAATAAAGGATGCCACTGTCCATATGGGGCTTTGTTGTTTTTTATTGGTTTTTTTTTGAGGAGGTAAACAAACAGATCGCTCTCTGCACACACCCCTAACCACTGCTGCAGCCTCACTGAGCTGCTCCTCGTCCCCCAAACACGTCGGCACTTTCCTGACTCCTGCTTGCGCTGGCGCCTTTTCCTGACACCAGCTCCCCTGCGTTCTCTAGTCCCCGCTCAAATGACACCTCCTCTGTGTTGAGACCCTCTCCTCCACATACTTGCCTCCCCCACTTTGACCTGTTGCCCTTGCATTTTCCTCTGACTACAATAGTGTTGGAAAATAAGGAAATATAGAAAAATATAAAAGGAGAAAAGTCAAATGACTTATCAGACTACTTAGTAATTTCTGTTAATATTTAGGTATACACCTTTCCAATATATTTCAGTATGTTTCCATGTTCATTATATTTAAAGCATGTTTATATGTACATACATGTACATGTATACACACACACACACACACACATATATATATATATATATACTGTATAAAATACTCTATACAGTTTTTTACTTAACAGTATATTTTGAACAATTTCATGTGTCACTAATGATTCTTCTAAATTACAATTGAGTTTTTTAGTATTCTACATTATGCCTGGGATAATTTTTTAATTATTCTCCATACTTTTACATCTAGGTTGTTTCTGATTTTTGTTTTTGTTTTGTTTTGTTTTTTGCTAGTATAAATAATGCTGTAAAAAACATCCTTTTTGATAAAACTGATACATTCTTGGTTATTTTTTTAGAATTAACTTAGAACTGGAGTAACTAGGTAAAAGACAAGTCCATATATATTTTTAATGCTTTTGATGATTTTTGCTGGTTTTATTATAACACTTATTAGAATGAAATAATTGTGTTGTTGTCTGTCCTATTTAGCTATAAATTCTTTGAGAACAAGGGCTTGCTTATATTTGAGTTTATATTGTCTGAAACAGTGCCTGGCCTATAACAGATGTCAATAAATATTGAATCAATGAATGGAGGGGGAAATTGGCATGTGGCTCATGACTCTTAAAGTTTAATAAGCCAATATAGATCCTATTTAAGGCAGTATTTCCCAAGGTGTGTTCTATGTCATTCATTCCTTCAGATACTAATTAGATTACAACAGTGATTGCTGACAAAAATGTCCTGGAGAGGTAGTTGGACAAAACATTACACAAAAAAGAAATAATTATAGTTTGTGATAACCATGCAGGAAATACATAGGATACTGTCATAGGACAGTGCAAATTTTAGGATGTATCAGAATCATCTAGAAGGCTTATTGATACAGATGGCTGGGCCCCATCCCTAGAGTTTCCAATTTAAAAGATTGGGGGGTGGGGGAGAGGTGTGTGTGAGGAGATGGGCTGAAGGGCTGAGATCTTGCATTTTAAACAAGTTCCCTGGTCTTGCTGATGCTTTGAGAGAGGATAGCGAGGCTGAGACCTGAGGGGTGGGGTGAAATATTTCAGACACAGTATTTCAGGCAGAGACAAGAGCAAATGTCCAGAAATAGGAAAAGGCTTGACTTGTTTAGTTGCTGGGAGGAGGCCAGTGAAGCTGGAAGGTACCAAGGAAGAGAATGAAAAAAAGTGAAGTCATCGGATGGGCTCCGCCTCAGCCAGCATCTGGCCTTTTAGGCCGTTAGAAGGAGTTTGGATTATACCTTAAGGCATCGGGAAGCCAACAAGAATTATGAGCAGAGAAGGAATGAAATGCAGTTCATACTTTAAAGACATCACCCTGTTTGTTGAAAGGAGAAACAATAGAAAGTTGATAGCAGGAGTGGTAGAAAGACCAGATTTGGAGGCCATGACCGTGAACTTGAGTGAGAGATGAGGTTGTCCTGAGCTAGAGCAGTGGTCGGCAAACTGCGGCTTGCGAGCCACATGCGGCTCTTTGGCCCCTTGAGTGTGGCTCTTCCACAAAATAACACGGCCTGGATGAGTCTATTTTAAAGAAGTGGCGTTAAAAGAAGTTTAAGTTTAAAAAATTTGGCTCTAAAAAGAAATTTCAATCGTTCTATTGGCTCTGTTGACTAATGAGTTTGCCGACCACTGAGCTAGAGCATAACAGTGGATGTGGAGAAGGGGCAGGAGAGCAGCTATAACTGTTTCACCACCACCCCAAAAGTGTTTGTAAAGTACCTACTATCACAAATTTAGAGCCAGTTCTTAACTGCGGAACTTTCCAGAGCCTTTAAAATGGAAATGTTCTTTATAAACCACTAAGATATTTTTTCCCAGAGCACCTCCAGGGATGACTGTTCCATTGGCTGTTAATAATGGTTGAAGCACCCCCCTGGCCTCCATTTTTGAAGGCTCTGGCCCTCTATTGGCCTCAGTGGCCCAGTCATCCAGGGAACGTTCACTCTGTCCCTGCAAGAACGAGCTGCAGGGCAGCCATCACTTTCCCAGCTAATGTTGAGCTCAGCTTAGGAGCCTGAAGCCAGAAGCACCTGACATGGACTGCTAGCCCCAGGTGACCTGTGAATTAAATGAATGACTAGGTGACTGAAGAGCCTGTGAGTTCTTTAGATTCCTTCAACAGGTAAGACTAGGGGCGTACGCATGAGCTTCAAACCTTGAAGTTATGAGACACGTCCACACACTCTGTAATATGCCTGTTTTGTGATTACCAGCTCCACCTAAATATTTAGTGATGGCTTGGCATATGAAAGAGGAGACTCAGGAACACTACCTAGATCATTTGTGCTGTCGCTGCTTCTGCTGAGATTGTGTGGTGGAGGGGAGGTGCAGTAGCTTCTACCTCATTGCTCCACAACCTACTATGTGTGAGACTTTCAGGATTTAACCTCAATGGGCCTCAGTTTTGTCACTCAAAATTGGAAATACTAGCACTCATCTGAGGAAGTGCGTATGCGGATTCATGAAGTCCTTCAGGTAAAGCATGTAGTACAACATTACTGACTGTTATAGCTTCCTGTTGTTACTAGAAGCAGTGATGTGTTTTCTGCCTTGGTTTTGGTCAGATGTGAACTTGGCTCTTTCAGCTGCTGGAAACCCCAGACCCCTCATTCCCTTCTCACCTGCTCCTTATTGAGGGATTTATATACTCAGTTCTTCTTTCTTGGGGTGCAATTTTGCAGGGAGTATTTTCTTTTGAAAATAAATGGTCCTTCTTTTAACCACATGCTAATTATGAGAAAATTTCTTTTACATTTCCCCCCCAGACATCTTGTTTAAATCTAAAAATACTAGAATGAAATTTTTTTGGTGGGGGCGAGGGGGAGGTGGATAGTGGATCGTTTTTTGATCATCAGCAAAATACATTTAAGACTACATCCAAGACTACTGGAGGTGAGGCAGAGCAACTTTTCAGGAGCAGATAGTTAGCAAAGACATCTTTCTGCCTTTAAGCAAGGCAGAAGCATAATGAATCACCAGATGATGACAAATGGAGAATCAAAAAGAAAGATCTATCCCAAACAGCTGGTCTAGGCACTTTCACAAGGTGCCTGATGGGCTTGGAAGTTGCCATGTGAGAAATGGCAATCCAGCTGAAGCACTCTGTGTGTCAGGGTGACTTAATTAAAGTCTTCCTGGTGTCCGTTTGGGAGATCTAATGAGTTTTCTCATGTCAGGTTTATCCCAGCACTTCCTGTGGTGCAATATCTGAATTAACTATCTTTTCTGTAAATCTGATGAGGAAACCAAGTTCTAAAATGAATGTATCCAGGGCTGGAAGAATCCTGGATGAAAGCTTAGAGGTGGCATATGGATGTAAAGAAAGTGTGGTCTTGATGTTTTCAGGTTGGGCACAATTTATTGATTTTGTTTTTTGGTGTTTTTTTTCTTTTAGAGAAAGAGGAGAAGGAGAGAGACCAAAAAAAAAATGCTGAAAGAGAAACATCCATTGGCTGCCTCCTGCCCTCCCCTACTGGGGATCGAGCATATGCTGAACAGGAATCAAACCAGTGATCTCTCAGTGAATGATGATGCATAACCAAATGGACTGGGCACAATTTAAGTACTTTTTACAATTGAGGGTAGTACCAGTGCCATCTGTAATAATTCAGATGCCATCAAAAAGGGTTTGATCACTTCTTACAGAGTATGTTTTTCACTCCATATTCTGGGTACGGTTCTTCTAATTCAGGCCTGACCTTAAGGCTCAGAATAAATGAGAATACATTTACTTTATTTCTTTTATGATGTTTGACTTCCTTATGAAGCTTTTCTTACCAGAATGGTAGTAATTCTTAAAATTATCCTAGGACTGTGTGGGAACATACAATGCCAAACATGGATTTCCTGTGCTCAATCTAGCTAAGTAAGGAATGTGAAAGCATTCACATACCACATGAAAACTATGTATTTTAATTTATAACTATGGACATTGGCAGGTGACATACAGTTACTGTTTACATCTGTGTGTCTGAGCAACCTTTTAAACATTAATATTGGGTTTTTCACAACATATTAAAAATTCTAAGTTTCTATTTGGAATTTAATAAAAGTGATTTGTTATAAAATAAGCTGGGTCATACAGTTTGAACAAAATCTACTTGGTCCTTCTCAAACTTCTATTTACAACTATGTGTTTTCTACCAAGTGTTTAATCAGTGGCCTCATTAGCTCTTCTTACATTGAGAAGAATAGAATTCTTAACTGTGTTGCAATAAAGTAGCTTAATATTTTATTAATAGCTATGAAAATCTTTATTAGGTTTAGCTAGGGCAGAGTAAAAACATATGTATATATGTATGTGTGTGTATATTGTTTTTTTTTTCTTTCTTTAGAGGGTTGGAGATGATCCAGACAGACAGACATCTTTTTACTAGTATGGTTGATCATCTCTTGAGACTAGAGGGTCTTTCATTATCTTAACCTTAGCAGACACCAAAAGGGCTAGAACCTATGACCTCTGCGTTAAGGTCACTTGCTGAGTAGAGATGCATAATGGAGAATAATGAACTCAATCTTGCAGACGTAGCAGAAGTGGACAAATATGTGATCAAGGAATAGGGACTCTGGGGGATCAGGGAAAACGAGAGCCCAGAGATGCCTGCTTGAAACCGTGTATGCATTAGGGGATGATTAAGTGTCCAGAAGTCATCCTTGGCTGTATAATCACTGATCTGGCCACCCAGGAGAGGCTCTTGATTTGTGTGTTTGCTTGGAGAGGAATGAACAAATAATACCCTACATACTTTTATGGAACAGTAGCTTTTTCTATTATATCCTGAAGCCCAAGTTCCTACTTAAACACCTTGATGGCTCATCTCTTCTCAGGGGACATTGCCTCAAAAGGAGAACCACAAGTCTTTTTTAAAAAGTATATTTTTTATTGATTTCAGAGAGGAAGGGAGAGCGAGAGAGAAACAGAAATCATTGATTGGATGCCTCTTGCACGCCCCCACTGGGGATTGAGCCCACAACCCAGGCATGTGCCCTTTAGTCCACAAGCCAATACTCTATCCACTGAGCCACACTGGTTAGCGCAAACCACAAGGCTTTTGTCACCTGCCCACAGCACTAGGTTCAGGTCCCTGAACCCTACATGCTCCCTCCATGTTATTTCTAATCTGTCTGTCTGTCTTCAATGTGGTTCATTTAGCTTTGGATGCCCTTCCTACCTTTTCTCAGAAGACTGTGCTTAGCCTTCAAACTCAAATCAGCTTCTGTCTTCTCCATACTGAGCTGGCTGCCCCATTCTGCAAATCTCCCTGCCTTGGATATTCTCTTTTCTATAAAGACTCTCTTAAGAATTATATCTAAACTGGAGGCCCAGTGCGTGAAAATTCATGCACTGGACGGGGGGTCCCTCAGCCCGACCTGCCCCCTCTCACAGTCCAGGAGCTCTTGGAGGCAGGAGGTGACCCAGTGATCAGGGGAAGATGATGCCCCATCACACCTCTGCTGCTGCCACTGCCAACAGCACAAGCCTCTGCCAGCCCTGATTACCTGAGCCTTGGGTGGCCCTGAGCGGCTGGGCAGCCTCCATCCAAGGCTTGCCTGAGCCTCAGGCTGGCCCTGGGCGGCTGGGGGACTGAGGGGACTTGGGGACTCAGGAAGCAGGCACGCAGAGTGGCTGGCCTGCCTGGGGAGGGCTGAGGGGATTGAGTGACACCATCTTGTGGCTGTAGGCACCACCATCTTTGAAGACATGGCAGTCAATTACCATATTCCCTCCTATTGGCTGTGCGTATCACCATATTTGAGGGTGGAGCAGTCAATTAGTATATTCCCTCCTGATTGGCTGTGGGCACTGCCATCTTTGATTGGATGCCTCCTGCACACCCCCCACTGGGGACTGAGCCTATAACCCAGGCATGTGCCCTTAACTGGAATCGAACCTGTGACCCTTCAGTCCACAAGCCAACACTCTATCCACTGAGCCAAACTGGTTAGAGCGGACCACAAGGCTTTTGTCACCTGTGATCTTTGTGATGGTGTGAGGGTCAATTAGCATATCCCCTCTTTATTAGATAGAATGGTTTATATTCTTGTGTGGAAGGTCCTTATTCAATTTTGATCTCCAGCCCTTAACATAGTATGTGGCACATGATAGGCATTCAGTAAGCATTCTTTGCACAGAACTATGGAAACCTGCATCCTTGCAGCACTTATTTGCATGGTTAGTAAATGATTTTCACTGCATGAGGCCTCACTCCCCCCTTATGAACAACAGAAAAGCTGTTCTCATAAACGACCATTTGTTGAGCATCAGCCAAGAGCCACGTCATGTGCCCGGTGCTTTACCTGCATTAATGCTCACTGAATTGCCAAAACAGTTTTCCCACCCTTAGCCACTGTGCTTTCTAAATAAGAAAAGTAAGGCTCAGAAAGGCTGAGGAACCCTCAGCTGGTATTTCAGCAGGTTGTGTTCCTTCTACCCCAGGAAGCCCTCGCTGTGTGCGTTCCCGTTTATAATTCAGTGCAGTTCCCTGTCTATGCCCTGGAGCCATTTCCATTTCCTCCTTCCTATTTGCTTACCAGACTCTGGGCAGATCACGGAGCCAAATCACTTTGGATGTTAGTGACAAGGGCGTGATTCCAGAGCTGAAGGCTGATGTTTTAAGTGTGTATTCAGGTTGTATTGATTTCTCCCCTCTCCACTTTGTCCCGGCCACGTCTTCCGGGCAGAAATGTAACAAAACAGGCTCTCGGAGCGGCTCCTTGGGGCCAGAAGGGTCACAGGTCACTGCATTGATGTGCGGGAAACATTTGCCAAATGACAGAGGCTCAACTAGAGAACTCTAAGTGACTCCAGTCAGACGTTGTTGCTATTCCGCACGTTTACTGATTGCCTGCCAGCCTGAACTGGGTGTGGTTTGACTCCAGGACAATGACACTAGTCACCCAGGCCTTCTGTGAGCCTAGAGCACCTTGACCACAACAACTACACTGCATGGTAGTTTCTTGTCTACCTCTCTCTTCCCTCTGATGAATTTCTTACACCCAAGGACTGGGTCTCATGCATCCATTTTTTCATTCAAGTCACAATTATTAAGCTCATATTGTGCTTCAAGTTTTGTGCCTGGCTCCAGGTAGATGGAGAGGAATAGAATGGAGAAGACCAAAATTCTGTTCCCAGAGAGTTTGCAGACACTTAAGAAACACCTACTCATAAATAGTTATAAGAACTCTTAGGTAGTTTATTCATCTCTGATGCCCAAAATCTTGGAATGATGAGTTATTCTGAGAAATAATAAAGGGTTCTGAGCACTCCTGGCCTGGAACTCTGCTAAATGTTTTAGATTCATATCTTATTTAATCCTTACATCCGCTTTATACGGAGATATTAATACTATTATTATCCCCATTTAATAGAGAGGGAAACTGAGTCCTCCTGGAAATGTTTGAGTGAATTCAGAAGGAGCCAGTGAGCCCACGCTGTTCAGAACTTCTTCTTGTCTCTTAAAATCTCCCACATGATAGATTATTCAATATCCTGCAGTAAACTGTTCTTGTGTGTTAGCCAACATCATGAACATTTTTGTCTTTAACATTTTATCCCGTACAAGGAATTCTACCAGTCTCTAGAGCATCTTGTATGAAATCATACTATTCCATTACATTTAAGTGGCCATTTGGAGGGAGAGCTGTTTAAGAAGAGCCATCAGCCTGAGATGACTTGAGGTTGGAAGGTTCTGGTCCCAAGATAAATTGAAAACGTAATGCTTGTAGCCCTTCCCTGCCATAGGTCCAACACAGAGCAGTTTGCTATCTGACACAGATCAGTGATTCATTCCCACTTTCTTCTCCCTCATCCAGCCAGGGAAACACAACTAACATTAACTACCACGCATTTAACGTTAACTACACACGGGGCACTACGCATCTTTTTCATCACTGTCATTGTTATTTCCCATTTTATGGATGGGAAAATAGAGGTTCAAAGAGAGACTGGACACGGCCAAAATTTGAACCCAGACAAATGGCTGCAGAGTCCAGACCCTTCGTTACTATCCTCCAAATATCTTCTTCACTCCCCACAGCAGATTTCAGCAGAGGCTCATTACGTCTGTGTGTGAAGGGTGGGAGGAGCGAAGTTCAGAAAGTCCCCACGGCAAGGTATGTCCCCTCCATCCCTCACCCACAAACTGACAGCAGAATCCGCAGACTCTGCGGACAGAGGTACTGAGGTCTCTCCCGACCCCTCCCACCCTCAATCTTTTCCTCCTCAAAACTCGGGGCATATGTCGCTTAAATATTTAGGTGACAATTCATCATGTCTTATCGCCTCTCATCTTACACTTGGTATCTCGCCTGTCCCTTCTAACGAGACTGTAGAGAGTTCATTCATCCCGAATGGCAGCTGCCTAACCCATTGTGGGGCACATGGACACTTCGTAAATGCCACTTGTCTGCTTAAAGAGGGACAGCAGTGCTTATTGGAGTCTAGAGGCGGATAGACTCCATTTTCTACTTATTAGCTGTGCAACCCAGTGAAAACAAATCCTCCACACTTTGTCTGCAAAAGAGAGAACAATACCTTCTAGGGTTGTGGGGACTATAAAGAGGATACATGTAAAGCACTTGGCATAGTTCCTGGCACATAATAAGCACTCAATAAATAGTAATTATTAATGTTATTGTTATTACAGAAACAGCTGAATTCATTGGGTGTTTGCTGTGTTCCATGCTATGCTGTGCTGTGCTAAATGCTTTGTGTGCAATTATCTCATTTAATTTTCACACAATACAGGAAAGATTTGTCAGCTGCAAAACACATGCCTCTCCCCTTTTTACCCCGAAGTTATTTAAGAACCCTGGATTTTCTCACTGTCTTTGGGGTCACGTGGCAGGCCAGCCAGGCACAAGTATGGTATCGTGACAACATGCTGAGTGTGTCGTGGTAATTGTGAGGACTCGCACAATAAGGAACTTAGTACAACAGCTGACTGACTGGAGTTGACAAATGTTTTGCTTTTTGTAATACAAATGTACAAATTTAAGTGGATTCAAGATAATTATGATACTGGCAGTCCCTCTCCATTCCACCCCTGTGCCCTCTCTCGAGTGGAAGAGGAAAGTCGGGAGAAAGGGGTTTGCCGATCAGAGCATCCCACATCATTCACGCACGTTGCTGTACAGAATAGGGTGAGAGTGGCCTGGGCACTACGTGTAGCACGAGCTCCTGAAGGACCTGAGACCCACGCCAGGCTGTTTTGCTCACTGTGATCTGGACCAGGACAAAGCAGAAGTCCTTTGTGAACCAGTGCGGGTACTTTACAGAGGAATGAGAGAGGCTGGGTTGTGAAAGCCTTGCCCTATAAATTTTTTATTTTTACCAATTTGGTGCTAAATTGTAAGTTAAGAGTTTTCTGGCTGTGCTGTAAAAGAAAAATATGCTTTGATGATTGAGAAAGGGATCTTGCAAAGCACAGAGGACCTTTAGGACTGTAAAACTACTCTGTTCGATACTACAATGGTGGGTATATGTTGTTATGCATTTGTCGACACCCATAGAAAATATCCCACCAAGAGTGATCCCTAATGTAAACTGTGGACTTTGGATGATAGTGATGTGTATGTGTAGGATGGGAGGGCGGGGGGGGTGGTGATCAATTGTAACATGTATCCCTCTGGTGAGGGATGTTAAAAATTGGGTAAGCTACACATGGATGGGGTTAGGGAATATATAGGAAATCGCTCTATCTTCTGCTCAATTTTCCTATGAACTTAACACTGCTCTAAAAAAAAATAAAGCCTATTAATAAAAAGGAATCCTGCCCAGCTCAACAAATATGTTTTGGCTATCTGCTATATGCAGATATTATAATAGATTCAGGGGACACCAACATAATTTATGCATGTCCTCTGTGAGAAAAATCAGTGCATATCTTATGTGAACTGAAGTCTAGGAAGAAAGAGCAACAATCCAAACTGCAAACATTTTAGTAAAGGTTGTATGAAGAGACATAGGGAGGGTGTTGGAGGTAGAAAGGAAAGGGATGTATCTAATTGGACCTGGAAGGTAGAGGTAAGGGAGGCTTTCGAGAGGAGGTGATGTCTGAGCAGGGTCTTGTAGTGTGAGTAGGAGTTTCAGGCCCATGAGGATGTGGAGTGAAGGTGTTCATCAATGATAGAATATAACAGATGTCATTCCATTGCTCGTTAGCTAACTCTAAATGTGTCACTAAGGTGCCTTTCAACTCAGTTTCGTGCAGTGGATAAATTCCTTTTTCTTTTTATTGAGTGCAATGAAGTTGGCTTAATTAATGTTTGTAAAGCTTTTAGTAATGTTTGGGTAAGAGATGAGCTAGAAGAGAAGTATATTACTTATAATATGATCAGAGCTTTACGAGCATCTGATCACTGAAGGAAAATTCCCTGAAAGGTCATTTCTAAGA
The DNA here is from genome assembly GCA_011751065.1 of Lasiurus cinereus. Lineage (NCBI taxonomy): Eukaryota > Metazoa > Chordata > Mammalia > Chiroptera > Vespertilionidae > Lasiurus > Lasiurus cinereus. The sequence goes on along the minus strand of JAAGEH010000088.1, from coordinate 4,673,687 downwards.
AGCAGTATTAGCCTGGTGGCTCTTAAGCCTTATGTAACTTCCTGGAACAATGCAGTAGCCAGCAAAAAGAAAATGACATCAACGTGGAGATGATAATGAATTTAAATCATAAGCCTCATTGCCTTACTGCAGCTGCTGAGGATGAGACAAGCTGGGAGCTTCTAAACTTAACTCTGCAACTGCCTGTATGCTTCTAATTAAACGTTTCAAATAAAATCAATACATTTGACAGATAAAAGAGCAGATGGCTTAAGGAAGAGAAGGGAAAGGCTGCATTAGGAAAGGGTTGGGCTTTTAAGGAAAAAAAAACATTTCATGTAGGAGAAAGCAGGGGTAGCAAGTGGACAAATTTGAAGGCTGGAGAGGCAGGGTTAGGTCCTGTTTCACCATAAATTTCGCTGTGCAATTTTAGTTTTCGGCCCAACTAAACCTGTCTGCTGCTCAGAATTCACACCTGTGAGATGGGAATGGCAGTCTGCTTCCACACACAGGTGTTCATCTGTTTCCCTAGAGTGGTGTGTTGTTGTTCTTCCTTCTTTCTTCTTCCATTCAACATGCATGTATTGAGCACCTACTAAGTACTGGTACTTTGCTGGATGCTGGGAATTCAGGGTGAGCAAAAATCAGACCAGGTGTTTTGCCTCTCCTGAAGCCAACTTAGCGCAGAACTAACTCATCATTAGGTAATTGACTAATTAAATTCAGCAAATGAAAATATTTAAACATTTTTCAATGCTGAGTCAACATTGGATGTTATTTGATGACGGTGATGATAATGCTGTATTTGTATTTTATTAACTTAATAAAATCTTTAACATACAATATAGTTAATCTTCATGGCAAATCTTTGAGGCAGATGTTGGTAACTTTTCACCAAGACAAAACTGAAATTTAAAGGGTGAGGGTGCTTGCCCAGAGTCACAAAGCCGGTTCATGGCAGAGCCCGAACTTGAAACCTGCTCCTCTCAGGCTAGTTTGCTGCAGCAGGCTGAAGCTTTTGGGTAGTTATTTGGCATTCCAGTCTTCTGATCATTGTATTGTCTCTAAGCCAAAGAGAATCCCGGTATGAGCCATTTCAGAAAATGCTGACATCACTGACGTTCCTGTGGAGAGGTGGGGGCAATCTACAGGGTAGAACTGTTGCATAGACAGAACTACGATGTGGGCAGAACGAGCTGGCATAGTGTCATGATGCCAGCCCTTTGTGAGGACGGTCTGTGCAGCTCTCGCTGGGAGTTCTCTGTCCTCCCTTGGTCCTTTTCATTTGGACATCAGTCTGCCTGCGTTTACTCGGCTTCAGCTGAGTTCAGGGAGGGTTCTGTTTACCTTGTGAAAAACGGACACTGGGCTCCATGGGTTCCCTTGGCCTTCAGAAGCCAAGCTGAGGTCTGGGCAAAGGGTTCCACGTGGGTACCGATAGAGTCATGGTTATACGAGGAATGTGCTTGCTATTTGATTCCACAGGGTAATCTAAGTGCCATTGTAATGTGGGATACAGGAGATATTCCAACATTCCCTCCCCCATATCTCACATATATGCAGATTTCTGATATTGCTACAGGAAATCTTGGACACTCCAGGGAAGATTCATAATGGCCCCTTTGTAAGACATACAATCATAGTGAAACCACCTCTGTTTTCCAGACATCCTGAATGTCTCCTCAAATGATGCTCTGCTTCTCCTCACCTTTCCTGGGAACGTCAATGGCACTCTGTGCCTTTCTGCCGGCACATGTCTCTTCTGTTGTTATGTTCCTACTCTAAACATTCTGTTCCACAATCCTCACCCCACATGACAGCCAGTACTATCTTTAAATAAGTGTGTATGCCTGTGTAATATATAACTATGTATATTAAATTCATACTAAAGGTCATGATAAATTGATATAAAACCATGTTTATTTCTCTGCCTCAAACCCTTCTATGGCTTCCCCTTACACATAGGATAAAACCATAACTTGACTGTGGCCTACCCAGCCCACCTCTCTCCCCCACTGCCCATTAATTTCTCAAACCCCTCCCTCAAGTTCCTTCCTCCTTTGTGGCCCTCACTCACCTATTCCCTCCGCTGGGACAGTTCTTCCCACATGTTTTCAAAGACTGCCTTTTTCATCCTAAAATCAAGAATACCCTGCTCCCTCCTACTCAGCCCTTCCTTTTCTAGCTTAACTAGTGTTTAACCCCTTCACCCCTTCCTTAGCCTTTATTTAATTGTTTCTGTAAGCCTCCTGAGGAGAGGGACACCCCTGATAGATCCTTAGATACCATGTACTATGCCCAGCAGAGCACCACTCAGTAACACATGGAATGAATAAATGATGGATGCATCTTGTTATCCACCCAACCTACACAATAACCATAGCAACGGTTACTAAGTGCTGACTGTAGGTATACCAGGCGCACTTCTAAGCATGGTACACGAACTCACCCACTTCATTCTCAGGCAAACCTATGAAGTCTGTATGGTTATTTATCCGCCTCTCTTTCAGATGAGCAAACAGAGAAGTTGAAGAATTTTAAATCTGTAACAGACAAATAACTTGCTGGAGACTCTACAGCTAGAAAATGACAGAGCCAGATGCAGAGGCAGGCATCCAGGGTCTGGAGCTCCTGCAGTCACTTCTAACCTCACTGTCTGCCTGGAGCCAAGAGTCATTTGAATTCATGGAAAGGAAGTTGGACCTGCGGCAGCGTGGGGAAATTAGCCGGTCTCACACCTGCCGCAGTGTACTCCTTCCCAGCCTGGGAGGCGAGGGCAGGCATCATTATTTCTTTAGTGTATCCATCTGAAAGGAAAGCCAGAGTCATCTCTGCAGATGCTGGGATTGAAAGAAGCCTTGTCCCCCTCATCAGAAAGCGTAATTAGGAGTTTCTCTGCCCGTTAAATGAGGCAGTGCATTGCTAACACACTTTGTGCAGTGTGAAACGGTCTAGACATGTAGTTGTTCTTATTTTCAAGCTGCCTGGGACAGTGGTTCATATTTCAGAACTGCTGGCTCAGAGTCTTTCAGAAATGCATGCACCCAGGAGTGAAGGAAAGGAAATGCCTCGGGTTTATTCCCTCTCATCATTCCGAAAACTAGGCAGAAATCCATTCTTCTCCTGAGTTTCCAAAAACCCAGGGTCAGAGATACGGAAATTTAAATATGCAGGCTGCTTTTAAATGATACATGAAAGGGGTTTTTGAAAGGAATGTGCTGTGATTGAATTTCTGGTCAGTCACCCAGAAGGCATTTTGCGCTAAGCTCTGGACCCAGTTCCACTGAAAATGCATGAAGCGCTGGTGCCTGCAGCCAGCCTACCCGCAGCCGGGGATCAAGGTCCCTACCACACAACGCCCATTAAATGATGCAGCCCCCCAGGCTCAAAGTTGAAGCCTGAATTAGCGCAAGCCTGAAATCCATTGCAAAGTTACTGTAAGAAATTCCTGACCACAAAACCCCTTTGATTTTAAACTACTTGATAAAACCAGCGTGAATTAATATATAACTTGGCTTTTTCAAAGGAGGCGCCTTTGTCACGTTCAAAAGAATTTTGCTACTCTTTGGAACTAAGAACATTGCTAAGCAGTGTTGTGCAAATAAAGGTCTCTTTGACCTGCCTTCCCAATCGATAAGAAACATGCATAAAAATGATCACTTATTGTCTATGACTTGTGCTGAGGTTATTTTTAAGAAAAACGACAGGAGTTGACTTTCTTAATAAGTTGCAGAGCACCACTGATCACCTTGTTTATTATTAAACAGGTTTGCTAAGCAATCTTTTTTCTTGGAGATGATCAAAGGCGAGCCTTAGCCTTATCTGACTTACCATGAAATTTCAGAGTAGTGGAATTTTAAATCATATTTCCTCCCTTTCAGTGTATTTTTAATATATATATATATATATATATATATATATATATATATATATTATGCCAGTAATGCATTTATAAAGTCCCGTGCAACAAAAATAGAGACAGAGCCGAGACTGGTTTGGCTCAGTGGATAGAGCGTCGGCTTGCGGACTGAAAGCTCCCAGGTTCGATTCCGGTTGGGGGCATGTACCTTGCTTGTGGGCACATCTCCACTGTGGGGCGTGCAGGAGGCGGCTGATCGATGTCTCTCTCTCATCGATGTTTCTGACTTTCTCTCTCTCTCCCTTCCTCTCTGTGAAAAATCAATAAAATATATATATTTTTAAAATAGAGACAGAGCAGATGAAGCTAATTTCACCTTCATGTCCCCATCCCACTCCTCAGAGGTAACCGTTACAGTCACTTGGTTATTTCTTACAGACCCTTTTCTGCATATTTGTCTCTGTGTACATATTAAATTTTTAATATTATGTATATATAAACATATGCCAGTTGAAATTACAAATCTTTAGCTCTGGCCCAGGTAGCTCAGTTGGTTAAAACATCATCCCGTATACTAAGGTTGCAAGTTCGATCCCCGGTCAGGGCACATATAAAAGTCAAACAATGAATGAATGCATAAATGTGGAGCAACAGATCTCTCTCTCTCTCTCTCTCTCTCTCCCTTTTGCCTCCTTCTCCCTTTCCTTTTGCAGACTCAGAGAATAAGTGCTTTGAGAGCTAAATTGATCTGCTCATCCCCTCTGTTCTTTTCCTCTCAGGTCTATCACTCATGCCTCCACATTATGGCTGTCGCCCAGCGACTGTCTAATCCAGCCAGTGCCACCTGTGACATTTTATTTTCTTTACTCCCAGCCCAAATGCCATTTCAAAGTCAAAGTTAGTATTTCTTCACAGATGTTGTGTCGTGCCAGGCACCAGTGATAAATGTTGCTAAGTTGAGGTGGGTCTGACTGGGATCTTTTCTCCAAGAAACTGAGATGGTGGAGAGACCATAAAACAGCTGTTAATTTCCCTCTCCAAGTGAGGAGGATTATGCCCAGTGGTGGAAAGCGGTTCTCGGGGTCCCCAGCCTAATTGTCTTGATTAGCACGCTGCACGGCCATCACAGGTGTAGCACATAATAGCTCTATAAGGTTTTCATAGCCAGGCCAATTAAAATTTGTCATTGAGCCAAGAACTAACAGTGCGTGCTTCCTGATGCCAAAAGTCAAAACGAGTTCTCTAAGTAAGAATTGCATTTCCAGGACAATTTCTGATTTCTAAAGCACATCTGCATTTCCTTCTGCTCATTTTTTCCTCCTGGGGAAGGCTAGCAGTTCAGGTGAGGGAACCAAAGTTCAGAGAGATTCAGTGACCTCCCAAATTATAGGACCCCAAAAATGGTGCCCAAAGGCTCGTGATAAAGATAAGTAACTTAAAGAAATTCTGCTGTCCAGATGGCAGTAGCTAACATGTATCCATCACTTACAAGTTTACAGAATGCTATTGTGTTTATTTTCTTATTTATCTTTCTGGTAACTGTGTGAATCAGCTCTTTATTCTCCCATTTTTACGCATACAAATTCTCAACACCATGGAATATTAGTTGAAATCCTGCATCTCAGGTTAGGGTTGAGGGAATTGTGGTTTTGGTGGTGACATCACTTGATCAAGGGCCTCTAGTTACCACATGATAGCATTAGGAAGGATAGGAACCTAGGCCGGCTGGCTCAGAGCCAGAGTTCTTTACCCACCATCCCATGCTCTGAGGTGTCTCTGGTGCAAGGTGTATTTTAGGGTTGTGGGCAGATAAGGCAGGGCAGCCGCGCGGTGTGGCAAAGACACAGAAGGGTGTGGGTCAGTGATTTATTTTCTTACTGAATTGGGAAAACGGGCAGTTTATATTCTCGGCCGAATATAATCTTTACCCCTGGTCTCCTCATGGTGCTGGCCGTGTGTGTTTGATGAAGGTGCTCCTGTTGATTTACGGGCCCCCCAGCAGAGGCCCGCACAGCCCTTAAAGGGCCCAAACAGCTGTGGATGGCCCCCAGGCAGAGCATAAATGTCTAGGCAGCCCAGGCAGGCTCAGAAGTTGATAGACAGCGGGCCTCAAGGAGGAGCAAGCTCTGAACTATTTGCCATCAGAGCCATAAACAGTCTCTTGCAGTAAAATGTGTTGCTCTTTGTTTCTTAGAGATGAGGAATGAGGAGGAACCCTCTTTGGCTCCTCTGACGATTTTTTTGTAGATGAAGGCTGAGCCCCCGAGTACAAACAATCTGCCTGGCCGGTGTCCCAGCGCTGAGGGCGCACACAGGCTGGTTCCCTGGTGATGCCCGCGCGGGTAGGAGTGGAATGTCACATTGCTCACTGCTGGAAGGCCAGTGTTTTCCACCCATTGTTCATTCTGAGAGCCTTCCCCAGTCCCAGCCCCGGAGTCGCTGGAGGAGGGAAGAGAATGGATTCTGTGTTCCTGTGGGGCAGGGCAGCCCAGGGGCCAGGTTCCTTTCATCCGCGGAACCAAGAATCACGATTTCCTCAAGAGCAAATGGCTTCCGTGGCCTCTTGGGCTGCAGAATCTCTGTATCGACTCGGCCGTTCCATCCTGATATCTGGAGGGGGGGTGTACAGGGAGTGGGGAGAGGAGGAAGATGTGGAGGGCAGCTAAAGTAGCCACATTGACAACATCTCAACACAAATAACTCCTTTTATTTAAAAAAAAAAAGGAATCAAAACTGGAGGCGGGGGGAAATGCAGGAACAGTTTCATGTTCTGTACTGTGTTTCATGTTCTGTACTGTGTTTCATATTTTTAAAAATGATAAGAAGGAAGAAAGAGCAGGTATCTATTTATGGAAATGGGTAAGTATTTATTTATAAGCGAGCATGTGTATCTATATATAGATTTTTAAAATGTTGCCATTTTTACAAAGATCATTCCGAGCATGGTGTGAATAAATCTACACTTGGCTTAGCTTAATGCAGTTGAATTGATTTCTGCCTGCTAACCTGTGATTCCCTCTCAGGGGGGAAGGATCAATAAGATTAGTCAGGCCCATTTCTGAATGTCGTCGGTGGGTCCTGGTTTAATCTTGGTAATCCTGGTTACACACCACTCAATGCAGAGGGAGAGTGCTTGACAGCAGCATTTGCTCCATAGTTTGAGACCATATTTGGGGGCGGGGAGGCGCATTTTCACTTACGACTTGGTGTTCAGTTCCTTCTCCTTTGGGCTTCATAGTTGGGCGCCTCTTTCCTTCCTTGTGCTGCAAAGGGCCTGTTGGGATTACCTGGGAGAAATGCACATGCCAGGGAAGAGAACTGAAAATAGGTTTTAAGCAGAATCAGAAAAAGAAACAAAAATAAATAAATAAATAAATAAATAAATAAAGCACTGAGGTGTTTGAGAGATTTAAATTGGATTAGAAGTGTGGAGGGAGGGGAGGCATTTAGTCCAGATATATAAATGCCATCAGAGACACTGGCTATACTTAATAACAATTCCTTCTCATCAGCACACAGGAGCTACATCATCCTTTCTTTCTCTTGAAAAGGGCCTCACACATGTGTCACAGCTGAGGAGAGTCCCATACACGATGCTGTCTGAGAGCCTCATTTTGATAGTTTATAAATTTTCCGCGAAGTCACATATGTAGGGAACCTGTGAATCCTACATCCTTTCCCAAGTTCTTGCAGACCAGCATGAATTGAAAACCCTAGTAGAATGTCCTTTTGGTGGCAAAAAGGGAAGAAAAGTAATTCTTTCCCCACCCACCCATTCATTTCCTACCCATCTTCATCCCATTAGACTATTGGTAAGGAGGGTTAAAAATATAAACGAAATGCATAGCACAGAACCTGGCTGATGTATTACTGTGTTAGTTTACTAGAACTGCTGTGACAAAGGACGATGGAACGAGTGGCATAAACAACAGAAAGTTACTGTCTCACCGTTCCAGAGGCTGGACGTCTGAGACCCAGATGGCGGCAGGGTGGGGTCCTCCTGGGGGCAGGGACAGAGAAGCTGTTCGTGCCTCTCTCCTAGCTTCTGTGCTTTGCTGGCAGACTCGGGCCTTCTTTGACTGACAGGTGCATTGCCCTGTCCTCTGTCTTCATGTTCCCATAGTGTCCTCCCTGTGTGCATGCCTCTGTCCCAATTTCTCCTTTTTATATGGACACCAGTCCTATTGGATCACAAAGACCACCCTCATCTTAACTAATGACATCTGCAGTGATCCTGTTTCAAATAAGTCACATTCTGAGGTATTGGGGGTCAGAACTTCAACATATGAATTTTAGGGGGACACAATTCAACCCATTACAATTACTACTATTTATTTTGGTTATAGTTAGGAAGCAATTCTTGGCTCTTCATAATTTCCTCTTCACTGTGGATCTACCTTCTCTACACTGCAAAAAAAAGGGGGGGGGGGCCTGGCTGTTGGGGCTCAGTGGTTGAACATCAACCTATGAACCAGGAGGTCACAGTTCGATTCCTGGTCAGAGCACATGCCTGGGTTGCAGGCTCCATCCCCACTGGGGGACGTGCAGGAGACAGCCGACCAATGATTCTCTGTCATCATTGATGTTTCTGTCTCTCTCCCTCCCTCTCTCTTCCTCTCTGAAATCAATAAAAATATGCATATTTTAAAATTTGCAACAAAGGGAATGAAATTGGAATGTTGTTGCATAGTGTGAATATCTCCAAGTAGCACAATGGCTGGAAAATTGCAGTGCTACCTCCACAATATCAGGACACTCGTGGTCCTGGTCAAGGGACCCAGGACCGTTGGTAAGACCCATCAGCAAGCAGCAGAGCTCATCATTAGTTACACCCAGAGTTCTGGCAATCTCTCCAGCCCTAAGATTTCTCGTCTCCTCCCACAGTGAACAGGCAGGCAGCAGCCTGCCCGGCCTCAGCAGATGGCGTGGAGTCCCCTGTGCCACTGGCGTCATGCACGTTTTAGATTTATTAAAACGCCCATGAAAAAAGAAATACCCTTAGGAGCAATAAAGTCCCAAATCCAGCAATTTTCTGCAGCATCACAGCAAAGTCCCCCCGGCTGTTGTTGAAATGGTTAGCCAGTAATTCTTCAAAACGGTTTTCTTCTGACATGTACACAACATTTTCCTTTGTAAGAACGTGAAGGTTTGATTCCTCCAGAGCCCATTACATAGACAGATTGGCCCCTGAGATAATTACAAGAAGATAGTCTAATGGACTCGATTAAGGAAATCCCATTACCTCCATGAAGAATCAACATGAGATGCAAAGCCAGACAAGTCGCCCCCTACAAAAAATTACGATTTTTTTTTTTACCTGGGAAGCATAGAAACAGTATTGGGTCCACCTGTTTATATTTGGAAACTAGGCTGATATTGATCTGTCCAAACAGGGTTGTTAACGTCGAATATTTTTACTCCACTCTGTTTCAAAAGAGCTTAGGCTGACATACAAGGGCGTATCAGATATGACCCGCTAGAATAAATTAAAAATTAGGTGACCTAAAATTGCAGTCTCTCTGTATTGCGAGCCAACTTTCAGCACAGGCCAGCCTGGCATCTCTAGAAATCCTGATACATGGCAACCCAATTCTCCCTGCTCTAACGTCATCCCCAGGGCCTTGGGGATTGCTCAGCTCCTCCAGAGAGAGGCTGCCCCTTGCATGGTTGCTATTGATGCCAACCTGGCCTCTAGACAGGTAAGAGAGTCCGAATAGTGTCAGGTGTCCAAAGGGAAGGTTGCTGACTGGGGTGTATATGGCTGTGCAACACTGTCAGCTCACAGTTTAGGCCAGCCCCCTTCCCGGTCCCTTCTCTGATTTCCGGTTATAAGCACCTTTTTAAAGTGTAGATGAAAATGCTCTGGAAGGTGAAAACATTTACTTTCACTAAATGCAAGCTAAGAGGGTGTATTTAGCCCATCTCTGTCCCACACCCTCTTAATGTCTATAGCCCCCACGTAAAGGGAGCCGGAGGGTGGCCAGCTAGTTTTGGAGCTTCCTTCCTGAGTGTGCCTCATCCTTACCAAGCAGGTATTTTCAAACCCCCTGTGGTGAGCTTCAGAGTTTTTAAAATTTGAGTCCCAGGTCTCCTTCCTAAAGAATCTGTATTAATAGAACAAAGGTGGGACTCAGGAATCTGTATTTTTAATGTGAGCCCCAGAGATCATAAGCTTCATGGCCAAGGAGACATAGCTTGAGACACGCTGCACTCTCCTGTGGTCTGCTCTCTTTTGTAACACTAACACTAATTTTTGCATTTTTTCCCTATCATCACGTCTTCAAAATGGATTTTTTTTTAATGTGTGGTGCCTATAGAAGCAAAGCATGCTCATTATTGTTGTTTTCTAATTAAGATAATATAAGTAAACAACCATCACTTTTCTACTATTTACACAGAATTATAAATATTTTAATGGCTATCCATCAAGAACATTTTTTTTCTCTTTTTCTGTGTATGTATAATCTCTGTCACTTAAAAATACTATTTTCAGTTTTCAGAACCAAGTTCACAAGATCTTTTTTTTTTTTTTTTTTTGGCCAGTGACAACATCCAGTATCCTTGGGTTCTGTGACACTCAGGCCACTTCATTTACCAAGGCTTTTTTCCAGTGGTGATGTCCAAGCTCCTTATAGCTTTACCTAAGACATGTTTCTTTAAGGACTGGGTAGTTATTAATTAGTTGCCAACTCAGGAGACACAAGGAAAATTGCTGCTCCACCTCTGAGGTTTTTCCCTCTGTTTTGCCAACCTTGTCCTCCCTATCATAGGACTTGTTCTCTTTCACCACCTCTCCATCTCCTCCGTTGGTAACACTTAGGTCACATCCACATTTGACAATTCATTTTGCTACCTTTGGTCTGGACTGTCCTTTAGTTTTTTACTTCTGAGAGGTCCTCTTTAGCTAAGAGAGGGTTCCAAAACTATATTTCCCAAGGGTATCCATTTATTCAGTGCTTCTAATCATTGTGAGGTCTTAGATCCTTTGAAAATCTGATGGAAGTGGTGATACCTTACTCCAGAAAAATGCACATATTTACACCCCAATGTTTGCATGTAATTTCAGGAGGACCAAGAAATCTAAATTAAGGACACCTCTGGTAATATATCCTCATGAGACAAAATTCTCTCAAATCTACCAAGTATTCCCCAGATACCATTCATGAAAATAAGTATTGAGCATCAGTTATCCAGCAGATATTTCACTGGCGCCCTTGAGATACAAAGAGCAATAAGGCAGGAACCCTGTCTTAAGAATCTCAGTATAGTGATAGAGATAGATAGAGAAACAGGATCACAGAGTGTGATAAGCATCATAAAGAAACAGCCAGGGCCACAACAAACTGTTGTTAAAGCACAATTCTCACTTCTCTCTTTAAACCATTGGTGTCTCCTCTTCCTGTCATCCATGAAGACCTTCATCATGAACCTCAAGTTTATTTGTCCAGTATCATCTGGACATCCCTCTTTCTTTTGCCCAAATCTGGCTCTTCATGCTCCTACCATGTTGAGTGTCTTTTGGTCCCCAAATGTGTCATGTTCTATAAGCTGTCTCTTCTGCCTCATATACTTCCCTCTCCCATTCTTCATCCTTTGGTTGGGCTGACTTTCATTTGTCCTTTAACAACAGACTTAGGATGCTTTCTCTAGGGAGCTTCGTTTGATTTCTCCAAGTTCAAGACAGACGCTCCTCTTTAAAGTTACCATAGCATTCAGTACTTACCCTTGTCTTAATTCCTATCACACGGTATCACAATTGCTTCTTCAGGGACTATCATGTTCACAGTTGTAGTCATACTAGCTAATGCATAATAGTTAATAGATCTTTGAAATAATTAATTTACTAATTTAGTAAAAAAAAACCTCAACAATTCGTTTTAAGACTTTCAAGAATAAGTAAAAATGAAAAGCTTTTCTATTTCTGTATTCTCTGAGAAGAATTGTCTATAATTACAACCTTGGGAACATGTGACCAAGCTGTTCCTTGCCCATAATGAATCTGACTCTTGGTTACTTGGTACACACAGAAGCAGGGACAGAGTCAGACCAGTTAATTAAGAGAAGTTTACCTGCCATTTGCTTAGCACTTTGCAAAATACTTTGATGAATAAAGATATGTGAATTTTCTCCTTCAAAAACCTATTGTTGTGAACGTGAGAGTTTCCCATGTAGAATATAGACACTACTATGTAATTTACTTCCAAATTATTAATGGAGACTATAAAAGGAAATTTATAGTCACCAGATTACACTAATTCACTTAAGTTCATATACCATTTATGAAATCTACCTCTATATATGTTCCTAGTAAAGGGGTTGAAGTTGGGGGTAGAGTAAACTAGCAGAAATGTCCTCACTTCTCACACCTCCTGGATGTATTTCTTCATTTGGAAGCCATGTAAATTACCTTTAAATAGATGGGGTTTAAATAACAGTATGATCTTGGCCAAATTACTTAATCTCTCTGAGCCTCATTTTACTCACTTATAAAATGATGGTGATAATAGTAACCACTTTAGTCTGCTGTGGCTGTCATAACCAAATATCACAAACTGAGTGGCTTAAATACAGGAATTTATTTCTCATGGTTTTGGAGAAATAAAAAGTGAAAGCCCTTCTCTGGTCTGCAGATAGTCACCTTCTCACTAGATCCTCACATGGCAGAGAAAAAGCAAACTGTTTGGTATTTCTTCTTATAAGGCAGTGGTTCTCAACCTTTCTAATGCCACAACCCTTTAATACAGTTCCTCATGTTGTGGTGACGCCCAACCATAAAATTATTTTTGTTGCTACTTCATAACTGTAATTTTGCAACTGTTATGAATTGTATCTGTGTTTTCCAATGGTCTTAGGTGACCCCTGTGAAAGTGTTGTTCAACCCCCAAAGGGATCGAGACCCACAGGTTGAGAACCGCTGTTATAAGGGCACTAATCCCATCCCCAGGGCCCCACGCTCATGACTTCCTCTAATCATCATTACCTCCCTAAGGACACATCTCAAATACCATCACATTGTGGGATAGGATTTCAACGTATGAACTAGGGGTAGGGATAGGACACAGCATTCAGTCCATAATAGAAACTACATTGTTAGATTATTGTGAGGACGAAGGAGCTAAAACATGCAAAGAATATGACACAGTGTAAACACTCAACTGATAGTTGTCATCATCACATCTATTTTGTGTAATGAACAATGCCTGGCATATACTTCTTGAATGAGTGAAATAATTCATCATCAAATAAAACAATGACAAATAATTCCACTTTCTGAAATACCAGCGTTATCAGGTAGTATCTTGCTTCTGTCATCGTAGGCCATGTGTCTGAGTTTGGATGTGTCCTGTAAGGATAGTCTCAGCTTCTAAGAATTGGCCATTCTGATGACTAAATTATCTCTTGTTTTTGACATGAATGTTTCTCAGTTAACTCCACCCTCAGGCCACTTCTTAGCCACCCAGCAATGCCCATGGTTTTATGCTTCCCTAATCCTTTGCATTTTTCCATCATGCCCAACTGTGAGACTCTTTTTCCCCATCCAATTTAATAGAATAAAGCCTGCTCTGGTTTAGAATCTCTTTTGCAGCTAATCGAACCTTGCAGCATTGTGTTAGCTCTCTGTATTTGCTCTAAGCCCATGCTGAGGCACCTGGGATTATTATGTAATAACTTGGGCTCATTTCTGGTCAGTATATACCATCCCTTTCATTCTGCAAATCCCCTCGGGGTTCTCTTTCTGTTTTCAAGGGATGAGAGAAGGGGTTAGAAGAGCTGTGGTTGAAGTTTTAGGAGGCGGGGGGAATGTTTGCTATGAGTTATTATCCCACACTTATCAGTATTAAACTGGATTTGACAACTCATAGCCTAGGATTTAAATGATCTAAGTCTTTCTTCATCTGGCAGTCTGGTTTTCCCCATCATTTATTGTGTTACCCAATTTATTATCATTGGCACATGCAGAAGCATGGCCTGTGGTGCCTTCACAGTTAGGCAATTGATACAAATAATGAAAAAGATGGGGGCTCCCAGCAAGGAGATCCAAAGCAATTCCCCCTTTCCTTTTCCACTCATCTGGCTCTGATCATCTCCTACACATGAACCCTCGGCTCTTTTACCTCTTCTCCTAGGAAATCTATCCTCAGCTTCTTTCTGGGCCCAGGAAGGAAATATCATTGGCAAGGAGAGGTTAGAGTAAAGAGAGCCATGGTCTAATTCCCATATGGGTGTCAGGCCTTTATATATGGGAGGCACCCTAGAAACCTTTTTCATTCATTATAGGATTTCTATGGTCACACCAGCCCTTCAAAGTCAACATTGATTTCATCCCATGTGATAGCTGAGGAAACTGAGGCAGGCTGTGTCTCAGTGTCACTAGCACAGTAAGAGTGGGAAAAGAAAGGATCAGGACTTAGGGCAGGAGTGGGATATGGACACAGTATCACCAGATGAAATGCTGGCATCAAAACCTGTGATACAGCAGATAAGAAATGTGAACTCTGAAAGCAAGCAACCCTGGAGGTGATGCGATTTTTCCCCTGTTAGCTGGGGAATGTGAGTATCTAACCATTCTGTGCCTCAGTTTCCTCATCTGTGATGTGGGAATGATAAAGTACCTACCTAGCTAACTGTGAGTACTGAATGAAACAGCATACATGGGTACTCCATACATTTCTCTGTTTGTAAAATGGGGATAATAATAATAATTAATAACCATATGAATAAAGCACTTCAAGTAGTGCCTGGAAATGCTCATAAACATCAGCTGTTGTTACTACCATTACTGTTGTCAAGGTAGAAACTAAAATTCAGTACAGAGGCCCTAACCAGTTTGACTCAGTGGATAGAGCGTCGGGCTGTGGACTGAAGGGTCCCAGGTTCGATTCTGGTCAAGGGCATGTACCTTGGTTGTGGGCACATCCCCAGGGGGGAGTGTGCAGGAGGCAGCTGAATCAATGTTTCTCTCTCATCGATGTTTCTAACTATCACTCTACCTTCCTCTCTGTAAAAAAGTCAATTAAAAAATAAAATAAAATTCAGTACAGAGGATCGGTACTCTCCAACCGGTAGATCGCAAAGACCTGAAGGCAAGATAGTGATTATAGCTTATGCTACCATGAGAAAAATGACATCTGTTCCACGTCCCCTGCCTCACACCTACGTACCCTTCTCAGACCGGATGCCAGCTCCAGGCCTGCCTGAGGGAGGTTTGCTCTCGAGCTCCAGCCCAAGCTTAGAAAGAACATCCTTCCTTCGGGAACTCGACATCCTGTCATCTTCTCTCTCTAATCTCAAACCTTAGGAAGTTTACTTTAGGAGGCCATGTGTTTCCTGCTGAAAACCAAATGTTGATGGGTGGGCTTTAGAGATCAGACTCATCGATTTAAAATATGGGTATGGGTAAGCTCTGTTAGGAGCATCTGCTGCAGTCCCTCCCTACACACACAGCTTTATATCTTGCAAAAATATTTCTGTTGACATTGACCTCAAGTAGCCTTTAGCAATCCCATAAATGCCTTTAAAAAAAAAAACCAGCCCTGGGCTTTGGAAATACAATAAATTTTATCTCGTGTTCCCATATAAGTTACGTTGCATGTGCTACTTGAATGTTTATAGTTTAATGTAAGAGTCTCCATAAAGCACTCCCGCTGATTTACATTTGTAAAAGAAGTGATGCCCAGAGTTCACCCTGGCCTTGAAGCTCAAATTTGGCCCAGATGTTCTCCCATAACCTATACTTAGAGCCAAGAGGAACGTGCGTATTTCAAATACATTTTGCAGTGTGTCTGTCGATAATTTATAGGCAATGGATAGCATTGCTTTCAACACTACTCTTCTTTGCTGAAGCACCCATAGCCGAAAATGGGCCTCAGAATCCCTCCTCCTAGCTGACTGGGTGGTCCTGAGCTAGCTGTTTACTTCTCACGGCCTCCAGTTCTGCAGCTGTAAATGTGAGTAGAAGTAGAACCAATCCCATAGTTTGACCATTTGAAGATTGAATGAAAAAAATATGTTTAGACTTTGTAGCTCTGTGCCTGACACAAATACTCAAGTGTTCACTCTTAGTATTTCCTCTATTATTGGTTTGCATATTCCTAAACTTCTTAGAGTCAGTAAATTTTCAGGCATTTTATCTTTATTACTTTATGAAACCTTTTATATTTCCTCTTACACTTCTGCACAGTTGCCCTCTATTCCTAATTTCAAGGCCACAGTCACAGTGAAAATTCCAAATCATGCCTCCTTTCTATTTCTGCCCGACTTCCCCTTCCATCAACTGTCACTAGATTTTCACTTGTTCTTGTAGGACCTGGAGGTACTATGGGGTTTGAAGCTAAGAGCCTAAGGCATCAGTCAGAATATTATCAGTCAGCAGTGCAGTAACGTGTGTATTAAGGAGAACTTTGTAAACATTTTTAAGAGTGGCTGTTGGTTAGAAATTCTCTTTTCTTTGTGGTCAAGAAGGTGTTATTGAAATTCTGCTTCTCCTACTCAGCGCTTACCTCTGACCTTTCTCCACAACTGAGAAGCAGAATAAATTAATGGTGATTTCAGCTGCCTTTTTTCCTCCCAGGGTAACCGATGAGTCAGCATCAGGGACTTGGCCAAGAGGCCTGAGTCATAAATATAGCTGCCATCCATCAAGAATTGCCACAAAAGGTTGTTTTTAAACAGTAAATGAGGAAAGAGTCCTTGGACCCTTATCTCAATCATCAAGTCCATGGGAGATATTTACAGTTCTGACTTTGGGGGTGAAAAGAAAAGCCTAGCCAACAATACAGATAAGAGAAGTTGGCTGGAACTCATTGTGAGATGATACACTTCCCATAGAGGGAAGGCAATAACATTTTAGTGCCCATGCCTCCTGTGCCCCAAATTCTTGCAGCCATGTCCCATTTCCCCGGCATTCTAGCCTCTGTAAAGGAGTTTTCAGATGCCAAGCCTGGTGCTGGCTCCTTGGCTTGCAGTATCTCCTTGCATCCTCACAACCCTCTTTGAAAAAAGGAAGATTTTCTTTGCCATCTTACAGGATAAGGAATTGGGAAGGGGAGTGACTGGTCCTCTCAAGATCTTCTACCTAATAGGTGGCAGAACTGTGCTTTGAGCCCAGATCCGCCTGACTTCAAAGCCTGAGCTCTTAATTACTCCGTGGCATATACTCTCTGGGAGGCCAAGGCAATAGGAACATACAGAAATGCAAGTTGGCCTTCTCTCTGTTACAGAGATGCTGATTATTTAACAACAGATATAGAACAGTATGGTAACAGTCTCTGTCAAAATAATTTTAATTTCTGCCCAATACTCCAAACAGAAAGCTCCTAAACAGATATCTGAAGACGCTATAAAAGTCCCAGCAGCTGACTGGATTCCTGCCGGTGCGCCTAACATCAGGGACCCAGCAGTACTGCAGATTTTAAATGCCAGTAATTGCAATAATTGTACATACTGAAAATGCCTCATTTCAGCTTCATCCATTCTAGCTTACTTGGAGTGCAGTCTGCCATCAGGAACGTCTTTGTGATGTGTATGATAATTTATTTATGAGAAGATTAGCAAAATATGAATGTTGGATTTGCTAATAAAGAGGCGAATGGAAGAGGAGCCAGCTGGCATGCCACATGTAGCTCCGGCAGGAAGATACATCTAATCTCTGTTTTTCTCTCCCAACTCACACCTCGTAAGCGCCTAGAGCTTTCCCCCTCCTCCTTTCCACCAAGTGCCTCAGAGACCTCATCAGTTTCTTCTGAAAATACGAAAATATCTCTGTCTGTGTTTCCTGATCAGACTCCCCGTGACTTTCTTTCCAATGATACGTGCGTGATCTTACCCAGGTGTTGGAGCATTACTTTGTGCAGGTGGAACTGACAGGAGAGCAGTGCTGAGCAGCAGGCTATAAGTCCCAGAGACCCTCAGAGACCACTGAGCTCTGTGATCCTGGCTATGACAAGAACACGATCCCTTGGAGAAACAAACATACTTCAGGTTTTCCCTGTTCAATAAGTAAATTCTTATTATTAAATATGGACAAAGAGTCTCCTGTTAAAATATCCCATTAATACGAGTCACACAGTAGGGTAGAGAATGCTGGAGAGCAAACCTTTCTTTTTGCATTCCTAATTCTGAGCTCTAATAGATAACATGAAGTCAATGTCTGTCTTGTTCCTGCCTTTGCTCTCCTTTTGGGGATCATAGTATTTTTTTAAAGTGAGCTATTTTGTAGAATTTAAAATTATAGCTGCTCCTATCTCTCAGCAAACTGAGAGATAGAAGTGTCTCAATGAAACAAAAGTAAAATTTAATGCCTCATCATCCTGCCCATAAGCCTTAATACATTTCCTTCTTATCCTATTTTTTTAATGCATATGTTGACATACTGTAGTTAAAGGGATACATGCTTTTTGAGATAAAGGGAAGTGTCTGCGAGCTCATACCCTGAGATCTTATTCTTGCCACTGTTTTCTATGGACTGGCATTCAATATACAGTGATGAATTTTGCATTTCCTGCAAGATGGTTTAGTTTTGCATTCCAAAAGAGCCCCTCTATTCAAAACACTGGAGTATGCCAGTTCTGTATGGTGAAAGCTAACACCGTCTTCTGAGAGTCCCTATGGAGATGTCTGTATGAACCAGAGGCAGGCTTGCCATAGTGTATGTCACAGTTAGAGGGACATGTAAGCCCCTCTGTTCAAACATCTACTTAGCCACCGAACTGCTCTTCCTTTTGGAATCTGGAGTTTATCAGGCCCTCTATGCATCCTGAGGATTTATGAAGTTAAAGGACTTTGAGTAATTCACACAGCGGAGAAGACTGGGAAATGCTTTGTAGAGTGGTTCTCTCAGATGAGATCCTATGAACTTGAGATTCAGAATTGCATCAGTCAACTTAAGGACCAACTGCACGGGTTTGAATCTTGGCTCTACCGCTAACTGGCTTTAGGATGATAGGTGAGAAACCTAACCTTTCAAAGCCTCAGATTCTTTATATGTCAAATAAAAATAATAGCACCAACTACAGATTTGTTATGAGGATCAAATAGTTCATGCATATGTGGTGCTTAAAAGAGTTCCTAACACATTCAGTAAATATCAGTTGTTGGAGCTGTTGTTAATAATCAGGATGTCTGTGTTTGTGCTCAGCCCCGCCCCCTTCCACATGTTCCCCTAGGTCAGTGTTCGGCAAACTCATTAGTCAACAGATCCAAATATCAACAGTACAACGATTGAAATTTCTTTTGAGAGCCAAAAACCAACTTCTGTGCATGGGCCATGAAGTTTCAATCGCACTGTACATGCATGCTCGCACGTGGTATTTTGTAGAAAAGCCACACTCAAGGGACTAAAAGCTGCATGTGGCTCTCGCCGCAGATTTCTGTCTACTGCCCTGGGCCTAGTGATCTTTGTGGACTCTACACTTCCTGGGGGCAAACATTCTTGTGCTCAACCCATCAGCACCTGGGACAGTACCTGGTTTGGCAAAGATGCTGAATGCTTACTCTGGATCAAACTGGTATTAGATCCCAGTTTTCTTCTGTTTATTTGGTGCCTAGTGCTGACTAAACTCTGGGCTATGTGGAAAGGGTGTGTAATATGGAGGAGGCTTTATTGAGTGGTACAATCTTTGCTCCTCTCCTCCCACTGCCAGTTCTTCCCTTTAGCCTCTAAGATAGGGAGAGAGCAGGGCTCAGGGCAAGAAAGACCATTGAAAACAATCCCTGTTGCTGAGATTTTTACTTACATAAATCTCTCTCCATGCAACAGTCTATTGGTGCTTTACAAGGGAGACCTTGATGTCTCAAAGTTACCCTTTCATAGAGTCCTGGTCATAATGTCCATTTCCTCTATGTGCTGTGCCAGGAGCAAGGGTTCACTAGTGAATGGGCAAGACCCAGGCTCTGCCCTTTTAGGGTCCTAGTGGGGAAGATGAACAAGTGGGTGATATTAGCATGATGAGGTCTGTGTCCAGAATTCCAGAGTCCTGTGGGAGTCCAAGGAGCATCACTTAACTATTTTGAAAATTAAGTAGGACCCATTATTTAGTGTTAGTAGAAAGAAAGCAAAACACTCCTTAATAAAATATGAAGTAGGGATGGTACTGTGGGTTTAAAGATTTTCTTCAATATGATCTCATATTCTCTGTGCTGAGAAGAGGGCAGTCCATTAAAAATCAGGTTATTTCTTGTAACGCAGTGTTTTATAGTCAACTTATACTCAACATCTGGAGAATTAAGGCCATTTCCGCCCAAGGCAGGTTTTCTAACATTTCGATGCATGCTTGCATATCCTAGCTTCCAGACACCTGCATCCATCTCCCCATGGCTGCTGATTTTTTCCTCTGAAATGCTTTTCTTTCTGATAGTGCAGTGGCAAAGGAAAGGCTGTTACTTCATGCTGTGTTTTTCCTTTCCATTTTCCTGATAAAACTATCACTGCTGAAGAAATCAAATCTAATCTTCCATATATTTAGCATGAAAGCAATAAAAAGCATTAATTCACCCCAGAAAGAGTGAGATGCAGTCGGGTACTCAAAGGAAGGATCACCATGGAAACTGTTTCCTTGAGATCCCGTACTCTCCAGGCTCCAGGCATGACGACGTGAAGAAAGAAAGGCGAAGGGGAGAGAAGACATAACCTGTCCTTTCTGTTGTCGCTAAAATGCTGCAGAGGAACTGCCATGAATTATTGATTGCATGAATAGAAGTGTGTATGAATTAGAATTATTAAACGGTTGTCTTTTAAATGAGAGTGTAAGAACACACCGCGGACTTGTTCCTCGGTGTTCTCCTTCCCTTGCTGTCAAAAGCTTATTGAGCAATCAAAGAGCTATCCTAAGGTCAAAAGTTTTCAGAGAAGTGCCAGGAATTACGATGATTAAAGAATTATGTCAGCTAGAACTAAAGTAGAATGTGTTTGCACGTACCCCCCAGATACGCTTGCCTTAATATATTTCAAGATGGTGATGGTTTCCGGATTTTTGCAAAGATATTAAATATGTGAAGATGAGAGGCCAGATCTTGCCTGTGGGACCATGTTAATAGCATGTGATGGAATTTTCCTAAGGAATTTCTTGTGAATTAAATCATTCAGTGTTTAAGTGCACATGTCCCCCCACCCCACTCCCCTCTCTCTCTCTCTCTCTTTCTCTCCCTCTCTCAAGATGTCCACTCTTCTAGCTTTCTACATTTTTATCAATTCATAGGTTTTACTCTGAAACTATCTGTATCTAATAGCTCTGATGATAATATCCACCATATGTTATGTGTTTCCTATGAGTCAGCCACTATGCTGAATCCTTTGCATGATAATATTGAGAGCCTAGACTTTTATTTGGATGTGACTGTGTTTTATTTAAGCAAAATGACTAATTCAGGTATTCACTAGTAAAATTAAAAATTAAGTTCTTATGTAATCTTTACAACAGCCCTAGGAAAAGTCCCCATTTTACAGATGAGGAAACCCGAGTTGCACTGGATTATGGAGCCAGAAAGTCCTAAGACCTGGATATGAAACCACATATGAATCCTAAGTCCATGGCCTTAACATTGACACTGGGTTTTCCTCCTAGAGGACACAGACAACCTGTCTGTTTAATCTCTGTACAAACCCATGGCTGCCAGGGTCTAGGCACATAGGTAGGCTCTCCTTATATTTATAACAAATACATTTTTAGAGTCCACCATTGTACCGGGTACTGTGCTAAATATATAAACATTGAAAATGAGATCAAGTCTTTGCTTTTCAGTGCACTTACAGTTATCAAGAAATGTTGACGTGAATGAATGAACCACACAAAATAGCATTCAAAAAGAGAGGTTACTGAGATCTGTGGTCCTTCAAAAATGGGAGGAACTTCCAACCCATAAAGGAGAAAGGAACAGAAACGTAGGGTAAGACAGTATGGTTTGGGGCATAGAGGTGGGAGCCAGTGAAAAGAGATTGAGGATCCAGGAGAAGACCAGGACATGTGTATTAGAAGCGAGTTTGAACAGTCAGTTGACAAGTGGCCATTGAGTGAAAAACCCTGAACTCTGGGGCAAGGAAGTGCAGACTTTATGCTGTCAGCACAAATGAGCTTGCAAAGGATCTATTTATTCATACTGAAGTATCAATTACTTAGAGTAAGGTGTATTTTTTTCATGCTTAGCTTAATGATTTTTACACATTTACCTAAGTCACCATTCCCGAGATCAAGACATAGGACACTGCTAGGACTCCATGCCCCCCTGTCACTTAATTCCTCCCTACATGCTGATTTCCATGTGCGTGTTCAAGGGAAAGTGATAAGAACAGGTAAGAGTCCTGTGGGAGTGATGAAAGCTCAAAGAGTTTAATGACTTCTGGGATGTAGCATCGAGTGTGGAGGTGAGAGATTTCAAGTGGGGAGACCAGTCAAGAAGACCTTATAATGTTCACAATCCCTCGATCCATTCATTCAATGAAGTATGCATTGGACACATGTTATGTACCAGGCTATACATTGGCAATGTATATAATAGTAACCAAGATATGCTTTCTCAGTGAGGAGACCAAAAAATAGGATTGCACTGGATCATGGAGCCGGAGAGTTCTAAAATGTGGATATATTGTAAGAAGTGCTGAAATAGGTTTCACTTAAAATGCATCACCCACTGTTGATTAGATTGAATTAATTTATGTTGTCACTGTCCCCTAACCCAGAACAGGGAGATCAAGCAAGGCTTGCTGGAGGAAGGGAGGTCCAACCTGGGGTTTAAGGACAAAGAGGGGTTAGCCGGATGATTTAAATGAAAAAGCTTCCAAGCAGGGAGGCAACAGGCACAAAGATCCAAAGAAGGCAGGTGGCATGGCTGCACTAAGTAGAGACTTGGGCAAAGGAAGAATGGAAGGAAATGAGGGGCTGTTCAAATGAGAGAAGTTGCAAGACATAGTGAATGATGATGTGCTACAGGAACCATATCAAAGTGGGTTTTTCAATGCCAGTGTGTGCTTGTGGCAGCCTGATTGTGCAACAGTCAGCACCCATTGTTCAGAAAATTTCAGCTGTTCCGTGAGACAGGTTTTTGCATTGTCATTTTTATTGTAAGCAGCCCACCTGGTTGTCAGTCATTTCTCTCTGAACTTGAACCAGAAAAACCAGTCAGACAATGAGATTTCCAACATCTTTCCCCTCCCTCTTTAAGATGGAGCTATTTTCTTGTTCTTTGTACATTCTCCTCTTTTTTCTGGGTGTTCTTGGCTGTGCATAGATAGCAACCTCTCTTCTGACCTGGTGCAGCTTTCAGAAAGCTGTTGCGTTCATTCCACCCCTTTTTCTCTCATCTGTCAGCAGGTAACTCAGTAAGAAGCAAGTGGCCTTTGTAACCCTGCAGACCTGAGTGAAGCCCAGCCCTGTTACTAACTCTCCTTTTGATCCCAGTAGGTTAATGTTTCTACACCTCCGCTTCCTCATCTGGGAATAATACTACCCATGGTATAAGGTGTGAATGATTAAAGTCCAATGAAGCTAATCCCCTAGGATAGTGCCTAACATATAGTATGTCTTCCCTAAATGTTATCCAGAGATAGGAAAGCAGAATGGTCAAGAGCAAAGGCTCTCAAGATACACTGTCCATGTTAGAAGGCTCTGCCAAAGGCTATTTGGGTTATTGTGGGCAGGTCACCTAAGCTCCCAGTACCTCAATACTGGCATCTCTAAAATGGGGGTGGTGCTAGGGAAATCTACCTCATGGTTTTACTGTGAGAGTTAAATGACTTAATTCATGTAAAGTACTTCACATAGAGAGTCAGGTGTCTGTGTGTGTGCTTGTGTGTACACATATGTGCGCCTGTGTGTCTGTCTATATCCTTTATTAGTCGTGTTCATACTAACAATAATTACTATTTTTATGTAGTCCTAACCATATCTCTGAGAGTGGAGGAGCAGTGCTTGCCTACTTTGTCGGGTTGTTGCCAATAGTAGCTAATAAAGAGGTGCACGTGGCTTCGTGCCAGGCACACAGTGGGCCCCCAACAATGTTTGTTGAGTGAAGAGAGCCAAGTGCTTCTCTCTAAATGTTTCCGATAAATGTTTCATCTTAATGATCAATGGGAGCTTCTACTGGGAAGGAATTGCCAAGGAAGTTCACGGGGTGGCAGCCGGAGCTCAGGCCCGGTGGCTCCTGATTATGTTGAACAAAACAGATTCGGATCAGTCTATTCGGTGCCATTGAAACTGTGCCAATGAGCAGCAAAATGTGCTTGCATGTTGGGGTCGTGCCAGGATCTCAATTTAGAAATCAAAGCAAACCCTACCTATTTCCAGCACCCTCTCCTTCCCCTCGGTGGGCATTTCTTGCCTCTGAAAGAGATATCTGGATGTTTCACCAACTCAGGCCCCAGATGTCTGAAAGACTTTTGCAGACAAGGTAATCAATCCACTTGGTGGCCAGATGCTGTCTGAAATCTTTTCGGCTACAGCACTGTGAGTTTCTAAGTTCATTAGAAACATAAATTAATTCAATCTAATCAACAGTGGGTGATGCAGAAGATTAAACAGTGAAAAACAAATACATTTCCAACTGGGTCAGATTAGACGCAGAGAAAAACAGCTCCATATTGGAGGTGAAAGTCAAGCCACCCCTTCTCTGATAGTCTCAGAAACCTTCGCCGCATCCGAGGTCCCCGGTGAGGCTGTGGTCTTTTTCCCAAGCTAAGGCTGGCCTGGTGGGCACACTGACTTTTAAAGAAGTAAATTATATGTTTTTCCACAAAAGGTTCTAGAGTGGTCTTACTTGTTAGGCACTTAGTGGAGGTGATCGCTCTCCTTTTCCTGGAGAGCCTCTTCTGGCCATAGTTTCTGCAAAGGGCTACTCACTATGCATAAAGCAGCATTTCCCAGTGGCGTTATGTAGGCAGAAATTTGGAGACAACGCAAAGCACTCTCTTCACTCTAAGCTAAAACGTTACCTGAGTTCAGGGTGCTTGTCTATCAGTGCTGAAATCCTAGAACCTGGAACAGTGACTGGCATATAGTTGGTGCTTAATAAACATCTGTTAAATGAATGAATTGTGAGTGAACTTCTTTTTTCTTTTTCCAGGTTTTTTGAGACTTTAATTTGCCCAGATGAGTCCTCAAGATAGGAGATCATGTATAGCTATTTCCAAATAGTGATTTTTTTACCTAAGTAGCAGTAATCCTTAGATTATATTTAGAGAACTCAGCTCTAAAGCATTGTAGAGATCCCCTATCCTTTTATCCCATATCCTCCATCCTCAGTCTAAATGGAACTGGAGGATTAGGGTAAGTCGTGTATTTATGGGTTCAACTTTCGGGTGAGAGGCTATTCTCCAAGCCCGTGTTCAGCTCCGTGGAATGGACTCATTCCACACCTTCATTTGTCAGTGCAGTCCTTTGGCCTGGGGCTGTGAGGATAAAGGGTTGTTTTCCCGCATGCTGCCTTGTACAGGCAGCATTTTTAGAGGATATTGGCCACAGTCAAGGCCAGCTGCTAACTCAGATGCCCCCAGAGGCCAAGTAATACCAACAATGAAGCAGGGGGTAGAGGGAAGCCTGCTGAGGATGAATGGAGCTGACATTCAACCTCAGGGTTGGGGGTGCATTAGGAAGTGGGGGAATGGAGGTACATTCAAGATCGTGTTCCCTTCTAAAGGGGCAGCCCCCCTCAAGCCAGGAGCAGGAGTGCCGGCCCCATGGCGCCCATCTTACTATTTTTTTAAAGAAACTGGAAATCTGGATTTTTTTAATATGAAACTCACAACTTTTCAATGTTAGCAAGCTATTCAAAAAAATTGGGGAAATTGTGTGGGCTGACTATGCAGTGCTAAGTAAACCAACTCTGGGGTCAGCTGTGTGACCAGCCACCATCACGGTGTCCCTGGGCCGTTTGATCCTACTCAGTGCGGTTGTGAAGACTTGCTTTGTGTCCTCTGGGATCCACAGGAATAATGCAACTTGTAAAAAATAACAGGTTACCATAGTTACTGAGAGTCTCCAATGTGCTAGGAAGCTCCTTACCTTCCTGATCATTTAATCTTCATAGCTCCCCTCCAAAGTGGGACCAGTATTCTAATTTTACAGAGAAGGAAACAGAAGTTCAGAGGATTCAACTAACTTATCCAAAGGCATATCACTTATAAATGACAGAGCTGAATGGCCTCTCTCTGACATCTAAAGGGATGTTGCTAACCATCCATTATTTACTTCCAGGGAAAGCATTATTCTAACACGTATGCAAAGCACTCAGAATGGTGCCTGACACACATAAGCCTGACACTAAACACATTTCCTCACTTAATCCTTGGTATAATATCCTCCCCATTTATAGATTAGATAAGTGATGGGGAGGAAGAGGTTAAGACATACAGCCCAGATGAGCCAGCTAGTGAGTCGCGATGCTGGAATTTAAACTGTGATTGTTAGGAGGCTGCTTGCTGTTCAAGACCTCCTAAAATTACTTCTCAAAACCACACCCTCCGTTAGGCACATAGAAGGTGCTCAGCAAGTCGTTTTCAAAGGACACCAAACCTCATTCTCAGCTGTGTACACGCTGGGGATCCTGAGCCTGAGGGTGTGGTTGGTGCCTCTGGATAGCTGCTATTTCCGCCGCTATTCCACGTGACTCACCGGCTCCTGTCACTCAGGCAGCCTTCGCCGTGTCACTTTGCAAACTCCAGGCACGGAGAGCCGAGACCAACAGGCCCTGGATGCTGGCTCCACCACTAATGAACTGTCTAATCCAGAAATCCCTTTTCAGAGATCCGGCAATCCAGTTCAAACTGTGCGTTTGACTGAAATAGTTCACTGGGTCAGACCTCTTGGCACAGAAAGATCTTCCCACCCAGTCTCTGGTGTTCTTTCTTCCTGAAAATTGAAAGGGTGGAGACTGGCTGAGACGGGGCTTGAATTTAAGCATCAGAAGGGTGTGTGTACATTTTACAATGCATGCGTATTCATGTATAGGATTAGCTCAGGACAATTAAAAGAATAAGGCAGATTTCACTGGTTTTTACATTTTCATTAGCTCATACATCGGCTACACCCAGTTGACTGAAAACCAAGTGTGTGTGTGTGTGTGTGTATGTGTGTGTGTGTGTGTGTGTGAACAATATTAGAGGATATGAACCCAAGTGACGAGGCAACAACTATTAACAAAATTCTCAAAAACTAGACTTTCATTGAACATTGAGTGTGTGTCTCATATGTGTCAGACCTTTTACTGTGAGCCAGGAATACTACAGTGGAAAAAATCAGCTATGATCCCTGCCCTCATGAAATTTACAGTCTTATAGGGAAGTAGAAATGAACAAAACAAACCACACACACAAACATGTGATGGTGGCTTTTGATAGAGGCTTTAAAGGAGGGAAAGAATAGGAACTGTGGGGAGCAATGCAGAATGACTCCAGGAAGGCCTCCCTCAGGAAGTGCTGCTGATGCTGAAATGTGAAAAATGAATAGCTGTTAGCCAAGAGAAGGGGAACCGCGGGGAGGGAGAGTACTTTAGGCGAAGAGCGAGCAGCATGTTTGTTTTATAGACTCCCAAGTCAGAAAAGGCCTGGCATGTATGAGGTCTTTCAGGCAGCTGGCGGGTGAGAATGTGGGGCAGGGGGGAGAAGGCCATGATTTAAGATGAGGTTTTGAGAGGTAGGAAAAGGCCAGTTCACAGCATTTCCTTAGTAATAAATTACTGGAAGCTTGTGTTAGCCCCAAACTTCCTCAGAACAGCTACTGGTACATGTTAGTGTGAAGAAGAGTTTGTGTATGTGAGATTGTGTCTATACTGTGAGTGTTCAAAGGTTTTATTCCTTCGGTTGCCTGATAAAATGTTGACATTTCATTCTTTCCGTGGACTTTGCAGGAAACAATCAATGCATCGCAATCAAAGCTGAGAGCCTGCTATGGTGTGGGTTGGAGAGAAAGGAATTTTCCTACTGCAGTTAATGCAGGGTGGGGCAGAAGTGGCTTTACAGTTGTTTGTATGGAATATTGTATTATTTAAGCAACCATTACAATAGAATATTGTATTATTTAAGCAACCATTACAACTGAATGACCGGAATGACTGGTTGGCCAGTCGCTATGACATGCACTGACCACCAGGGGGCAGACTCTCGATGCAGGAGCTGCACCCTGGGGGTCAGTGTGCTCCCACATCCAACCTCCTGCGGCCCTGGACCCCTACTCCTCAGCCAGCTGGCCCTAGTCAGCCCCAATCGGAACTGGCTCAGACTCCTTGATCGGGCCCTGATCGCCAGCCAAGCTGAGGGACCCCACCCATGCACGAATTTGTGCACCGGGCCTCTAGTTAATAGAAAATAAAACTTGTATAAACTCTGTGTTTCAGATCCTCACAACTGTAAACCTGCTTCTGCCCCACCCTGTAGTCATTGGCTTTTGTGTGCCCTGAGCTTTTGTATACTCTTCAAAGGCAATAACTTAGGTTGTTGGAATCAGTGCTTTTAAAATTTCCCCAAAAGTAGAATCCTTAGAGACGTAAGAATATGGTCCTATTCCCTCCCTTCACCCATGTGCTTTGTGCAGAGGAAATGCTTCTGAAATTGGCCTTGGTACTTGATTCCTGAAACACTGGTTTTATTTCAGAGATGTCCCAGGCTGTGAGCCTATATAGTAATGAACTACTCTAAAAAACAAGCTGGAGGCAAAAATGGAGCATTTATAACTTTAACTTTAGAAGAGAACTGTCATGTATTACATAGGCCAACACTCGGCTCTCCCATGAGAATCCTAAATCTCCAAGTGTGGGCCATTTATGTCATGCTTGTTCTGCACTAAATGAGATCCTAGATACAGACATCATGAGGTCTATTGAAGAAATAAATATGATTCTGTCTTCAGGGAACTTATAATCTAGTTAAGGAGACAATACACATATACTATATTCAAGCTGTCTATCAATATTTGTACCATAATCTAATATAAATGAGTCATTTCCCATAAGAAGTTGCCAACTTGGTGAGTGAAGTTTCATATGGAAACTCTCCTTACTCGGTTTCTAAAAGATATTAATTTCCAACTAAATTTCCCCTTGGAAGGAAGGGGGAAGAGGACAAATACTAAGAGAACAAATTTCAGAGTGAAGAATTTATTAGTAGATTCAAAAATGAGTAGAATAGGAACTCTGCCCTTAAGAAATCCATTTCTGTAAGGAAAATAGGGCAAGTACATACATGAAGAGAAAATGTCACAGGTAGCAGGTGAGAAGTATAAAGTGTAGGCATTGTGAGGAGGGAGGGATGTTTTTCAATCAGGGGAGCTCATGGAAAGCATGGTCCTGGCCTCAAAGTTTTCCCGCATTCCTTTCTTTCTTTCTTTTTTTTTTTTTCATTCAGCCATCCAACAGGAATGTAGGAATTTTTTTAAAATATATTTTATTGATTTTTTTTTTTTACAGAGAGCAAGGGAGTGGGATAGTTAGAAACATCAATGAAAGAGAAACATCTATCAGCTGCTTCGTACACACCCCCTACTGGGGATGTGCCCGCAACCAAGGTACATGTACTTGACCGGAATCGAACCTGGGACCCTTCAGTCTGCAGGCTGATGCTCTCTCCATGGACCCAAACCGGTTAGGGCAGGAATGTAGGAATTTTGTGCAGACCTCTTAAGTGCCCATTCCTATTCGAGGTTCCCAGACTGAAATAGTAAAGACTTTGCCCTCAAGGAGCATGCTCTCTAGGAGGAGAGGTCCGCACACATACATAATGGACAGAAAGTCTTAGGGAAATGAAATGGCAGGGAAGGAGGTCAGCAAAGACCATGTCTGCTTAGGAAGTCCAAAGAGTTCAACGTGGTTCAAGTGTCAGGTGTGTGGTAAGGCGTACAGAAGGTAGGAGGGAAAGTTACGATTGAGCCCAGATCCCCTCTGCCATGATAAGAAATAAAGCTTGTAACTACAGTATGTGTGAAAGATTCAGAAAAGATCAGGAAAAAATAGGGCATGACATGCCAAGACCAGTTTGGCTCAGTGGATAGAGCGTCGGCCTGTGGATTGAAGGGTCCCAGGTTCGATTCTGGTCGGGGGCATGTACTTTGCTTGCGGGCATATCTCCAGTGTGGGGTGTGCAGGAGGAGGCTGATCAATGTCTCTCTCTCATCATCGATGTTTCTGACTTGCTATTCCTCTCCCTTCCTCTCTGTAAAAAATCAATAAAATATATTTTAAAAAAATAGGGCATGACAGACAAAAGAGAGTAGGAACAAGAAATAATAGGAGGCAGAGGGAAAAAAAAATGAGACTCAACAGAGGCAGGTCAAGAACATGGGCTTTGAAATTGGAGTTGGGTTCCAATCCCAGCTGCACGATTAGCCTCCCAAACTCGGGCAAGCTCTTTAACTTCTCGGAGCCACCATTTCTTCATCTGAAAAATAGGGGAAGATACTGCAATCATGGATTTGGATAATTAAATGACATAAGAGAAAACACAAAGCACAGGTCCTGGCCAATGTAGGAGTTCAAAGAATAAAGATGACAATGTGGATTTAGGAAGAAAGTATTTGTAAAGGGCCTAGTACTGCACTTGGCATGCATAGGCCAACTCGATGACTAGTGGTCTCAAAGAAAAGTTGTGTTTTTCTGTTGTTCCAAGATCTAGCATAGTGTTTATTGGTTAGAAATGTTTGCCCAGCAATAGATACACAAGTGTCTCATTAAGGGGAGTCATCTGAGCCAGATTTGAATATAGTAGTCATTAGCATATTGATGGTACCTAAAGCCAGGTACAGAAATGTTCCTGAAATATGTGTAAAATGTTTGTTTTTGTAAATTGCCCACTTTAAAGGCAGATGGAGAACTTGTCATTTTCAAGGCTGCGGTGAATCATTTGGTAAAGAAAGTTACATTATATTTTCTCTTTTGAGTAAATCTCTTGATCCTGTGTTAGAATTACTTCATGTCAAGCGCATTTATATCAGGTGAATAAAGTCATGATTAAATCACACACAAAAAAGAAAAAGGAAAATTGTGCTTTTTCTAAACCACAATCCTGGTGTTTTTCTGAGACTGAAATATCTTGAGGCCATGTGAACAGCCAGTTAAATTCATGAGTCTTCTGCAACACAATTTCAATCCTCTCCCCGTAGCTACACTTTGACAAAGGAATGTGCAGCTAGGAGACTTTTCCATTAAAGACTGACTTCTTGGATGGGAGATCTACAAATCACTTGGAAAGTTCCTGGCACCATCACCTGGGTCTGGCCACTTGCAAAGGGTCTATAAATCTTCCGCGGGTGGGATGACAGTGTGGGTATCTTTTTCCCCTCTGGCAGACTTGTTTCTTGGTATAATAATAGTAGGAGTGGTGGTGAAAGTTACCCAAGAAAGGCCATAAGGTCAGGCTACCCACTGGGAAGTAATCTTGTAGTTCACTCATCATTTCTACAATGTAAACAGGTGAGCAGCCTTCTGCCTGGCAAGCAGAGAGGAGGTAATGAACCTTGACCTGGGGGCAGAGGGATAGAGTACTTGCTGCTCTCGGCTCCAAAGGAAAAAGAAAACGGGAAAGAAGAAAGGATGGTGAAAAGGGAAAGGGGAAGGGAAGGAAGAAGGAAAAGGGGAAAGGGGAGAGAGAAGAGGGAAGAAGAAAAGTAAAGAAAACCAAATGGATCTCTCCGAAATACTGAATTATGGGAGAAACTCTAACTAGACAATTTGTAAATTCTGTGAAGATATGGTTTCAATAGCATTTTTCTTCCTAGCTACCTTTTGGCTGAGGGTAGGGATTGCATTTGCACAGATTTTATTTCAGCTATTGATGGTGGACCCGTGCTGGTTACTGGTTTATTCACCCATACATGCATTTGCTTCTTTATTCATTCACTTGTTCCTTCCTTCATTCAGCACCTCCATCCTCTTTCTTCTTCACTTGTTTATTATTATGTGCATATCTTAGGACTGGATATGCTAAGTGTCCATTAAAGAGATTCCTGGAATCACTGGCCTATTTGATTAAAATCGATTTTGGATTGTCTCCTTGCCACTTCCATGCCCACTCCCAAATAGCACCATATTCCAGGACCCTCTCCTCACCAGCCCATCTGCTCTTTTCTTTCCCTATGATTCATAGGACCCTTAATTCCTTGCCAATGCTATAAAGTCTTTTTAGGGTCAATCTTTCTGGATCTAAAGTCATGAATACTCTTCCAAACAAGAACTTGCCCTTGCCGCACATCCCTTAAAAATCTCTTTTATATTCAACCAGCATAAATATTTTGTTCTCCGGTACTTTGTTTAAGCCTGTCTGTGTTGGTCCACTTTGGTGTGGGATCTCTTTGGCTCTCATCCAGTGATCCACTAAAGAAAAAAAAAATCAAGACGCATCTGTTACACATTTAGGCACTCAACTAGGCACTGAACATTCAATGATGAATACATTTTGTATGGAATTTACAATTTAAAGGCTGAGCTAGGCATGTAAACTGATTCTGTTGCCTCTGGGATAAGTGCTAACAGTAAGAGGTGACAGAGGTGATGACGGAGACGTGTGCGGGCAGTGACGCTGCCTCATAAAGGGATCGTCTGGGTTGGGGGGAAGTCACACAGGGCTTCCCTAAGGAAGTGCTATTAGAACCCACCCACAGACGTGGGGAATTTTAGCTTCCACCGGGTAGATGCCATGCCTTATTGACTTCAGGGCATCCAGCACCACAGAATTTTTGACCAAAGGCGTGCCAAACAGACTCCAGGTGAAGTGTGCCTGGGCGGTAGACTACCTGCCCTGGAGCGCCTATTCCCCTGCAGATGTGATGAGATTTTCCACTTGGACCGGAGTCCCACTGACTGTGGGGTCAGCAGTAGATGCCCCATGTTGTGTAGATAATAGATCTGAATGACTGGCAGGGTGTGCATTGCCCGAGCAGTTAATTACTCCTCTGCTTTCTGAAAGAGAGGGTGACAGATGGTAGACAACCTTGACAGCAGACTCCACCGTAAGCCACACAGGCTTGGAGTTGTAGGCAAGTCTGGACTGCAACCAATTTCCCCCTGAATTTTTCCTACTAGACAATTTATAATTTTTAACACTTTGCCCTTTAGGCAAGTTTTATTCCAACTACAGGAAAATTCTCTTTCCTCGGCTTCTATGTTGCAAAGACATGTTTTGAATGGAAAGGAAATCTCCATCAACTCACATGGCCCGGGTTGTCTCAGCCCTGGTTAGTGCTGGGCACTCGGTCAGCATCGGGAAGCTGTGTGCATTTTAATGGAAACAGCATGGCATTCATTACTCACCTGCTTCCTACCATCTGGATTTTCACAGCTCAGCAAGCATGGTGGGCTTCCTGCACATTAGCAGGGAGAACGTGGCTCCTAAGGAGGGCATGACTGGGTCCCTTTGAAGTCATAATTGTATGATGGACATGATGATTAATTGGGGTGAGGGGCTGGTATACTGTCCCAATGAGCTGCTTTCATATTTGAATGATCAAAAAGCAATGTACCATTTTCATACAAGGATAGAGAGATAAACAAGCCAGCTCAATACCTGTACTGGGAACCAAGCAAGTGCAAAGAAAAACCGGTTGTGTGGTAAAGTGAAATGAAAATGTGCATGTGAGAGTGTGCAGGTGGAGATTCCAATTCAGCATGCATTAATAATCTGGTCTTGTGCAAAGAGCTAAGAGGTAAGCAGAGATGGGAAGTACATGTCTCTTAGTTTGCATTTGATGCAAATAACAAAAACCCTGTTGTTAGCAGTGGCTTAAACCATAGATTATTATATGACAAGTCCACACATAGGCTATCTCGAAGGTAGGTTTTTTTTGTTCAGTGCTACCCTCAAAAACATTGCCCTATTTTTCCCTGTCATACTCAGCCTCTTGACTTTTTTTAAGTCTTTAGTCTTATCACCTCCTGGTTACATGATGGCTGCCACAGCTTCACATATTGAGTCCATATATAGCCACATACAAAAGCAGGAAGCAAGAAGTACTCAGTGCCACCAGTAGGTGCCCCATTACTTGCTTCCTTCCTTTTATTCAGGGAAGGAAACTTTTTCCTAGAAGTTCTGCCTCCTTGTCCCCCAGAAGATGTTCCTCTATGCCTTGTTGACCAGATCTGGGTCACTTGGCCACCAGAAGCCACAAAGGAGGCTGGGAAGGAAGTGTCTGCATTTTTCAGCTCTTACAGCAGGAGGCAGGCAAGGACAACAGGCACTAGCTAGAGTAGCCCATCGCGAGTATCTGCCACAATACACTGCCTGCCCTTAATGAGCTTGGTCAGCAGAAGCAGACTGACATTTAAACAGAGCCTATTTTCTAGCACTTGCTTGTGGTGAAATAGGAAGCAGCAGTTGTGATAAGATCTAGGGAACAGGGGCTGTTGGACCCCTCTGCCTGCCTTCTTTCATACAAGAGGAACCAGCACCAGGTTCAAGTTTAAACCAGTATGCCAAGAATTAATTGTATTCTAATGAAAAGGAGAAGGATTCAGTATCTAAATACCAGACACTGGTTGTGTGACAAAGCAATAAGTCAGAAACAGAAGGTCAGGAGAGCAAGCAGGTAGCATGTGTGCTGCGTATGTCCATGCCCATGGTAGACATGACTAACTGATCACAACACTCTTCTACCAAGCCCGTCTCTGACCTCAGAACTCTTCTCAATAGGCAGCTGCTTCCCATAGATCAAAATTGGTAAGCCAGATTCGATCTACTTGTTGTCATTATTCAGAACTTTATATTTACTACTCCTGTCACTAGGACCAAGCTAAAGAAATAGGAGAAATAGGGTCAACTTAAGAAGGTAATCTTACTGAACCAAGGACTCACACGTAACCTCATTGAAAGACAAAGAGCAAAGATCAAAGGGCAGAACACCTCAAGCTTGTGGTGCAATTTTGATAAAGATATATTGATGAATTGAGCTCCCCACCACTCTAAAACCAGAATGGTGACAATATCTAAGCAATAAGATTAAAACATAAAATCTTTGCTCCATTGGTGTGGCTCAGTAACTGAAGTCTATGAACCAGAAGGTCATGGTTTGATTCCCAGTCAGGGAACATGCCCAGATTGTGGGCTCGAGACCCAGTTGGGGGCATGCAGGAGACAGCTGATCAATGATTCTCTCTCATTTTTGATGTTTCTATCTCTTTCTCTCTGAAATCAATAAAAAATACACTTTTAAAATAATAATGAAATCTTTGAGTCATGAGAAAATGACCATTGGCTCCAAATTGAGTTGAGTTATATCTGTAAAGACCAGTAGTATTTAGGCTCTGTATTTGCATAGCATTTTTAATTTTTGGAAGTTCTCTATACCTTGAGCTCATTTTATTTTCATAATTGTATTTCTTTTGAAAAATTATTCCCTAAAAGAGGCACTGTGAAGGCACATTTTGAGGGTGGTGAAGCTGCTCTGGATCATCATGGTGGTGGTGGTGGACACACATCTCTATGCATTTATCCAAACCTATATAAATTTTGCCACATAGGAATTAAAAAAGTAATTTTTAAAAGTTTAAAAAGTCACTGCGATAAATGCCAAAATCTCTTATTCAGCTTGAAAACCTGAATAAATGAAATTTGTTTTCAAGTAAGAATTATGCATGTATTTATGGTCATGCTGAAAATTAGAAAATACTGAAAATTTTGACAAAAGACTATAAGAAAATAAATCAACCATCCATATTCTACACCAAAGCATTGTCATTTTGAATTCTCCCTGACAGATCTTTTTCCTATACACATTTGTAGATTTACAGGAGTTAACTGTTAAGTCCAGTAGAGTCAAATTGTAAGTGAAATTTCATTTTATATTTTAAGCATCTTCTTGGTATTAATGGAAATTTTAGTATATTACTTTACCAGTTAAAAAAATATATATAAATTTTGAAATGAAAGTACTTTAACAAAATTGTAAGAATCTTACACTTTATTGGCTGATTCTCTTTTTAATTTTATAATATACTAGAGGCCCAGTGCACAAATTCATGCACAGATGGAGTCCCTCAGGGTGGCCTTTAGAGACCAGGTCCACGCTTGCACACCAGCCTCATAGCCCCACAGCCCCACCTGGCATCCCACAGTGGCCTGGCACTGTCCCCTCACCTACTCCGCCATCCTGCTGTGGTCCCACTCTTGGCAGGGCCCATTAGGGCCAGCAGTGCCTCCACTGCTGCCCACTGTCAGTGCCTTACTGCCAATGCCCACCATGTTCTGTGTCACCCCCTAGTGGTCAGCGCATGTCATAGCGAGCAGTCGAATGACCCTGAGGGGACAATGTGCATATTAGGCTTTTACTATATAGGATTAACATCAATAAGGCCCTTTTGGCACAATCCCAGTAGCAGTACTTGGATATATCTTACTTGGCCATAGTCAGACTTTTTCCTCCTATTTTGGTAGAAAATAGGTCCAACACACTATTTTAATTATGAAAACCTATCAGAAAAAAAACAACACCTATCTAAGAAAATAGGTGCTAACTTTGGACTGTGAACCAGAACTCAGAAAGGAATCCACAGTTTTATGTGCATGAAAGAAGTCTTTTTACTTCCCCCTGAGAAGCCTAAAAATTCTGTTTGTTTAATCCACAAAGTCACTGCCAATTTAGCTAGAAAGCCCCTGTAGAGGAATGATAAAGGGCAGACATGCTACCTCCCCTCACAGCAGGACCCATTGCCAAAATAATCACGGCCCTTCAGGCTGAAAGGGACCTTCCGAATCCTTCTCAACACAAACTTTCCGGCAACTAACCCCATTTCACCATTGCCATCCTCTGTGACACCTATCTTCCATCCTTGCTGATGTCTTTGCCCTAGCCAAAAAAACAGAAAACTCTCCCCATTGTTCACCTGACCATCAGGAAGAAAGCCAGATATTGAGTAGGTAGAATCAGTTGGCTGATTCAAGTAGGGCCAAAGACTTTATAATGTTATCAACCAAATTATCAAGCAGATGAAAGGTAAAATATTTAATGGGTTCTGAAGGCTACATTGCATTACCCTCTCAGTTCAATTCCTATGTCTGTGATTGATGCTGAGAAGGCTGGTTGTAGTGACCTGGTCAGTAAGATTTTAGCCCATCAGAGGATTGGGATTTAGGTCCTCTCTCATTTTCAACTGTGTCATCATTTGGTCAAAACAGCAACCTGCTGTTTCAATTGTACATTGCCCAATAATCCCGGGGCCTGCCTCAGACTCCAGTCTAGCACAGTACTATGGGCAAGTAGGCCATAGACTAGGGCAGTGGTCGGCAAACTCATTAGTTAGCAGAGCTGCAGTTTGCCCACCACTGGACTAGGGGACCTCTCCTCCCCCTGTCTTCCCATCACATCAATATACTAATAATTGCCAAGTCAGTTTCTATTATTCAGGTACATGGAGACTATATGTATGGAATTACCAATCTTGGACCTTTGTGGGATGCTAAGAATGATTTTTTTTAAAAGAAAAAGTTGGTCTTAGCAGAGCTCATTGAGCCTGAAATGGGCTTACCAAGCCACCATCTTGTGGAAATTAAATCAACACAAATAGATGTAGAACAGGGCAAACATCATACTTCCTTTAAAAATCACTAGCTACACTTGACCTCTGTAACTGCTTTTGGCTTCTGTTCTCTGTTTTTAGTCAAAAATATGCACATGTCAACAGAACAGATGAAAAATGTTTTGTTTATATATTTTTATTTATTTATTTTTTTTTTGGTCAACAGTGTGAAAGCCTGGGCGTTGAATAAAATTGTGTCATATGAACTGGCCATTTAAAAACCAAAATCACGTTGAACTTGATGAGTTGATTTTTGTTGACCATGATTTCAGATGAAGTATGATTCCACTAGTTTATTCTTCTCTCCACATCCTATTTCTATAAAACTGTTTTGCCTGGAGCAGCCCAAGATTTCCAATTTTAACTGCTCTACCAAAGAGCATGATGCAAACACAGGAGAATTTGTATCAGAAATTTCAGTATCTTGAAACTGGAATGTGGATGATTCAT
This sequence comes from Lasiurus cinereus, assembly GCA_011751065.1. NCBI lineage: Eukaryota > Metazoa > Chordata > Mammalia > Chiroptera > Vespertilionidae > Lasiurus > Lasiurus cinereus. Next base: position 4,635,922 of record JAAGEH010000088.1, on the reverse strand, counting down.
GAGTTTTGCATCAATTATTAAACAGTCATAGATGAAGATATACAGCAATGGATGGGGCAGTAATGTATTCTGGTTACACCTACTGGCTTAGCAGTGATAAATGAGTCAGGAAACCAGACATTCAAAACAGGCATCAACTCGAGCTGCAATGGCAAAGGCTCTGAAATGAGTTAGACAGTTGCTAGATATAAACAACCTACTATATAGACTAACAGGCTGGCAGGATTAAAATAAAGATGAGGACTTAGCAAGAAGACTAAGGAATTTCAGAATCCTTCTGTACCAATCACTCTTTCCCTTAAAAGATTCTTGAGGGCAGCATAACACAAATAATGATAATACTTGGAAAAAAGGGAAACATTTTTATTAGCTGGAACCATGCCTGATGTTTCATAAATACTGTCTTGGATCACGCGGCTTAGACTTGAACTTAAATCTCTGTGTGTGAGGGTGTGTGTGTGTGTGTGTGTGTGTGTGTGTGTGTGTGAGTGGTGTGTGTTTCTTTCCCCTGTGCCTGGCTATTCCAAATCCCGATACTTGGCCTCTATGTTATGTTCTTATTGGGTCATGGACTCCATTGCACCATGTTGCCTGGACACGTGCTCTCTAGTAGGCATTGCTCCTTTTATCTTTCTCCTTCCATGATACACTTGTATGTGATAAATATTCTATGGGCATGTTTATGGTTCCTCATGGTTTAAAATATACTATAGCATTCGGCTAGCTGGTGTGGTTCAGTGGTTGAGTGTCAACCTATGAACTAGGAGGTCAAGGTTTCATTCTGGATCAAGGCACATGCCCAGGTTTCAGTCTCAAGCCCCAGTGGGGGGAATGCAGGAGGCAGCCAATCAATGATGCTCTCTTTTCTCTCAGAAATCTCCAGTCTAACATATATGTATGTGTGTGTGTGTGTGTGTGTGTGTGTAGCAATAATTGCCATTAAGAAGAGTCTTGGGACAATGCCTTAACCTAAAGGTATTATTCTCATGGTAAGGGGCTGCCTATGTCATGGTAGTTGGGAACCAGTGGTCTTTCCTAACAAATTTTTAAAAATTGTTTTTATTGATTTTTTTCAGAAAGGCAGGGAGAGGGATTGAGAAATAGAAACATCAATGATGAGAGAGGATCACTGATTGGCTGCCTCCTGCATGCCCCATAGGGATGGAGCCTGCAATCTAGGCATGTGCCCTTGACTGGAATTGAACTTGGGACTCATCAGTCCACAGGCAGACACTCTATCCACTAAACCAAACCAGCTAGGGCTTTCCTAACAATTTGTAAATAATATGGATAGCACGCACATGTGAAAGAACATTTTAGCAAATTCAAAAACAATATATTATTTTCTAAAGGCTGAGGGAATAGTGAGTAAAAATAGATGCATCAGGCAGAATATATTAAAGCTTGAGTTCAGGAGAACAGACGATTAGTTTTGAAGATGGTGATGGAAATACCATGGAGTGGGGTGGAGTGGTGCACATTTTAGTTGAAGTGACTTGGAGGGCAGGGGCCTTGAAGATTGTGTCCTCCATGGAGACTGGAAGAATGCTCTCTGCATCCTATGCAGTGATGAGTAGTTTAAATAAATGAACAGATCTATTCCTGAGAATTATTGATTTTTTTTTAAAAATCCTACCTTGTGTTTTTTTAATTTAATAAATATTGTTCAGATTATTACAATTGTTCCTCTTTTTTACCCCCATAGCTCCCCTCCACCCAGCTCCCACCCTCCCTACCCTTATGTCCCTCCACTCCATTGTCCTCATCCATAGGTGTATGATTTTTGTCCAGTCTCTTCCCGCACCTCCCACACCTCTTTCCCCCTGAGAATTGTCAGTCCACTCCCTTTCTATGCCCCTGCTTCTATTATATTCACCAGTTTATTCTGTTCACAGATTTTTGATTCACTTGTTGATGGATATGTATTTGTTATTCATATTTTTTATCTTTACCTTCTTCCTCTTCTTAGAGAGTACCTTTCAGCATTTCATATAGTACTGGTTTGGTGTTGATGAATTCCTTTAGCTTTTTCTTATCTGTGAAGCTCTTTATCTACCCTTCAATTCTAAATGATAACTTTGCTGGGTAGAGTAATCTTGGTTGTAGGTTCTTGCTATTCATCACTTTGAATATTTCTTGCCACATCTGTCTGGCCAGCATAGTTTCTGTTGAGAAATCACCTGACAATCATATGGGTGCTCCCTTGTAGGTAATTAACTGTTTTTCTCTTGCTGCTTTTAATATTCTTTCTCTTTTGCTCTTGGCATTTTAATTATTATGTATCTTGGTGTGGTCCTCTTTGGATTCCTTTTGTTTGGGGTTCTGTGTGCTTCCTGGACTTGTAAGTATTTCTTTCAACAGGTGAGGGGAAGGTTTCAGTCACTATTTCTTCAAATAGGTTTTCAGTATCTTGCTCTCTCTCTTCTTCTGGCACCCCCATAATTCTGATGTTAGTACACTTGAGGTTGTACCAGAAGCTCCTTACACTATCTTCAAATTTTTGGATTCTTTTTGCTTTTTGCTTTTTCAGTTGAGTGTTTTTTGCTTCTTTGTATTGCAAATCTTTGACTTGATTCTTGTGTTCCTTTAGTCTGCTGTTAGGTTTCTGTATAATATTTTTTATTTCAGTCAGTGTATATTTAATTTCTAGTTGGTCTTTTTCATATCCTCAAAGATCTCACTAAATTTGTTGAGCTTCTCTAGGAAATTCTTGAAAAACCTTATAACCGTGGTTTTGAACTTTATATCCAGTTGTTTGTTTTTCTCCATTTTTTTCGTTTATGATCTGTTTCTTTGTCTCCGCATTTTCACTGCTTCCCTGAGTTGATAGAGTGGCTTTGTGTGCTAGGTGTCTTATAGGGCTCAATGGCTCAGCCTCCCCAGTTATCTGAGATGGACGCTCTTGGTGTACCGCTTTGTGGACTGTGTGTACAGCCTCATTGTAGTTAAGTCTTGATTGTTGTTGGTATCGCTGGGGGGAATTGACCTCCAGGCCAATTGGCTGTGAGGATCAGCTATGTCTATGCTGGGAGAACTTCTGTGCTGGAGACAGCCTTATGAGACAAGACTTGCAAAATTGCAAAAACCTCTGTGCTCATCTTGGATGTGGCAAAGTCTCAGGGATGAGCAGACAGCCTTGGCTTCCTGTCCACCCTGCCCTATGAGGCCCCTGGGTCTCAGTGTCCCTCAGTAATTGCTGCAGTCCTCTCTGTGCGCTTTCACGCACGTGCCTCCAGACCTCTGCCTTTCGCAACTCCCCTGAGTTTCTGTGCACTCCAAGTATCCATATGAGTCTGGGTCCCTAGGATCTCACCTGAAACTGGGGTTCAGTGCAGTTGGAACTGGAGTTTAGCACAGTCAGAAGGTTCCATCTCCTTCCCGCTAGAGGAAGCCAACCAGGCATTCAGCCACCTGTCTTCTCTATGCATGTGTCTAAATATCTCAGCTTTTTGAAGCTCCTCTGAGTATCCAGGAACCCCTCTCTTTCCTTCTAGTTGTAGAATTTCCACTCAGCCAGCTTTCCTGTGGTTCTGGATGATGTCCGTTCTATCTTTTCGCTGTAGTTTTGAAATTGTGCAAGATAGCAGTTTAGGTCTTCACCTATGCTGCCATCTTGGTTTGTCTCAAAATATCCTACCTTGTTTTGATCTGTGTGGATCTTAAAGGAAGAAGAAGGACATTTTCACAGAGAGCCTGGGCAAAAAGGGCAATGTTTTTGGCAACCAAGAAGGAGAGTTTTGTTTCCCTTGGAGTGACATTTTCTTGTAAACTGAGCCAGGAGCTGACCTTGGGAAAAGCCGCTTGACTCTTCTGATACCCAGCTTCCCAAAAGGAAAAGCCCACCCTTTAGTCCTCAGTGCATGGATCTGACACCCACCCAGAACTCCGTGTTAACATTGCTGGGAGAGGAAGGATGTGACCTGACCTTAAGCAGCATCTAAGCCCTAATGACAGGAATGGGGCACTGTAAACCCCCAAGCCTGGTCCCTCCACCACCCTCTCGTTATTTCCCACTACCCCTTTCTCTGGAAGGCATTTGTGTCTTCAGCAGTTTGAGAGCTCTCAGTCCTTAGTACCCCACAGAAGCCTGAAAGAAAAAAGAAATGGCTTCATCTTCATTAGGTTCCATCCAAATCAGGAGTTTCTGTGATAACCCCATTGCTAATCACTCATTGGAAAGCCAGTAGCAGTGCCTAAGCAGTGCGTCCTAGCACTCGAGTGCTTTTTGGAGGCAGTGCAAACACTAAGCAGCTGCCTTCCCTCCTCTGGACATGAGCGTTCTTTGCTAAGATACACCAAAAGTGACAAAAAAAAATGTGAGCAAATAATTTACTTGAGGTGGTTAGCTCCCCAGCCCTGCTGGGCTTTCTTCCTCCTCTGTGGGCACTTGTTAGAGAAATGGGCCTTCTAAGCTTACATTAGGAACTGGATAAGCACTCGCTTATTTCATGTTTCCTTGAGGTAGCATTCATTTGGAGGGCTCTTCCTAAGGAAACGGACTAGATTTCTGGTTGAGATCATCAGTAAGGAATGGGATGGTCTTTTCTGAAGGAAAAGACTTTTAATGTCCTGGTGTTGGAAAAAAAAAAAAGAATTAGTTGCCCGCATATAAAATTTAAGAGATTTTGCATACAAATCTTGATTTCCAACTTCTTTGAAAAAGATCAGAATATCTGCCAATAGTTCATGGCCACAATTGGCTTAAGCAGAGCAGCCACTTGTCCCCTTAGAGAGGACACAAGCTTTCTACTTCACCTGGTTTTCTTCACTCCATTTCACCTAGTGCTCCTATAGAGCTGTGAATTTGCTGTACTGGGGTCAGTCACCTAAGAGGCCCAAACAAGAAATCATATATTGGCACTGGCCAGGTGGTTCAGTTAGTTGGAGTGTCCCATACACCAAAAGGTTGCAGGTTCCGTCCCAGGTCGGGTCATATACAGGAAGCAACCCATCAATGTTTCTCTCTCCCACCTTCCTCTTTCTCTACAATCAATAAAAAACATATCCTCAGGTGAGGATTTTCTTTTTTTAAAGCAATCATGAATTGCTCTTTTAAATGTACCTAACTTGAAAGTGACTATGGTTTGTGCCTTATTCTTTTTCCTTCTACACCAAGAATGATCATTAAGAGCATTGTCGGCCAAAACCGGTTTGGCTTAGTGGATAGAGCGTTGGCCTGTGAACTGAGGGATCCCAGGTTCCATTCCGGTCAAGGCCATGTATCTTGGCTGCGGGCACATCCCCAGCGGGGGGCGGGCAGGAGGCAGCTGATCAATGTCTCTTTCTCATCGATGTTTCTAACTCTCTATCCCTCTCCCTTCCTCTCTGTAAAAAAAAAAAAATCAATAAAATACATTTTTTTAAAAAAAGCATTGTCGTATGTGGAATAGGACAGTTGTATGTCAAGTGGAGAATTGTACACTACTTCCCTGAATAAATCAGGCACACCAAGAAAATCCTGAAACGATGATATTAAAGTAAGAGTTGAGATGTGAATTATTCAGGGGCAATTGCCTTCATTTTCCAGCTCACTATTTCCCTTCTGCTTTTCTCACATGGACATAATCTTCAAAATGTTCCTCTGTCAAAGGCCATAGTCATAATTCCCCTCCCCCCCCCTTTTTTTCAGAACTTATTTGAACTCTCAGGAGCAATTGTGGAAGCCCTGCAAGGGAATAATTTCACAAGAATTAACCTCTGACATTTTTCTAAAAATAGCCCTAATAAATCCAATCATAGGTAATTTACCTGTCCGTATTCCTCCGGGGGTAACTGGAGTTGAAGAAAGACTTGGCAGGCTGGCATTCGCTCAGCAATTATCTGTGATCTGAGTTCCTGGCGCCTGTGTATTTTCCCTGTTGGGAAACAGGACCAATTGCCCTCTCCCCTCTGACTCATGACCATTTCCCCAGCACCCTTCTCCTGAAAGGAGTGTCGGGCTCACCAAAAAAGAGGTGCCATGTGGGGTCAAGCTGGAGCATTTATGGGGTCCTTCCTTGAGTTTCCAACTTGCAGAGGTTGCCCATGCTTACCCATGTCAGACATCCCCAGCCCTCGTTTGCAGAGCCACTAGGGAAACCTGTTTGGGGAAGTGCCTAGGTTCAAAAGACAGGGGAAAGCAAAGAGGCCAGGAGTGGGCCCAGGCTCCATGGCTGGTAGAAACTATTCAAAGACTATGGCCATTTCCATGAGCCTTAGAGAAACTCATTTTCTCTTGAAGAAATTGAAGAATTCAATCTTCCTTTTGCTCTCACCAGATGTTCCAGGAGACCACAGCGCAGTGTGGGCACCTAGGAAATTTACTTTCCCCGGAGCCACTTCTCCCAGCACTCAAAATACAGAACATAAAACCTTGTAAATTCCACTGCAGGGAAAAAGCAGCGCCAAGCCCTTAAATGCACAGAAAAGTATGTCTATTATCTGTCGTTTCAAAGCAAGTGTGCAGTTACTTAAATTGCCTTTGTCTTCTTCTTTGCAGCTGACATTATCTCTACGGTAGAATTCAACCACACGGGAGAATTACTAGCGACAGGGGACAAGGGGGGCCGGGTTGTAATATTTCAACGGGAGCAGGAGGTAAGTGGCCAGTGAATGCAAAATGCCCCTTTCCTTCCCTTTTTTTTTTTTTTAGAGGGGAGACCTCCTCCTGTTCCTTAACCCTCATGTGTCCCCCTTCCCCTTGCTGCTTTGCTCGCCAGCTAACAACTGCCAAAAAGTCATTAGCATCCACAGTTCCACCTTCTGGTTCACAAAAGTACCTGAAAATAGAGCCTTTCCCGGGCATGGCCTTATCTTTTCACGTTCTCCTGTCTCCTCTGACCTGCAAAATGCCACGGGTGCTCTCTGAGCGTAAACTCCTCCTCTCGGAGTGAAATTCATCCTGGAGTGATTAAAATGAAGCCCCTCCTCCTCTCAGGTGCTCTGACAGAATATGCAGGAGGGGGAAAAATCTGGTCCTTTGTCCACAGATGTGAAAGGGACAACTTGGGTCAGGAGAGAAGAAAATGGTAGCTCGCCCCACCAAAGAGAGTGCGATCCCACAAAATGACAGCTGAGCGATGCACAGGGCACACGTTTCACTGTCGGTGACTCGGAGGTCCCTGGAGCCGAGGGCTGTGCGCTTTCTGAGCAGGAGTTTTAATTTCCACTGAATCTCAAAAAGCCCATTTTTTTCCCTGGGACTCGGGTTCCACCAGGAATTGTTTCCTCTTTTTCATATAAATTGAGTTTCAGGGTGTCTGCTTCTGTTTTGTCAGAAGGGAAGCCTGGCCCGATGTGATTTCCTTGGCTTCCCCTGGCATGGTCCCGGGGCTTCCAGCAGGCCAGCCTGCGTGCTGGTAACTCTCCCATCTGCCGCCGTCTGCCTCCCACACTCACCCAGCTCAGCGTGGGGAGGCCGAGTGCCGGAGGAAGGGTTCACCGGAGACTTCCCTAGCAATCGAACGCCTCCTGCTTTGTGCCTCAAAGCCATTTAGGTCCCACCTCCCCTCAAAAAAGGAAAGCCTCATTTAGAGGTGATGTATTTGGTAATTGCACATTATTTGCAATTAATTTCTGCAAGGCCATCCTAATCCCTCGGGGCTCTGCAGAAATGCAAGCGTTCAGCAGTAAGCCAGGCACCCGGCCTGTTCCTCCGGTCCTGGAACCAGGGAAAATGTGCTTGGCAAGTACGAACGAATAGCTCTTCGTGACCTGGAATTTTTCCTACTTTTCCAGAGCTGCCGAGTGCTAATTGGTCTGGCACATCCGGCACACACTTGCCAGTCTGATTTGGATGGTACCAGATCAACCCTCAGATCAATGTATTGTTAAGGCGGACTGGCTCCTCCGCAGTAGGCAGGCCAATAACAAGTATGTCAGGCAGTGTGGCAAGTCCTCTTCAAGCTGATTTTCAAACTTCTTCAGTTAAAAACAAAAAAACCATTAGGTTCATGGTGATGATAAAAAAAACCGGAGGAGCTATTCAGCATAAATTACCCAGGGCAGCGTGTTGCCAGTAATATCCTGAACCACATTTCCCCTTTGCCCTTTATAGGTTTTCACCTATTTTAATTTACTGAAACGTGTGGGAAGCCCGATTCATTAGTAGAATGAAGGGGGACACGTTTTCCAAAGAAGAGTGATTTGGTTCAATAAAAAGATAAATGTCCGGTATAATGACAGGCAGTTCAGTGCTGAGCTTTGTGGCAAGACGCGGGATTGAAATGGGCACTAAGCCTCGGAAACAAAGCCATGGGACAACACCGAAGGTCAGGTGTGTTTTCTGTGTCCGTGAGTGACTTCTCAAGAGGCGCAGTCCTAGAGGGCTTGCTGTAGGAGGGAACCTCAGAGTCCTCACAAATACATAGCACACCTGGGTGTCAGCACCAGTGGAGATCTGGGTTTGGATATTCAGTATCTCTCCAGAAATCTAGTTGTTCTTTTTTGTTTTTTGTTAATTGAGTCTTTGTTAAGCATCAAGCTTTTATGACAAATGTCTAAAAAGACCTGGACTGGAGTTTCTGAGCACAGTTTTCCAAAGCCTGACTCTTAAAACTCCTGGTAGTCACATTCTAAAATGCGTGAAATGAGACCTCCCCTCAGTCTTTTCCTTTCTGCTCTTTCTTTGTTTCACGCCCTCTTTTTCCTTCTCTCCACCTTCCTTCTTTCTGTGGCCCCTTTCTGCAGACCCTTTCCCTGATGTTTCTTTCTCTCACCATTGATTGAGCCCCTGCTGTTTGCCCCTTGCAGAATCAGAGCTAGGAGGAAGCTAGGAGTGACACCTCATTCCCTCCCAGGGATGCAGGTGGCATCCCTGTGCTCCTGTCTGTTTGGTTCCCATGTTAGAAAAAAAAAGGGGAGGGATCTGATGCCCAGATCTGCTACTTAGAAGTCCTGTGACCTTGGAGGATATCTCTACACCCACCTCCTTTGTCCATTTTCCTGCTCTGCCCACATCTCCAAGGTTCTCTGAGAATCAGGGGAGATTTTAAATGGCCAATGAAAGGTACAGATGTTATAGCTTTGGACTCTTTGTACGGGATTGATAGACGTATATGTGGACATCAGCATGAGATGGCTTATGCCAAAGGATGTTCAAGACATCCACTGATGCAGAACGAAAATATTAGAACTTTTATTTATATGATTTTTAAATATATATTGATTTTAAAATCATGTCCTAGCTTAACTTCTGTTTCTATGTACATGCTATGATGTATACCATATATTATAGGGTTTTATGTATATCATTTATGCATATATGGATATTGGAGGAACTAATATTCACCAACAAAGCTGCAAGATCAGATGCTTTGGAGGCCTCTGTGCTAAGGTCAAACGTGTGGCTCTCATGGTCCTGCCCTCATCCCATGCTGATGGCCTTCCTATCCATCCCTAATGATTCTGCTCCAAAAAAAAAGAAGTTGGTGAATTCGAAGGTGACCTATGTGATTTTAATCTTTGGTGTATTCCCCTCCCCCCTGCCTTCCTACAGAGTAAAAATCAGGTTCATCGGAGGGGTGAATACAATGTTTACAGCACGTTCCAGAGCCATGAACCCGAGTTCGATTACCTGAAGAGTTTAGAAATAGAAGAAAAAATCAATAAAATAAGATGGCTCCCCCAGCAGAATGCAGCCTACTTCCTTCTGTCTACTAACGGTACGTACAAGTGACTTCTCCTGTTTGGTATTGTCAGAGATAGAATCAGCCACATCATATGTTTCAATCTCCCTTTGACTCCATTTTCCTTCTTAACCTTGTGGGCTGTCAAAAAAGAAAACTTAGCAACAATCTTTGCAAAATGCTTACCTTAGTGCCTGGCGCAGAGTGGGCCCTCTCATAAATAGTAGTGTTTCCTTTTAAATATCACACATTTCTGACCCAATTATGTGAGCCCCAGTATCTGCAGTTTTTGACTAATGCAGATTATTTCCAGGTGCTTCTGGAATGTGACTTCCTGTTTTAAGATTCATTGAATGTTATTCTGGGAATGCATTTCAGAAACCCCGACAGGCCGCCGTCCTATGAGTCTGGCATGCTGAGTAGAAGTTATTAATCCCTGAATGTGTTTGGGGGGTTTTCTCTCTCTGACACAATCAAGTTCCCTCTGAGCACAGGTCAAGGAAAGAGAGGGGCCCTACTAAAGAATGATTAAGAAGTGGTTTCTTTCTCTTTCTCCCTCCATCCTCTTCTCAGAGCAATTGTTGATTTTGGGAGAGTTGCTATAAATAGGTTCAAGAGAGAGGAGGTTGGGGGTTGAATAGAGAGCCAAATTCCATGTTAATTCAGTGGAATTATCTACCCTAGCTTTTTTCAATGCCATTGTTGACAGAAGCCCACCTATGCTCGAGACAATTTAGAATAAAAGCATATACTAAAGCCATGGTCTACAAACTGCGCCTCACAAGCCACATGCGGCTCTTTGGCCCCTTGAGGCTGGACCTTCCACAAAATACCACGGCCTGGGCAAGTCTATTTTGATGAAGTGTCATTAGAAGAAGTTGAAGTTTAAAAAATTTGGCTCTCAAAAGAAATTTCAATCGTTGTACTGTTAATATTTGGCTCTGTTGATTAATGTGTTTGCCGACCACTGTACTAAAGGGTGCTAATTGGATAGCATAACAATTAGTGGATAAAAATTAAACCCATCTCCCCAGCAAATAAGCTGGAGCATGATTCATTGTGTGTGAGTCTGTGAAGAGTGTATATTTAAATATAAATCAGAAAGAGAGGGATTTGCTATTTGCCCATCCCCAGCATTTATAAAGGGAAGTGCTCTTATGTCAAGTGAAAAAAATGTAAATGCTGTATATAGTATGATCGGATGTATATTAACATTTTTAGAGATTAAAAGGAAACACACCTAGAGGCTTATCTTGATTAATTTTTGATTATGTATTATGGGTTTCTTATAAATTAGTTATTTTTATCATTTTTATTTTCTAAGTTTTGATGATGAGTTTTATATTTTATTTTAAAAGGAAGGAGGGGTTTTCTTAATGCATATGAACCAAAAAGTCTCTCAAATATAAAGCCAGTGTACAACTCTAAAAAAAATGGCAATTCTGAAACAGCCAGTTTGGAGTTATTCACACATAGCTTATCTCATCATGTCCAGATTTCCAGTCTCTGTTTTTCCAGTTTCCAAGTAATTTAATTCTTTCTCATAACTGCATTTATTGTTCTATTTATTTTGTCAACTATGTTTCTTGAGAGCCAAACCATATGAATTTGTTTCAATGTCTTCCCTCTTAGTTTCACCGTTGAAATTTCACTCAAAGGCTCTGCAGATTCAACACTACTTAGATTAAAAAAGACTTGTGATGATTCTGACTAAATTACTTTGGGCAGAGAAAGTGTGTGATTATCTGCTCTAGCTAGCTTACTTTATATTATGAAATTTAGCCTATCGATTATTTCAATAAAATTCAAAGATGCATTAACTCCTTTGTAGGGGGGGGATGGGAAAAATCAGTGAAATGCAATGAAGATTAATTATATAGCATAATGTTCTGTTAATTGAGTTTTTAAATAGTTTTTTGATTAACAGGGATATTATCTTCCCATTTGGGATGCTATTTCATATGCCAACAGTATCTCCAAATGATTCTTATAAGAAAAATTCCCATGTTCTCCTGAGATTTTCTTTTTTTATACTAATATTGAGGTTGAGAATTCCCCTTAAGCTAAATAGGTTAACATGCGAAAATTAATGGGAGACAATTGGAATTAATGTACAAAAGAGAAAATGAAGCTAGATGATAAGATTGTGTTTAAAAGCTGCTACAAGTAATGATAAACTACTCAGAGAGGCAGCCAGAATATAGAAAAAGTCATTATTCATAGTAACAGCCACCTGTTCCTCGGACTTCCTTATCCACAAAGCTTTCAGATAGGGAATCAAGAAACAGTGTGTGATAATAAAGTCAAGAATGACTCCAGGCAACCCAACCATGGGGGATTGGATTGAATTCACCATCAATTATCTTTTTTTAAAGAAACACAACTGTGCTTATCTCATTATAATTGGATACGGTTTTTACTTTCTGTTAGAATATAACTTTACAATTTTTAATGAAAAGTAAACCAACATTCAGTTGTGAATCTAGACCTTAAAATTATTTGCGAGATGAAAACACGTGGCCTTACCTAGCTTTCTATTTCTATCTTAATACCTATGATGAGAAGGGAAGGTATATTTTACTTGGTAGATGGTCTTTGAAAATAGTTAGATGTTCATTGTAAAACCATTAGAAAATAGAGAAGCAAAATGAAAATAATGTGTTCCCATTCAGAGAGAACCACTGTGTCTTTTAAAGAAAACACCAAAGAGCATGGATAAATCTGTGTGTTTTTTTACTAGCATAAGTGTGATATATTCTGTACACTTTTTGGCAACCGGATTTTTTTATATAATACTTATTAACAGGAATATCTTCCTAACTGTTAAATATTCTTCTAAAATTCCATTACATTTCCAAGGATTGCATAGCGTTCCCCTGTATGATTCTTCTATAGTTTACTAATAAATCTCCCATTTTTGGCCTTTAATTATTAAATTCACACTATGAGAAATTATATATTTATAATAATAGTTGTTGGAATAGATATGATTAGGAAAAAAACATATTGTGTATACCATATTTTCTGGCATATAAGACGACTGGGCGTATAAGACAACCCCCAACTTTTCCAGTTAAAATATAGAGTTTGGGATATAGCCGCCCCATAAGACATCATAATAAGTTGTGATATATTCATACAAGGAACGCTATACCAAAAAAAAAAAAAAAACACAGATGACTCCCGACTTTTGAGAAGATTTTACTGGGTTAAAAAGTCGTCTTATACGCTGGAAAATACGGTAACTATGTATAACATGTTGTATCAATTTAAAACAGTTATGTGACTGCTCACAGAAATGAAATGAAAGGACATATATAAGGTTTTCATACTAGATATCTCTAGTGGAATTGAAGGAGATTTTCATTTTTTTACTTTTATGCTCATTTTTATATTCTACAATCCTATCCTATATAATAAAAGTGTAATATGCAAATTGACCTAATGGTGGAACGACCAGTCGCTATGACATGCACTGACCACCACGGGGCACACGCTCAATGCAGGAGCTCCCCCCCCTTCCACCAGCCCTTCCCCTCCCCTCCCCTCAGTGCACTCCCACAGGGGGAGCTCCACTTAGCCACAAGCCGGGCTGACGGCTGCAAGCACAGCAGTGATGGCAGGAGCCTCTGCCACCTCCTCAGCAGCTCTAAGGATGTCTGACTGCCGCTTAGGCCTACTCACCATGGGGAATGGGCCTAAGCCATTAGTCAGACATCCTCTGAGGGCTCCTAGGCTGCCAGAGGGATGTCTGACTGCCAGCTTAGGCCCAATCCCTGAGGGAGCAGGCATAAGCTGGCAAGTAGGTGCACATCTCCTGATGGGTCCTGGACTGTGAGAGGGCACAGGTCAGGCTGAGGGCCCCTCCCTACCCCCAGTGCATGAATTTTTGTGCACCAAGCCTCTAGTTATATAATAATTATACACTTGTATAATAAAAAGAAGGAATTAAAATGAGAAAATAAACATATATGTGTGATATTATTGGTTTTTACTTCTCCCCCCCAAAAATGCATAGAAAAAATACCAAAAGGGTCTATACAAAAAGTAAGCAATGACTGTCCCTGACTGAAGAGATTATGGTTGCTTTTTATTCTTTATGCTTTGCCTCTGATTTCTCTCTTTTTCAACATAACAATTATCACTCGCAAGAAAAATGTAATGAAAGAATTGTCTTGCAAATGGGATAGCAAGCAATTGAAAATATTTGGTGTTAAAAGTCACTGATTTGCATTCTTCAAAATCACAGCTGATCAGTAGCTAATGAAGTGATTGTATAAAAGTGACCTATGCTTCCTTTTGTCACAGTCCAGCATGTGGCAGGATATCAGAGAGGGCAGGCCCAGAGGAGTACTGGCACCCCGTGCCTGGGAAGGGCTTCCTGGCCTTTGCCCCCAGAGGGCCGGGTGCGTGCACAGATCGCACACCAGCAGCCTGGCCAGGCTGCCAACAGCATGACCAGCCCGAGTGACCGCCAGACCTTGGGAAATAGAGGCACTGACTTGTTCAGTTGTGCAAATTGTTGCAGAAAGCACACTTCCCAATGGAGTGCATTTCAGACCTCCGAGGGCAAGGCTTTGGTGAGGGGAAATGGAGCAGTGGGGAGGGGGCGAGAGAGAAAGGGAGTCCTAGCGAAGGCAGGGAGCGGGTGGCTTCTCTCCCCGGACTGTCTACAGAGAGAAAGCGGGATGTGCTGACATCATCCTGGGGAAAGCTGGCGTGGTCAGAGCAACATGTTGTTATTGCCGAATAGTTGCCCAACTTGCTCGTCCTAATAACAGCTGCCATTGTGAACCTCTATTGGAAGCCCAACGCTGCAGTACACACTGTGCCCACAGTTTTTCAGTCAATCCTCATAAAAGGCCCATGAGGAAGACCTGGCTGTCCTTCATTCACAGATAAAGAAACTGAGGCACCGAGAAGCTAGGTCTCTTTATTCGTAAGGTTAGAATATGCGGGACGTATTTGTACTGAAAAATTACACATGACCTGAAATTCAGTTGTAACTGTATGTTCTGTGGTTGTTTCTCTGCTCAATTTGGTAGTCCCATTTGAGAAATACTAGTTAGGCACCTGCTGTGTGGGAATCACAGTGCTGGGCCACGTGGCTGGCTGGAGTTGGCGTGGGATGTAGCCTCTTGATTCCACACTTACCTTGTGCAGGCAGAGAGAAAGATTTGAGAAGGCACCGAGTCCCTGCCTTCCAGAAGAGAAGTTAGAACAAGTACAAATTATGAACACAAGATCTGATAAGAAAGGCTCCCAACCGCCTGCAGCCCACAGACATGATCTGTTTGGCCCAAACATGTTTCTTTATAAAACGTCTGCAGGTGGGGCATGCGGGCTGTACCTCCCCCAAACTCCCTGCCCCTGTCACTCATCTCCTGACCTGCCCCACCCCTCTAGGCATTGGACTTCTCACCACGATTTATTGCTGTAGAAAATGACAAGTGTCAGCAAGTGGAATAAAGTGTGGGGACAGGACAAAGGTGAGAAAGGTGGTGTCCAGGTGGGGACTCCAAGGAGACTGCACGGGAAAAGGAGCATTTTGCTGGCTCTCCTTACCTTTGTTTCCTGGGTTGCTAGCAACATGCACTGTGGAGGTCAAATTCATCCATCCATCCATCAACTCGTATTCATGGGACATCTGCTATGTCCCAGGCACTGCTGTCTGTGCTAGAGGTTTAGTAATGAGCAACACCGCAGAATCCCTACCTCTATACGGATTTTGCATTCTAGTGAAGTAGACGTCATAAGTAGGTTTTCCAGTAGAAGTGTCCTAGGAGGAAAAACAAAGGAGGAAGAGGGGCTAGAGAATGATGATGAAGAAAACCTTTTTATGTAGGTTGGTTAGGAAAGACACCACTGAAGTTGGGGCATAGAGAGAGAACAAAGTGAAGGAAAAACAACGTGTAAGAGAGGGTCAAGGGCTCTCCTGCAGAAGGCACAGCTTGTGCAAATGTCCTGTGTCAGCAAGGGGATTAGCATGTACCCAGAGCTGGGATGAAGCCATGTGGCAGGGAGTAGGGTGGATGGTGAGATCAGAAAGGATGAGGAAATAGGGGTACAGGTCATGGAGAGCCTCTTGGACCATGGTAAGGGCAGTATTTAGTGAAATGCAACACAACAATGGGGATAATATTACCTACCTCTCAAGGTACTTGTGAACACTCAATAAATTCTCCATGCAATATGCTAACATCATTAATTTTATATAGGTAGCGACTCTTGTTATTCTGTGTTCAATAAATACTTTTATGAAATGAACAGAATTAATGTCTAAGCTGTAGATTGAACAGCCCATGGTCAGGTAGACCATCTGTCTCTACATGATCTATGTTTTTTGTTTTGAAACATGAGCTCTGCCTTCAAATGACACAAGATTTAGGCCCTTGACAGGAGGCAGCTTCTGTGGCAGTTTCTCCCATGTCTGCCTCCGCCTCTCCGACCCTGCCCCACCCAGCCCAGAAGAAGGCTCCTTTACCAGCGTCCCTGCACTGTCATGCTGATGTCCTCTGGTTGCCCCCACAGATAAAACTGTGAAGCTGTGGAAGGTCAGCGAGCGCGATAAACGGCCGGAGGGTTACAACCTAAAAGATGAGGAGGGCCGGCTTCGGGATCCTGCCACCATCACCACCTTGCGGGTGAGTCCAAAGGCTGTTTTTTTTCGCCACCATCTTGGTGCCTCCTGAGGTTGGCCACATGCTGGCTGCTGGGAATGTTGCAACTGTGATGGGAGAGGGAGGGCGATCCAGCAGAAACTCACCTACCTGAGACTCTGGTGGCAGATGGGGGAGCAGGCCAGGTGCCAAGCTCCCCCGACCACACGTCCATGTATTTCCTTGGTCCACGTGGCCAGTGGCATGTGTTCCTGTAGGCTCAACCTCTGTCTGTTCTCATTGCCTGAACATCTGGAGCATCTTTTGTACTCGAGTTACAGGGGATGGGACAGCCCTGAAGGGAAGTTGAAGACCCGATTCAAAACATGAACCTCCAGCCCAGCCTGTGTGGCTCAGTGATTGAGCATCGACTCATGAACCAGAAAGTCATGATTTAATTCCTAGTCAGGGCACATGCCCCAGTTAAGGCTCACTCCCCAGTAGGGAGCATGCAGGAGGCAGCCAGTCAATGATTTTCCCTCATCATTGATGTTCTTATCTCTCCCTTCTTTTCTGAGAGCAATAAAAAACAAAACACACATGAACGTCTGACTCTAACAAGACTGGGCTCAGATTCTGCCACTTACCAGAATCTCCCATAGTCACTCAACTTTTTGAGCTTTAGTCGCACAAGTTATTTTTAGTTTCT
The DNA here is from genome assembly GCA_011751065.1 of Lasiurus cinereus. NCBI lineage: Eukaryota > Metazoa > Chordata > Mammalia > Chiroptera > Vespertilionidae > Lasiurus > Lasiurus cinereus. The sequence continues at coordinate 4,619,009 of JAAGEH010000088.1, read as the reverse complement.
CCATCCGCACGACAGTGAACCTAACCTTTCCGGCCCGTGGATTTATGAGGATAAAGTGCCATGAGGGTGGAAAGCCCTCACTCCATAAACGATCCCTCCTATTAGTCTGAGTGGCTTCCTTCCTGCCCTCCAGAAATGCACAGTCTGGTGAGGAAAGCGGATTCGTAGGCTAATACACAAATGGTTCTGACACTAAATAGAGGAAGATGAATGCAGTGTGAGTCGGAGGGAGCTGCTGTTTGATCAAAGGAGGGGGAAATTGCATTGGTTCTGGGAGGCCGGGAAAGGGTGCCTAGGGAAGCGGGGTTAAAAATAGATTTCTAAAAGTGGACTTTTAAGGGAAGGCTCTCCAGATCCAGGTTAAATTGGTTCAAGCCTGAGTCATGAGTTTAGTTTTAGATGCGTTCAGGGTTGTGAGCAGGAAAGCCAGCACATGTCAGGACCAGCCCTAGCCCCGGGGGGACTTTTCAAACCGTGTGAAATATGCGCTTCCAGCCAGCAGCTGCTCTGCCGCAGCCAAGCAGTGAGAACAGAGACATGAAGCGCATCTGGGAAAAGAGGTTGTCGCCCCGCCCCGGGTTGGGAAGCAGAGATGGGACCTGAATCAGGGTCGTGTGTCTGATTAGCTCGCGCGTTTATTTGTTCGTTCATTTGTTCCTCTGTTTGTGGAGTGGGCGCCGTTTGAGCACAGGCCCTTGGCTGGCCACAGTGCTGGGCTGCCACACGTGAACTTAGCACTTACTGAGCAGTACCTGGTCTTCATGTGAGCTCCTTCCGAGGCAGCAAGTGTTGGCTGCTCTGCCCCCTCTGGTCAGCCAGGGCGTTCAGTCTGGAGAGCGGCCAGCGAGCCCACCCCACCAGGCCAGGCTGATGCTGTCAATGCCCGGAGCTGGGAGACTGGAGGGTAGAGCAACAAGGGATATGAAGGTTGAGTCCGTCTGTGCTGGCTTGGAACTATGGTTCCATTGCTCTCCATCTAGTGACCTAGGACCCGAGACCTAACCTCCTTGTGCCTCTCAGGTCGCATCTGCACCACAGGGATGATGGTGGTCGCTACTTCCTGGGACAGTGGTGAGGGTTCGATGCTGCATTGCGTGTGATAAAGAGCTCAGCCTATGCCTCATCTCCCACAAAGTCAGTTCCCTGCTGTTATTTTGCATTACTATCATCATTAGTATGGCTGTTATTACTCCCTGCTGTTAGCAGGCCTATGCATCTGAGAAAAATGCATACTCGTTTTTTTCCTGTCGCATTTTTTTTTATATTGTTGTATTTACAAACTATTCACTGATGTCTGCTAAGTGGCAAGCGCTACGCAAGCGATACAAAAGGAATAAGGTATCAGATAGCCTTTCAGCCCCCAGGACTGGGCTATCCTATGGGGAAACAGATGGAGTAGGTGCCACTGGGAAATTTACAACATGAACTTCCCTTGCTCTTGTTTGCTACAAGGTGGGGATTTCTCAGACATAGTTCATACTATGAATGCCTGCTATCCCTGGCATTCTCTGGGATTTCCTCTATCTGTCGTTTGCCCTGAAAATGCCATCCCATGATGAAGAGGAGAGAAGGCCTAGATGTACGTTTCCACGAGAGCAGAGATTGTCCCCAAAGACAGTGATGTTAAGAAGTGGACTTGTATGCATCCTACAAGGAAGGAGGCCCCAAGGTGGGGCTGAGTTAGAACATCCCAATTCTGGTTCTCGCTTCCGTATTAACCAGCTGGGCGATCCTGAGCCAGTGAATCACTTGTGCCCTCTCCAAGCTGACTTTCTAAGTGGCAGAGGATCGGACAAAGTCAGCGTTTCTGCCACCACAGTATTGGTGACAAACACAGGTTCCCAGGACCTGGCCCCAGGGATTCTCTTTAGCAAGTGGGGTGGTCCGAGGAGTCTGCATGTTGGATATGAGCCCCTGAGGGTGGAACCCTGAGGGTGGAAGCAAGAGGGCTGTGGTCACTGGGCTCTCTCATCTCCCAGCCTCCTTGTAGCTACTGTTTTTAGGAGCCTCTGTTGCTTTCCAATCACTTCAACAGTTACTGGACCAGCTTGGGAGACACCTTTGCTATAAAATTGTAAATACTTACATCTGATTGTACCTCCTCTACCTTCCTAGGCGTTCACATATCCCATTTCTCAGTGTAAATGTCCACACCCCAGCATCCTTTCCAGGCGAATACTGACAAGGACAGCCTCCTTTCCTTCTTGATCCCAGTAGTAGAGGAAGAAATGGCCAGGCTACCTGCAGACCGGAAGCTCAGAACAGTGACTCCAAACAGAGAATGGGCTGACGTGATATTCATCGGACTATGATTTACTCACATGCTCTGCATTGAAATGTGCATTGCCAGCAGTTGTGGCTTTTTTTTTCCTTCCCTGTGTTCTGATGGCCTCCACTCCCTTTCAGAGTTTCCAGTTCTATGTGGATCTTGAGAGTGAGAATGTTTAATAATACCCGACAGCTAATTAATCCTCACTGAGTAATGAACCTGTTCTGTTTCAGTGCTGGGAGGCTCAGCTTTTCAAAGCAGGAATGTGGCTGTTTTTTCCTTTTTTTTTTTTTTTCCCTTTCAAATCCAATCCCTCATAACCCAGAGAGACTATGAGAAGCACTTCTATGAAAACATTATCTCCTGCTCAGGATCATAATATTCAAGCGATAATCATGATAATTTAACAATTACACCTTACAGCAGTGGTAGGCAAACTGCGGCTCACCAGCCACATGCGGCTCTTTGGCCCCTTGAATGTGGCTCTTCTGCAAAATACCACGGCCTGGGTGAGTCTATTTTGAAGAAGTGGCATTAGAAGAAGTTGACATTTAAAAATTTGGCTCTCAAAAGAAATTTCAATCATTGTACTGTTGATATTTCGCTCTGTTGACTAATGAGTTTGCCGACCACTGCCTTACAGCTTTATATCACAAAGTGTTTTCTTACCTCATCCCTAATTCAGCTTTTGAACAGCCACTGAGAAGGGCAGGACAGGTATTGGCAGGTGAAAATGCCGACATCTAGTATTTATTGAGCATTTACTATATTCCCTGCACCGTGCTGGACACACCGTTTGTATTAGCTACTTCATGATGTGTAGTTCACTATTAAAATGCCCATTGCCCAGTGAGGCTCAAAGGAGTTAAATTACATGCCCAGATCATGCAGGGCTAAGAATCAAACCCTAATTGACTTGGTTCTGGGATCTGGGCCCTTAGACATGATGCAGAATCAGAGAGACTGCGACTTGTCCAATGGCTGTCAACTGGTTACTCAAGAGCTGGGACTAAAAGTCAAGAGCCCTGCCTCTTCAACTTGGACATACATCCGGCATTTGGGATGGTTTTCTTAATAATTAGTGCCATTATTATTCCAGGTCAGGGTGTCTCTACCTTTCTCCCTCTCCCTCTCTCCTCCATCCACCTTGATTTTCCAGATCCCTGATAGCAGCATGGACAAACAAAGGCCTTGAGGTCTTAGGTAGATGCACTTAGCATGATCCTGTCCTTTCTCAAGCTCCCTTGCCCAGGAGTAAGAGGCCCCCGGAGCTCTTTCAAGGCGAGGAAGCTCATAGTTCAAGTAATTGAATCAGCCTGGGATGGGAGCTGGGTGGTGGGAAATCGCACTTGGCGCACTGAGCCTCGAGTTATGATTTCCTTCGTTACGGTTGACTGCCAGTGCCTGGGGAACCGAGGCCGGGTTGAAATTTGCTTTTAATCAGTTGTAAGTGTAGAGTCCAGAAGGTGTGAGCTCCCAAGCTGTGATGTGTCATAACCGCCCCCCTCAACTGAAGGGGGTGTAATGAACTCAAGTTCTAATGTATTTTACCCAGAAATTGCTTACAGCTGCTAATAATCATTATGATAATGGCCACGTTTATGGAGTGCTTGCTATATGCCAGGTGCTGGGTTTTATATCCTCACCTCGTTTCATCCTACCAATAACTCTCCCAGGTAGGTGCTGTAATCCTTTCTGGACCGTCCTAGGTTTTACTCCCTCATTTCATTTAAGTCTCTGCTCAAGTGCCACCTTCTCAGAGAAACTCTCCTGGAATGCCCAAGAGAAACGAGCCTGCTGGTCCTGGCCAGGTAGCTCCGTTGGTTAGAGCCTTGTCCCAATACACCAAGATTGTGGGTTCACTCCTCAGTCAGGGCATATACAAGAAGCAACCAATGAATGCATAAATAAATGGAAAAACAACTCTCTCTCTTTCTCTCCCCTCCCCCTCTCTCTCAAATCAGGCTTCCCATTCATTCTCGGTGCCCTTACCCTACCCCTTCTCCTTAGCTCTTGGCCTCGCCTGATACATCATGTGTCCACTGCCTGCCCTCCCCCTCCACTACAGTGTCAGCTCCGTGAAAGCAGAAACAGCACTGTGTACTCTCCCACAGCTCCAGCAGCTAGGACGACACATGGCACACAGTAGGCACTCAGGAGTATTTGTCAAATGAATAGGAGTGGAACGGGTTTAGAGCAGGCAAGGGATTTGACTCGTGACTAAGAAATGGTTGAGCTGGGATTCAAACCTAGTCCATCTGACCCCAAATCTGACCCCAAGACTTCCTACAGCTTTAGCTTTCTAAGAAAATAATAATTCACGATCGCAGGGCAGGGCACTTTCATTACTGTGTGTCTCAGAATCGTTTGGCAAAGCCTTCTTTAATGTCTGAACTTGATTTGGAGGAGAGTAGAATGCAAGGGGGAGGGCTGCAAAGGCCTTCTGCCCAGGGTGGGCTCACAATGAATGCACTGATTTTAGAGAAAAGATTCCATTTCATCATGTTTTATACACGTGCCTTCTGCTGGGGACCACCTTTATCTTCCTCTCAACTCAGGACACACACTTTCCCGTGACTTTCCTGAATTAACATGTTTCCACTTAGAATGACCCACTGGTGACAATTTAGACACACACACACCCCAGCCATAGTCTAAGACACCATGGCAAATCAGCCCGAGTGCTGAACCGGCTCTGAACTCTGAAGGAACTTCTTAAGGATTCTTGCTAATGGGCCATAGGATTAAACAGGTCGAATAAACAGACTGGCTATTTCCCCAAAAGTTATACTTTTAGTCAAAAAAACAAGTTTAACCACTTGATCTGTTTTCTAAAGAGCAGTAATCAGACCACTGGTTTAAGTTTGCTAATAATAGCCACTATGTTTAATCAGACATCCCTAGGGACAGGCTCTACGTTGAGCAGTTTTATGGATATTTTATAAATCTTCATCACAATCCTGTAACTTTATGCCCATTTTACAGATGTGTAAGCAGAGGCTCGGGAAGGTGAGCGCTGGCCTAAGGCCTCGCAGATAATAAGTGGCAGAGCCAAGAATGGAGTCCAAGTCTCTTTGATCCCATAGCCATAGTCCCTGCCCACCACCCTTACACAGGACTATGTGTTGTGTGGTCCCTGACCCTAGACAGCAGGGAGGATAAGGGCATCTGACATGTAGAACTTTTCTCAGAGCATTGCTGTCTAATTTACTGAGTATCTACTGCATGCCAGGCATTGTGCTAAATATATACTACAAAGTGCACCTTACAAAGATGAGTGACACACACTCCCTGTCCTCAAGGGGCAAGGAGGGGGCAAGTTGCAAAGGGCTGCAACATGAAACTAATCTAATCCGTGGTTCTCAAAGTGTGCCCCAAGGTCACCTGCAGTGCTTTTTTAGACTATCATCATCATCTTCCTCTCAATGGATTCCCGTTCAGAGCGTCTGAGTTGTCTCCAGTGACATCTTTGACAAAAACCCCTCCTGGAAAACTCCTAGGTGACTCTGCTGCAGGTGGTCCCTGGGCCAGGCTTTGAGAAACTCTGGATAAGGCATGTTTCCTGAGAAAAGCACAGAAGATCAATCACCGTGCAGTTGAGAGGAAGAGAAGAAGGGGCCAGATCCAGGGCCAGGAAGGAGTTATCACAAAGCATCTGGAAGGATAGGTGGTCTTTCATGCTGGAAGCCTCGTCTGATACTCCCGAGGATCCTGGGAGGCAAGTAGGACTCAAATTGCTCTTTCCTTCTTTTTAGTAGGAATATGGCAGCTCCAGTATAGAAGGGGAGATTGAAGCCCTGAGAGACAGAACTAGAATGACAAGCTTTCTGGCTCTATACTTCTTGCTGCCTCTGCAGTGACCACTTGGTGATTCTCACTTCAGAGGATGGCTAACCCCCAGGCCAATTTCAGGGCAAATAACTGACTGAGTCAGGATTGTCCGTGGCTGCCCCAGGTTTTAATTTGGGGTTTATGCTTTCATAATTGAGGCCTCTTAGGACATCGATACAGCCTACCCCTACCATTTTTTAATTTTTCTAGAATTCATTTTGTGATTTATGGCTGCTCCGGAGGGTTCATAGCCACTCCTTTTACAGTTTCATCTTTCCTTATATTTGTTGCAAATAACAATGAAGTGTTTACCTACTGCAGTGAAAAATCAATCAAGCCTGTTCCATATTCACGGGCTCACAATGGTCCCCGGATGGCCCCCCGGATTAGATTAACTTCGTGAATGTATCACTCTGGTGTGGGTAATTTCTCAACCTCCGCTCCCGCCCTCCCTGCCTGCCTCGCGGGTGGATATTGAGATCTCCCATTGATTGACTGCCCCGAAAGGGAATGCTGGCGTGTGATGTGTGTAACTCAGCGGGGCGCGCGGACTCTGTGGTTATGAAAATAAATAATAATTTATGTTATCGTTATTGATTGCCATCATTATCTGATTGTATCTGTCTGCGTCATGGGGTTTCAGTTATGGGATCAGAAATCGCTCCACAGGAACCTCAGGCACTACCCTCACTGGAAACATGCGTTTCCTCTTGGGGGTCAGGACTGTGGATGTCCCCGTCCTATTCTGTGGCTCATGTCAGTGAGACAGTGTCAGTTGGTTCAGTGTCAGACAAAGGAACTAAGTCAGTTGGAATAATAAAATAATAAGAGCAGCAAACATTTATGGAGCATTTGCTGCATCCCAGGGACACAGGGCATATATTGGCTAATTTAATATTCAAGGTAAACCTATCAGGTGGGGATTGAAATAAACCTCATTTTGAAGATGTGGGGCCTGAAGCCAGGGAGGTTAAGTAACCTGGCAAAGGTCAGATGGCTAGTAAGTGGGAATGCTTGGACTTGAAGTCATGTCTTTGTACTTCTAAAATCCATACTACTGTCCTGCCTCTTGTATTGGAAGAGCCTGTCTGGTCTATTCATCTGAATATTCAGTGTAAACCAAAATATGTGTGAGCAGGGACTGGAGACAAACCTGCCAAGTAGATGGTAGGCGCTCCTTTGCCTTGGGCACAGGTGGGTTTTCCACTTTGTGTCGGGGAAGGTGGGCCAGAAGGATGCGTGGAAACTAGGTCATGGTGTACTAGGTCATGGGTGATCACGAGACTCTGGGCACGTCTTAAGTCGTCCCCAGCTGACTGGCTGACTCAGAATCTCCAGGAGCTGGGCCAAGGGATCTACCCAGGTTTCTCAGCTGTATCCCAGGCCATCCTAGAGACCAACTGGGTCTGAGAGCCATTGACACAGTGACCGCAAGATCCACTCCAAAGTGGAAGCTCTCTGATTGGATTCCGTAAGCTCTTTCTTAGTCGTCTTCCCTCCTCCTGCCTCGCAGTCCTATATAGAATAATCTGAGGGAACTTTTATTATCAAAACATGGTTGCCTTTCCACTGAGTAACTGATTTGATTCGGAGTGAGCATTGGCAAGCCAATCAGATTTAGGTTGTGTGTGAGCGGTTCCGCCCTTTGCAACTCAAGTTCTTTTTCCCTCAAATGAGGGGGCCAGCCTACCCAATGGCCAGTGTGCTGTAACGTTAACAACACGGAAGACGTCAACTAAGCACATGCTGTGTGCCAGGCCTTCTGCTAGGCACTTTATATGCACCATCTCATGGTAGCCTGGCAGCAGCCCTGCAGGGTGGGTACTGTTTTATCTGCATTTTCCAGATGTGGACATTTGATTCAGAAACTGAAGTGACTGGCCCGAGGGCTCCAGACACTAAGGGGCAGAGTCACGTTTTTTAACCAGATTCTGTCGGACTCCAGAGGCTTCAATCTTAACACTGTGACCTAGGGACTCCAGGAAAGGGCCATGTCTCTGACCACATCTCAGCCATCACCTGCAAGATGGTACCTTCTTCCCACAGAGGTCAGGCGAACAAAACCGAGCCCCACGCTGACAGTAGATGCCCAGGATGTGCTATTACTACCGTTTTCCTCTCCCTTTCCATCTTGTCTTTCGCCTGGACAGCAGAAGCTTCAGGAAGGTCTGATGAATATGCTGAAAAGGTCCAAAGCGGTGTTGTGTTTGGGGACCGGCAATTCCTTGTGTTTCTTTCATTTGGATGAATGCTTGTCCTGGCTCTCTGTTTCTGGGTTGGATTCAGAGTGTATACACACTGACAATAAAATGTTTTCATTCATCTCCACACGCCCTTTGTTATGTGCTGCATTCACCATGCAGTAATTAGATCCAGCATAAATGGAAATAGAAGCAGAATCCTGTACCTGGTTTGGGATCAAGTTCTGTCTGTCTCTTGCTCCCCACCCCTTTGAGAGGTATTTGTGGCCCCAGACTGTGACAGGAACTAGTAGGTGACACCCCACCGTAGGCACACTCAGTGACAGTGGAAGCTGAAAAGTCCACCCGTGTCGGAAAGGGAAAGAATCGTGTTAGAGGAGGAAATCTCGCTGTTTCCATAGCCTCTGGTGTAGTTTATTTTGGTGTCGCTTATTCTCATGAGGGAGGACAGTATTCTAAACCATAACCCATTCTCTTTGGTCATTAAATGGTGTGGATTTCGGCAACGGGGAAGATTGGCCCAGCCAGGGTAGGTAGACGGCCCTTTTTGGGCTTTGCAGGCGAGACTCTTGTCACTGTGTCAGACCTTATTCATACTGACCCAGATGGATTTTTCTCAAAAGAGAAGTTAACAGTAAGATTTTCCCCTTTCCAGGACTGTCTGTGCACTTCGAAAGTAAGTGGAAGATCCCGGTGTAATTGGATGATTCAGGGGGAATCATTCTCTGAATCTTTCAGATGGAATTGTCTGAATCATGAGTGTAATGGGAGAGACATTGTCCCCAGACAGGGTTGGGCTCTGAAATGTGAGCTCCCTGCTGCAGGAGTGCGGGTGTGAGTCCCAGCCCCTGACACTGTGCACATATGTACATGTGTGTGCAGGCATGCACATGGCATGAAGTTTTCAAGTAGTGCATGGCTCAAGAAAACATAGGATGTCGCAAAGCCTAGAACTGATTTGTATTTGGTTTTTAATTAGACTTAATAGGAAATCAAAAATATATGCCTAGATCCCTTTTGCTACCAACTTATTCAAATAACTGTTTGAAACCTCAAGAGGAATTCTAGGGACTCTGCTCATTATACATACTATTTTTTTTTTGTAGAAAATAATTAACATAAATGGATTTAGAATCAAATTCAGTAGAGGAAACGATCACTTTGATCCCAGTGTGTTACAAACCAGGTTTCAGTGATGCATTGATGTAAGTGTTTTAAATACCATCTCTATGAGAGAAATACCTTTTAGATATTTCCCTAGAGGTTGGTCTATAGGATAATACTTCTTATATTATCCTATAATAATATAAGATATTATTATTATCTTATATTATTAAGATAATAATAATTATTATTATCTTATTATTATTATCTTATATTATCTTAATAATATAAGATAATAATAATATATTATATTTTTAGGGACTAAAATATAGAAATAAGAAACTGGGTGGAGGGAAACATTTTATAAGAGTATATTTATGTTCAAAGAAATTATTATCACTGGGATTAGTATTTAATTCTCTGATTTCCTTAGGATGGTTGAGCCAGAAGGAAAGGCATTTCTTAACTAAAAAGGTGTTGGATCTGTATGTGTTTGAGAGGAGGAAACTGGGTCACACTCTTATTTGTTGTGATCAGGTGATCAATTGGGTTCAGTTCTTTTCCAGAAAACAATAAATGTTAAAAGCAGTGGCAAAAACAAACATGCACATACACACACACAAATGTCTCACAAATGTTTCTTGCTGGAGAACACATGGGAAATTCCATCTTACACACAGTTAAATAAACTTATTTTACGTCAGCTTTCTCGGGATCTTTCGTATACTAATATCCAATAGCAAACTCTGGGGAAGATAGATGGCATGCAGTATTTTTCCACCAAACGTATTTGACCGGGGAAAGCCCTTTTCTCATGGGATGACTGTTTTTTTATGACATTCTGCTCAACACGTGGTCCTTGGCTCAGTGCCAGTTTACAACCAGATAATGAGCTTGTATGAGAACATGAACCATTCATATCACTAAGCCACTGTAGAGTTCAGTTGATGCTTGTATTTGTCATAGCAAGTCTTTTCTCAGTGAATGAAGCAACGCGTTGAATCTGGCTTGGGCTCCTCATCTGGTCATGGACCATTAACAAAGAATTTGTGGGTCGGGTGTTTTGAGTAGTGCAGCCATGGACCTCACTTGAAGAAATGCTGGCTAAAAGGATCAGATCTGGGAGGTAGCGGGGAAGGGGGTTCAGGAGCAAGGTTAGCCTGACAGCACTTTCACTCTGCCTTTACTGCCTCCAGGCACAGAATCACATGATAGTATAGGACCCTGCATAGCACCTCCCTCTTGGCGTTCAATTCATTAATGATCACTGAGAACTTACAGCGCCTGACCCTGTTCCGGGCACTCTGCATATTTCATCGTTCAATTTTCACCTTAGCCCCGTGAGCAGTAAAATGATCCCCACCATTTCACAGATGAGAAAACTGTGCTATACATGGAAGAAGCAATTGGTGCAAGGTTGTTTGCTAGCAAGTGGTAGGACCAGCATTCACCTCTGGCTGTCTGGCTGCAGACCCCCTCACTTTAATCACCCTGCTGCCTGCCTTCTCAACAGCAATGGTGTTCAACCAGTGGAGCCAATGGAGGCTTGATCCTACTGTCAGATAACTAGGGGCATATATTCCTCCATCAGCCAATCTGAAAACTTTGTTAATAAATGTTTCCTTCTTTGGGTGCCTAACATTTATCTAATCTGCATTTATAAGAGGAAGGTTCCATGCCTATAGTCAGGGATAGACATGTGTGATCCCTGCCCTCATGGGGCTTACAAACCAGTGAGGAACTAGCTGGTTGTGAGCTTTTATTTGAAAATAGCAATAGCACCAACTTCGTGCACCCATGCCAGACATCACAGTCAGTCTGCTGTGTATTTCATCACTGTCTGAGATCCTTCTCAACATTTTCTTCTCTGCTCTGTCATCCCACTTTCTATAATTAGTTTGAGGGAGAGTTCTGCAACTTTGAATTAAATAAAGACATTGTCTCTTTAATGCCAAAACATCCAGACAGAAGGTGAAAATTTCATCCAATTATCCTGCTATTTCAGTACCAAACATGCAGATGTTGAGAAACTCTGAAAACTTGATTTAAAAAAAAAATTGCTTGTTCTACAAATTCAAAGAGCATCTAAGAGAGAAACCTGCTGCAGATAAGACAGGAATATAAGGTTACATAATGAGATAGAAGTGTCAAAACAAGGCCACATTTGGTTACCATTATTCCTTCCCAGAGTAAAGTCATCTCTGTAGATGAATTCACAGATGACTGTCACCATCCTGATCAAATTTGCCCTTGCCCTACTTGATGGTCAGATCAGTTAAGAACTTAGGCACCAATGCCCTGGCCAGTGTGGCTCAGTTGGTTGGAGTGTCATCCCATGCACCAAAAGGTTGCAGGTTTGATTCCTGGTCAGGGCACATACCACGGTTATGGGTTTAATCCCATGAGGGTGCTTACAGGAGGCAACCAGTCTGTGTTTCTCTCTCTCTCTCTCTCTCTCTCTCTCTCTCTCTCTCTCTCTCTCTCTCTCCCTCCCTCTTTCCAAACAATTTCTTTAAAGAACATAGGCATCATGTAGGTTTCTTACTCCTTTTTTCACGTATTTTTCAAGTATTTATTGAGGATCATACCACTGTAAGCCAGGCACTGTGACAGCCCCTGGAATAATAGCAGTGAGCATGGCTTCTGCCCTGATGGAGTTTATGGGCTCTTTTGGTTGCAGAAGAGAGGTGTGTGGTACCCAGGAGAACAAATGATCTGATTCATCCACGGAAAACAAAGAATAATTTTTGGAGCAATTAATAATTGAGCTGAAGCCAGGAGGCAGGTGAGAAAAGAGGAGCATTTCAGACAGAAGAATTGCCATGGACAAAGGCCATGAGGTGGGAAGTCACACAGGAAAACGGGATGGAACAAGAGCCCGAGTGGCTGGGATGCTGGGCGCAGGGAGATGATGGAGACAAGGCAGGTGGCATATGGTCAGACCATGCTGGGCATCATAGACCTTCCCAAGGCATCTGTTCTTTCTCCTAAGAGCAATACAAACCCTTTCTTCTCTACACTGGTTGCTTTTAAACAGATCCTCTTTGCTCAGACAACTCCATGTTCTACACCCACGACAGGACATACATGAAGATAGAAAAGCTGCAGGCACCACCTGGGACTCTCCTGGTGGATATGAAGAGTTTAAATTGAGGGAGCAAATGGCATTTGTCAGGTGGCCATGTTGCCCTCCAGTCCCCTGCCTGCCACTGTTTTAATACATGTCAGGGCATGGCCTCCTAGGAGCTTCTCCAATATCAAGGCGTCCTCCCTCCAAGGTGAGTCCTCCCCTGAGTGATTGAATTGTTGGGAGGGTCATAGGACCTGACAGCTCCCTATTACACAAAGGAGAAGATAAGCTTCCGATTAGTCCTGGGGCTGGAGGAAGCCTAGATAGAGTGCACCTGTCAGAACTGCTTACAACATATAAATCATTACCTCAATTTTCCATGCAAGAATTGGGCCAGAGAGAGAGAGAAGCGACGGAGGTTGGTGAGCAGTGCAGAGCCAGAGTAAAGAGCTCGTGCTTGGCTCCAAAGCAGGATTAGTGGTGCTGTCCATGCAGAGAGAACAGAGCCCCATGCCCAGAGGAATGACAGAGACAAATGCCCACTGGCTCCAGGAAGGGGCGATTTGTTTCTCTGGCATTTGCTGTTGGGCTTTTATCACTGATCTAACAAGAGCAGCCACCAAAGCTTTCCCAGACTCCAAAGGGGAGATGTTTGGTATTACATTTGCACTGTGTGTGGTCCTAGATCGCTCTATTGTGTAATCGCCATAGTAATCTTTGTTATTGTTGCCACTTCGGGTCCCTCTGTGAGGTAGCTAAGGCCCAACTCTGGCTAACCTGCTGTCCCACAGTGCAAGGTAGGAGGGTGTTTTGAAGAGCAAAAGAGCAACATGAGCTGTGGCCAGTGTGGCTCAGTGAGTTGAGCATTGTCCCTTGCACCAAGAGGTCAGGGCACATGCCTGGCTTGTGGGCGCAACCTCCAGTAGAGGGTGTGCAGGAAGCAGCCGATGGGTGTTAACCTTTTCCCAGCAATGTTTCTTTCTCCCTTCTTTTCCCTTTAAAATCAATAATAAAAACATTTAAAAAAAAACAAAAAACACAACACCATCAAACTGAAAAAAAGATTGAATGAAGGACAGCAAGTCAGAAAATGTTCAGGAAAGGTTTAAAAATATAATTGGTTGGACAGTGCCCAAATTTTCATAGAATTTCGTATTCAATAAAATACCAAGTAACGAGGAAAACATGAGAGTCTGGGCGATTCCAGCTGGAGAAGCCCCAGTACTGAGGACACCCAAACCATGAGCTTGTGCAGCAAGAAACATTGTCTCGTGGGTTACTGGAGGCAGAGTGAACAAAACTGGGCAAGCCGGTCATTCTCCAGGATAGACAGTCAAGCCCAGTTCCCAGAGCTTTTGTAAGGGACCTTGATTGGTGGTCCCCACGCCAAAGGGAACCATGTGTGTGTCCAGGCCCCTGAGGGAGGAGCCCTTCTTCTGTTCTTCTACCCTGTGTTTTAAAGAGAAGCATATCTTTGCAGTTACAGCACAACCCAAAATACATTGGCTGCCCATTGAAGTTCCCCAGAAGAGAAATACAGTGTATTTTATGTGAACAAACCCAAAATGCGAGTTAAGACAGTACCCAGAGAGATGTGGACACAAAAGGAATGAGTCACGTGGATACTTCAAAATAAATAAAATAAATGCCTGTTGGTTCAAAAAGTGTGAGCAAAAGGTTCTTATTCTTAGGAGATTTGTGAGGCTGACTTATTTCTCCTTATCCTCAGGTAGGGAGGAAAGTCCACAGGTGGAACCCTTCTGGAGTCTAGTGGTGATTAAAAAAATCCAGATTAACAGCTCTGGGCGCAAAGCCCAGCTCTGTCTTTGTGTGACTTTGGGCCTTTTATTTAAGCCCTCAAAGTATCAGTTTTATCATCAATAAAGTATGTACATCAGAGGACTTATCAGAAAATAATACTAGCACAGTATCTGATTTTAGTACTTACCATTCAATGATAGCTGACTTCAAGCTGGGAATCAGGAATGCTAAGAGCAGAGAGACAACTGGTAGACCCCAGTGGCTTCTTTTCATGAAAGCACAGAGTTCTATGAAGACAAGTGAAAAGAAGGGACTTCTAACTTGATCATATGGCCAATTTGCTTATAACACATTAACCCTAATATCTAAGACTCTTTAGTGAATGAGTTCACATTTCTGACCTAAAGGAAATTTCCATGAATGATCCTATATAATAAAAGGCTAATATGCAAATTTTCCCCTCAATCAGGAGTTCAACTTGGGGGCGGAGCTGGCCTACCAACTGCCCATAGCCCCTCCCCTCTGTTGGCCCCACTCCCGATCGGCCCCTACACCCCAATCAGGAGCAGGGGCAGCTCACCTACCACCTGCGGCCCCTCTCCCTGGCCGGCCCAGCCTGATAGGCCCCTAGGGGGCCAAGCAGCCAGAACCCACCATTACATGAATTCATGTACCAGGCCTCTATTTCTTTTTTATTATTATTTTAATAAATCTTTATTATTCAGATTATTACAATTGTTCCTCTTTTTTCCCCCCATATTTCCCCTCCACCTGGTTCCCACCATACCCTCTGTCCTTACCTTCCCCCCATTGTCCTCGTCCATAGGTGTATGATTTTTGTCCAGTCTCTCCCTCCACCCCCCCTCACCTGTTTCCCCCTGAGAATTATTAGTCCACTCCCTTTCTATGACCCTAATTCTATTATATTCACCAGTTTATTCTGTTCATCAGATTTTCAATTCACTTGATTTTTAGGTTCACTTGATATGTATTTGTTGTTCATAATTTTTACCATTTTCTTCTTCCTCTTATTAAAAAATACCTTTCAGCATTTCATATAATACTGGTTTGGTGTTGATGAACTCCTTTAGTTTTTTCTTATCTATGAAGCTCTTTATCTGCCCATCAATTCTGAATGATAGCTTTGCTGGGCAGAGTAATCTTGGTTGTAGGTTTTTGCTATTTATCACGTTGAATATTTCTTACCACTCTCATCTGGCCTGCATAGTTTCTATTGAGAAATCAGCTGACAGTCGTATGGGTGCTCCCCTGTAGTTAATTAACTATTTTTCTCTTGCTGCTTTTAATATTCTCTCTCTGTCTTTTCCTCTTGGTATTTTAATTATGATGTGTCTTGGTGTGGTCCTCTTTGGATTCCTTTTGTTGGGGGTTCTGTGCTTCCTAGACTTGTAGGTCTACTTCTTACTAGGTGGGGGAAGTTTTCAGTCATTATTTCTTCAAATAGGTTTTCAATATCTTGCTTTCTCTCTTCCTCTGGCACCCCCCCATTATTCTGATGTTGGTATGCTTGAAGTTGTCCCAGATGCTCCTTACACTATCTTCACACTTTTTTATTCTTTTTGCTTTTCCAGTGGAGTGTTTTTTTGTTTCTTTGTATTATAAATCTTTGACTTGATTCTTGCAATCCTCTAGTCTGCTGTTAGGTTTCTGTAAAATATTTTTTTATTTCAGTCAATGTATGTTTAATTTCTAGTTGGTTCTTTTTCATCTCCTCTTGGGTCTCGCTAAATTTATCTATTTTTTCTAGGAAATTCTTAAAAAAACTTATAACCGTGGTTTTGAACTCTATATCCAGTCATTTGTTTTCCTCCATTTCTTTCGTTTGTGATCTGTTCTTTAGTCTCTGCATATTTTGCTGCTTCCCTGAGTTGTAGAGTAGCTTTGTGTGCTAGCTGTCCTATGTGGCCCAGTAGCTCTGCCTCCCCAGTTACCCGAGATGGACACTCTTGGTGCACCCCTTTGTGAACTGTGTGTACAGTCTTGTTGTAGTTAATTCTTGATTGTTGTTGGTATCACTGGTGGGTATTGACCTCCAAGCCAATTGGTTGTGAGGATCAGCTGTGTCTGTGCATGCATGCTTGTCTCCAGACTTCTGCCTTTCAAGCACACAAGCTTCTGGAACTGTGCCTTTCAGCTCCCCTGAGTTTCCGTGCTCTCTAGGGACCCATAGGACTCTGGGTTCCCAGGGTCTCACCCAAAACTGGGGTTCAGTGCAGTTGGACCTGGATTTCAGTGCTGCTGTGAGGTTCTGTTTTCCTCCTGCTAGAGGAACCCAGGCACAATCAGCAGTCAGTGCTGTGTGTGCACTTTCACGTGTACTTTTGCATGCACTTTCGCAAGCCCCCAGACTTCTGTCTTTTACAGCTCCCTTAAGTTTCCATGCACTCCTTCCTTTTCACAACAGTCCAGACTCCCTCTATGAGTCTCGCCTGGAGCTGGGGTTCAGTGCAGTTAGGATTTTCCATCTCCCTCCCGCTAGAGGAAGCCAGCTAGACCCTCCTCCACCTGTCCTCTCCATGAGTGTGCCTCTGTACCTCAGCTTTTTACAGCGCCTCTGAGTCTCCATGTGCTCCTCTCTTTACTTCTAGTTGTAGAATTTCCACTCAGCCAGCTTTCCTGTGGTTCTGGATGGTGTCCATTCTGTCCTTTAATTGTAGTTTTGAAATTGTTGTGCGAGGCAGCAGCTTAGGTGTTCACCTATGCCGCCATCTTGGTTTCTCCTGGGCCTCTAGTTCTTAATAAAATTCTATTAAGTACAGATTAGGAGATACTGAAGAATAGATCATCAATCTGAGTCTCTGGATAAATTGAGTGAAGTGTGTTCCTACCTTATAATGCCTGTTTTTTGAAAGACAATGAACTCTCACATTCTCACTGAGCTAAGAAGTTATATAATTAGTAGTAACTCCTGCAGAGGGAAGAGGCTGTGGCCAAGTCTCATATGGCTCTGAGATGATAGCATTAACAGTTGCCTGGAGCCCTAACCAGTTTTGCTCAGTGGATAGAGCATTGGCCTTCGGACTGAAGGGTCCCAGGTTCAATTCTTGGTCAAGAGCATGTACCTTGGTTGCCAGCACATTCCCAGTGGGGATGTGCAGGAGGCGGCTGATGGATGTTTCTCTCTCATCCAAGTTCTTAACTCTCTATTCCTCTCCCTTCCTCTCTGTAACAAATCAATAAAATATATTTTTAAAAAAACAAAAACAGTTGCCTGGAAAGTTGTTAAGAACTGACTCCAGGTTGCAAATCTCCCTATAATTCTCTGCCTCTGCCCCCAACCATTCCTCTCCAAAAAATGCAGAACTGTCTGCCTAGATTAAAGATCCACTGTCAGATGTCAGGCCTTCTGTCTTTATTTTCTGTTAGCTCTGAAGAAAAATCATCCAAGTAGGTCACTTTCCTTAAATTAAAATAACCAAAAAAGTTCTCTCAACATTTTCTCCTCTGTCTTCACCACTAAGAAAAAAGTCCTGCTTTTGTCTTCCAGCACAAGCTCATTATTAACCTGGCTGACATTCGCAAATGCAAATCCACCATTGGACACTAAAATTGACTTTCCAGAAACTCCCCCTTTAATTGGACTGCTTTTCTATGGAAACCATCCTGCCAGCATCTGTGGTGAGAGAGAGCCTGGCAAAACGATGTGCCCGGCCAAATTATCAGGTGGAATTAGCTTGCTCTCTATTTCTGTTTGATAGCAACACTGTGCCTTTGCATAATTCTCACTGATTATCTGAAGGGAAAGGCCATAACTCAGGCAGATGAGCTTTATTGGCAGCGGTCCCTTCTGGGGAAGAAGGAAAAATGGATGAGCAGCAGCATTTGCATGTACTATATGCTGAGAGATCGACGTTCCAAGCAGTCTATAAACTAAGCCTGCCTAAATCCAAAATCTTCAAAAATGAAAATGCCAGCTTTGCTGGGTAGGTCAGTTGGTTAAAGTATTGTCCCAATACGTCAAGGTTGTGGATGCGAATCCTGGGTCAGGGCACATACAAGAACCAACCAATGAATGCATAACTAAGTGGAACAACAAACTAATAATTCTCTCTCTCTCTCTCTCTCTCTCTCTCTCTCTCTCTCTCTCTTTCCCTCCTCCCCCTTCTTTCCCTCCTTCCCTTCCTCCCTTCTCTCTCTAAAATCAAAATCAGTAAATTTAAGGGGAAAAAACAAAAATGATTCCTTCTATTTGGTGTCATAACTCATATTCTATAATTCACAACCAAATAAATTTGCATACTGCTATAAATATAGTATATTGAACAGAATGTCATTTTAAAGAGAGAGTTGTCATGAAGGAAAGTCCCAAGTCCTTCAAAGACTTGGAGATTAACAAAGCGTTGAAGGAACACTCCAAACTGCTTCAGCTTCTGCAGGAAGGGAGGGTCGTCTGCCATCTTTATCTGTTTATCTGCTGAACCATGGTATGGTTGCTGTTTTCCCTGGCTGTCCTGATTTATCTCCGTTTCTGCCTGTGGTTTCCCCTGTCAAGATGGATAATGTCACTTTCACCTGGAATGGACCAACCCTGCTTGCTCTTCTATGTCTTCTGAGGCGTGGACCCCCACACACTCCAGCAGTATCCTTGCTCATTCTTTGCCCCCAATTCTAGACGCTCCTCCTTTCCTTGGGAGAGCCCAAAGAAGCCCACTGAGCCCGGTCCCTGAGGAAACCTGGGTCCTCGCCATCATTATGAGATTTAGGAATATTTAATCCCAGTTTCCTAAGCCCCAACCAGCTTCAGGTATCTGGCAGTAGCGAGGGCCAAGAGTGTGGTTTGATCCTAGTTCAACATCCAAACCAGTGCTTTTTTAAAAAACCAAAACCCCAATAAAACACAGTGCTTTGCCTTTGGAGTTCTTGAAGATAAGAATCTTACTTCATACTCATCTTCCCCGGGGAAATTTATATTCCTTGCCTCCTTGGATGTCTCCCATTGTGAAAAAGGCAACAAACAATCTTCCTGCTCTGTGTCTCTCTCTCTGGCACATTCTTACTTGTCGATCAATAAATGACCCTCTGCCAAGCTCCAGCAGCTTGGCGTCCTTCTTCGCCACTTACATTCTCCTTCTGTGTTTGAAAAAGAGCTCTTTTTTTTTTTCTTAACCTCCAGTGAAATCTTCTCTTTATGCTCTCCCTTTGTTTTGCTTATCATTTCACTTAATTCTCAGTCCTTCAGTCCCCACTTGCACCTGCCTCCATTCTCTGCATTTCCCCCCTTTAAATAGCCAGAAGCTAATGAGGTTACTCTGGGAGTCACGTGATCCTCTTCTGATCACACCAGGATAAGGAAATGGGCTTTAAAATAGCACTGTCAGGTGATACGATGGAACAAAAGCCTTTGCGGGGATCTCAGCTGGGATGGTAAACTGAGGATTCAGTTTTGTGCTCTCTGGGGTAGATAGGACCTCCTGTCAGACCTGTGCCTTGATGTTCTCATCTGATAAATGAATCCACCATCACTTAAGTTTTCTGCTTCATGGTGGTTGTGAGGATTAAAGAGATAGATAATATCCCGTGCTTGACTGAGTAGTAAGCCCCCCTACGCATCAGGTACTATGGTGATGATAGGGAGCCAGGGTACAGACATCATCCCACACGTCCCTCGGTTTGGAAGCTGCAGCTACACAAGGATGAGAGACAGATGCAGTCAGTGACCAGCCAGGGATCCCAGACATAGTATCATTAACGGATGACTATGACTTGTTTTATTTATACAAAATTGAGATCATGCTATACACATTTATCTGCTCAGTAATATAAACATCCCTCCAGGTCAGTTCATCTTCTCTGAAATAGCTGCAGATATTCTCAAGTATGGGCACATGATAATTTACTAAGTCATTCCCCTGTTGATAAGACATTCAGATTGTTTCCAGATTTTGATACAGTTCAATTGTCACTAGCAATGCTGCAGTGAATGTTCTCAAACATGTATTATTGCAAACTTATGTGTTATTTTTGTAGGATAGTTTCCATGAACATAGGATTTGCTTAATTAAAAGATGTATATGTTATCTTGTTTTAATAGTTGCTTCCAGACTACCTTCTGAAAATCTTGCTGTGATTTATACTCCTACCAGCAAGTGCCCATACGCATCCCAGGATAGGGTGTTATCAGTCATTGTAATTTTTGCCTATTCCAAACAGTGATACTACTGAGAAGGTAGCAGTCTAGTGATTAAGGGTAAGGACACTCTTGTCTAGAATACACAAGGACCCATCTTAGCTCCAGCAAACATTAGCTATGTGACTTTAAGCTAAGACATGTAACTGCTGTGTGTCTCAGTTATCCTCATTTGTAAAAAGAGGTATAATATGAGTGCCTAGTATCAAATTGTTGTGAATATTAAAATAAATGGTTATAAAAGACTTAGAACAGTGACTGGTTTATACCCTGTTTCCCCAAAAATAAGACAGTGTCTTATATTAAGTTTTGCTCCCAAAGATGCGCTAGGTCTTATTTTCAGGGGATGTCTTATTTTTCCATGAAGAAGAATACGGTACACATTTATTGTTGAGCAAAATAAAAGGAAATTTATTACCTGTATACGGTACGGTAGTAGTTGTCATCACAAACCAGCTCACTGATTGGCCACAGCACAGCCAGAGCTGTTCAGGCAGGAGTCAGACGCCTTACGGAAGCTTCGGGGGCTTTATATTTCGAGGAGGCCTTATTATCGGGGAGGTCTAATTTTCGGGGGATGCCTTATATTACAGCGAGAGGCAAAACTGGAAGCAGGTCTTATTTTCGGGGGATGTCTTACTTTTGGGGAAACGGTAGTCAATTTTTAATAGGCAAAGATGAAAAGATTAATAAACTTAATCTTCTGTAAAATTAAGATTAACCCTTTTCTATCATTTTTATCATCCATAAGTGATTTCCTTTTTATGTTTATTTTTAATAGAGATTTATGGGTGGCATACCATAAAAACGTCAGTCAGTACAGAACTATAAAAATAATTTTAAACTCATATAATCTCATACTCCAAAGAATAACCACTGTTAAGAGCTATATGGACACCCTCCCTTTGCCCCCTCAGATTCATTGGCTTCCAGCCTTGGCTCTTGGTCATCTAGGGGCTTCCAAAATAGTACCAGTACTTGGGTACCACCTCACAGGCATTCTAACTTAACAGAGCGGTGGTGGGGCCCAGGCAACAGTTTTAATAAGAGGCCACATTTGATTCTAATGTGCATTCAGGGATGGGAACCAAGCAATTCTGAAAGGTCATTCATATGTCAATTTGATCCTAAATCAGAATGATAGTAGTAATCACTACTGCCATCTGTTGGTGGGAGGCAGAACTGACACCATTTAGCTATGGATATAGCTTCATTCATATCTAAAAAGGACCATGTTTCAAGGTTCTTAGAGATAAATGCATCTTTGTATGCATCCACACCTTTTTCATGTAATGACTTCCTAGGCAACTTCCATCTCTCATATTCTTGAAGTTGTTAGCAACTTATATTTATCTTCTTTTTAAAAATGTATTTTTATTGATTTCAGGGAGGAAGGGAAAGGAAGAGAGAGATAAAAACATCAGTGATGAAGAGTCATTGATCCACTTCCTCCTCCACATCCCCCACTGGGGATCAAATCCGCAACACAGGCATGTGCCCTTGACCGGAATCTAACCCGGGACCCTTCAGTCAGCCGGTGGACGCTCTATCCACTGAGCCAAACCAGCTAGTGCTATATTTATCTTCTTGATTCTTTACGTCCTTCAGTAAAAAAATGACACAATGTCATATGCTATTCTTCTCCATGTTTGGCCACCAAATTTTCAGTGAGATTTATCCTTATCACTAATAGGAAAACACTTGCAGACAGATTTTAGGAATGCTTTCGTCAATAGCAGTTGAAAAACAAAACACAAACAATTTTGGGAATAATCCTAACTAAGCTAATCAAAAATTAAACCACTGTCTCTTTCCATTCCCTCCCCCTCCCCAGACCTTCCCCACCTATAAGCATTATTCAAAATTTTCTTCTACTGGTATGATTCCCTTCGGTTTTAAGATGAGCCCTTTTTTCCTATGGAATCACATAATGTGAAACATCAAGGTTAATAACAGGAAAGGCAGTGAACAGGGGGAAAACGTTTTGAGAAATAACAAAGTTGGCAGAAAATGGAAGTATCTGGGAGAAAAAAAATAAGATAAAGCTGGCAGAACTGCAGGCTGCTGCACGGGCTCCTAATTAGGTGGCAAGTTTATCTTCTGAGAAGGCCTTTTTTCTCTCCTTCCCATAGAGAGGCCAAAAGAAGTCAAAGACACAGAGCATGAAATTGTTAGTCTGCCATAAAAAACCATCTTGCACTGCGTTTTTAAAATATATATCAGTTCCCCAGGCAGTTTTTATGGGTAGTGTGTTGTTCTTGTAGCTGGAAATAGGGGGTAAGACTCTCTGTCTCCCTTCTGCCTACCTCTCCCTTTCTATGTATCTTAACTAATAATAGACAAACATGTAAATTGACCGTACCTCTGTTATGCCACCAGCCAATCAAGAGTGATATGCAAATTAACCCAACAAATATGGTGGTTAATTTGCATACAGAGGTGCTGAGTGATGGGGGCAGGACGCTTGCCTCATCACCATAGCAATGACTCAGGCATTCTGCCCACCCCCATCTCTCAGGGCCTCTGGGCAGCGTGGGAAGACAGGGCCAGAGCAGAAAGGGGCGGGTCCTGGGCCTGGATCGGAAAGGGGCTGGGTCAGAGTGGAAAGGTGGTACCGGTAGCTGGGGAAAGGAAAGCCCATTCTAGCATGAATCTTCATGTATTGGGTTTTTACTGTGTATATGTGTAGGTGTGTGTATATGTATGTATATACTTTTAAATCCAGAACACCTTTATGATTAAGAACTGGCGCTTTTTGCTACCTTTTGTGCAATTTAATACTGGGTTTCTTTTATCCACCCTAGATTTAGACAAGCTGTGTTTCTCAACCTCAGAACTGTTGACATTCATTTTAGGCTGGATAATTCTTTGTTGCTGAGGGCTGTCCTATACGTCATAGGGCATTTAACATCCTCTTTGACCTCTACCCACTAGATACTAGTTGCATACCTCCAGTTGTAACGACCAAAAAATATCTTAAAACTGCCACATGGCAAAACTCCCTTCCCCGACCGCCCCCCATTAAACACCACCCATTTAGAGGATCACAAAGGTGTCCCTTCTTCCAAAACAATGTGCCCAACATCAATTAGAGCCCCCACCTTTCCAAATGAAACAGTACCTTTTCCTCTATTGAAGCAACACACCTGCCTCTCGTTATAGCCTCGGTGGAAGTCTCGAACAATATATCCACCTCGAGACAGGGATGCCTTTCCTCCCCCATGAGACCGTCAGTGCCACCACTCATCTGTTTTGCTCGCTCTACAGTGTGCCATCTAGAGCAGTGACTGGCCCTTAATGAATGTTTGTCGAGTGAAAGAATGGCATTGTCAGGTATTTAAGAACCTGGAGCACAAAGCCTCACTTGGTGTGAAGGGGTTTTTCCTCTCGGCTTATTTCAGTCTCTGTGACAAAGGCAGTCACAGAGGGAACTGGGGGCATATTGAGGCTGGTGGAGGGTGTGATGGGGGAAATCTAAAAGGTCTATGATTTGGATGGGCTCCCCGGGTGTTTTGGCGCGGTGCTGCTGAGTGGCAGCTTCATTCTGCACACAACAGCTCCGATGTGCTGCAGGAAGCCCGAGCCAACCTATCACTCCTGCTTTTTGAACTCCATCCACCATTGATCCGTGGAGGGAACATGTTGTGTAGTTTTTTTTGATGCTTGTTAATTCCCTGATGCTTCATTAATTCCCCAAGAGGAAATACCCCGGGACCTGAGGGATGTGCCTCTGGAAACTTAACCTCAGTACAGCCAGCACAAGGCCTTTAAATGCTTCTTTTCCTGTTTTGTTTTTTTTTTAATGGAATGAAGACACATATTTTTAAAAATGAAAAATGACTGGCATTCTTCCCACTGAAGATGGGAAGTAATTGAATTTGTTAGTGGTTTATTTTATTTGACAGCCTTTGTACATACTCGATTTGGTTTGTTACACTGAATTACCCTTTAATAATGGGTACACGTAACGCCAGACTCTGCCCCCCAGGTTGGTTTGATAATTGGATGAACAACCATATTGTTCAAGGTTTTCATGACAGTGTGGACAGAAGCTATTTTCCTAACCAGAAAAGCCAGCAGCTTGCTTTGTTTTGTGTGGGTTTTTTTCTCAATGTAGCTAATTGTTACCCAGTGACCAATCATTCTACAAGCCCTTTTCCTGGGGGATGCTATGTTAGAGATGCTGTTATAGAACTTCCTGCTAAGTTCTGTAATCATGACAGAATTCCCTGGTTGGATGGAAGGGATGCCTACACCCTGTAGCCAATAGAAAAAGTCAGAAAAAAATCTTCCCTAGGCAATCTCTCAAGGGATCGTTTCTCCATAATTGGAAGTTAATGGTAAAAATTCTAATAACAGTTATCATAGGAGCTGGAGCCAGATTGCCAAGTTCAGGGGCAGCTCCACGGCTTAGGGGCCGTATGACCTTGAGCAAGTTTCATGACCTTCTTTGTTTTAGGATTCACATCTGTAAAGTAGGAACAGTATCTGTACCTCCCTCTTAAGGTCATTGTGAAGATTCAATAACGTGGTAAAGTGCTAGCATCATTCTGGCAGAGAGTGAGTTCTCCATAAGTATTTCTTTGTTAGATGGTAAGTATCAGGCCCTGGGCTCAATTTTCTCAGCAAAGCTCCTAACAGAGTTGTTCTCTGTAACAGCGGAAGGGAACACTGACATGGAGAAAGGGGAAGTGACACCCCAAGGCCATATGGCCAGTAAATGCTCCAGCCAGGATTTAAAAATACTATTACACCATAACAACTCCACATGTTGTACCTGTGTACCCCCCTAGAAGAAGTTTGAAAAGCCGTGTACTTTCCTGAGCATTTTTATATAGACAGATAAGCATTTCCATTGTAATGCTAAGTAGTTACAGAGAATGTGGTTTCGGGAGTATATTGAACATAGGCTGTTAGGAATAAACCTGTTTTCTCACCTTTTAATGCATGCAAAGAAATTTAAATACCATCATAACTGGATACCCACCAATATCCATAAAAAAGTATGTGAACAAATTATTTAAAAGAACTTTATATTCCTCCTTTTTCTTCTTTAAACATGCATTTCCACTGTACTTCTCCCTCAAAGAAATGTTAAAAGCTTTTTTGATCATTTTTACAACAAATAGAATTTCCTCCCATGTATATATGACTATAAGAGCTTAAAATTTTCTTGTGGATATAATGTCTTTAAATTAATAGAGCACAATTCATTGAAATAATATTGACATAGAATTCTGACAAGTAATGATTAAACATGAAAAGGAAAACTTTATTAGAATTTCGTATTACAATGAGACAGGAGTAAGGGCATTTGTGGGGCCTTGATTGACGGTACCGGCCATCTGTCTCTCCCAGAAGTATTTATATCTTGGACAGGGCGCATAGTAAAGTCCAGGATGGGTGAGGATGGGTCTCCTGTCTTTCCTTTGCAAAGGGGTGGAGAACCTAGGCTGTGGGTATCTCCTTAGATGACTTGGTTTTAGGCAGGAACATGCACGGAAGTTAGAAATGGGGAAAGTTCCTTTCAAACTCTGATAGTTCCTAGGATGTCATCCCAGACGCCTGTTTGAAAGGGCTGTGCTGTACTGCTGGTACCACTAGTATACCGTGTTGCTTTGGAACAGGGATATTGGCAAGCCGGACCCAGTGTTGCCTGCATTTTCAAGGTGACTCACTCCCTCTTCCTTGACAATGAAGTCTGGTGCTATTTAGCTATTGGCTTGATCCCAAACCAGTCGTTGTCATTGGAGAGCCTTGAAGGATGTTCGTTGAAGGAAGCCCCGGGAAGGACAAGATGGCAAACCTGAAGTGAGGCTGGACTCTGGGATTTTCTCGCCTCTCTACCTGTTGTCCATTTAGGGCCGTCGATGGAATGGTATAAGCTGTTGGCCATTTAGGGCCGTTGATGGGATGGTATAAGCTGCCCATGTTCTCCACCAGGCCTCAAGCCTGTGGGCCCAGAGCACCGCCTCAGGGTTTCCTGGCACCCAGGAGGAGGTGGACACTCTCATGTTGCTTTTCTACATCAAATAGCCACGTTGCAGCTTCCCGACAGGGCTGGTTATGAACTAGAACAAGAGGTGTGGGGCTGTGTGTTTTCTAAGTTTCTTCAGGATACTGTGTATGGTGACTGTCCCACATGTAGTAAATGCTCAGTAAATGTTGACTGAAGGTTTTATCTGGGGGTCACTGTGAGGTCATACATTCCTGTATTTCCTAATTGAAGACATGGAACCCACCTAACCTCACGACCTTAGTAGGTCCTATTAGTCGCAGTATAAATTAATCTCAATTATTTAGGGAGGGTGGTGGGAACATCTGTTAAATTCTAACAAGGAGAGGTGGAGCCAGCATGGATTTAAATTGAGAGCATTTTTTTAAAAGACCCCACAATGTTGATGATGTTGATTGTACTTAACGACCCGATTTTCAAGGGTTCGCCCAAGGTTACCAAACAGCCAAAAATCCATGGTGTGCTTCCACAGATGGCCAGCTCTCTCTTTTCCTTCTCTAACTCCATGTGCTTCCTGCTCTTCACTCCTCTCTGGCCATCTTCCCTCTCTCAGAGTCTTGCCTTGAGTCTGTGGACTTGAAGAGTCAGTGCAGGAAGGCGCTTGAGTCCTCTCCCTGCTGTGCATTTTCACAGACATCAGCTAAAGTGGGGACCTCAGGGACCTCCAGGATGCAGCTCCGCTTTCACTGTGTCTCTGAAGGGGGCTTTCTCTGACCCAAGGCCGACACCCATGTAGCTGCTGTGGAAGATTGTGAAGAATCGCCAGCGTGGTCACCAAATAAACCATGTGACAGCAACATTCATTTTGTTAGTAAATAGGTTCTGGGAAGTGAAAGATGATCTTGGATTTTCCAGGAGGCGAGGTAGCAAAGATAATGAGGAAGAAGCTGAAGGAGGAAGAAGGAAAGGGGTGGGGAGAGACAGAAGGAGTGGAGAGGCAAGAGAGAGAGCACAAGAAGGAGGGAATGCCTTAACAGGAAGGGGAGTCAGTAATGGACAGCTACCGGTGACTCTGTGAGCCTTCCTTATGTTACCAGTAACAGCTGTGATCCTGCCTGACTGTGATCCCACATCTTCTACCAGGATCCTTCCTTCCTCACTTCTCTCTGGCCACAAAGGCACCTCACTGTTTTTCCTACACTCTAAGCATGCTCCTACCTCAGGGCTTTTGCACGTGCTGTTTCTTCTGCCTGGAGTGCTCTTCCCTAGAGAGCAACATGGCTTCCTCCCTCACTTCATTCAGGCCGATACTCAAATGCCATCCCTTCAGAGGCCTTCCATGACCACCCTGCCTCAACTAGCACACCATCTGTTCTCCCTTTACCCAACTCAGGTTTCCTTCATGTCTGATACAAAGGAGTGATTTAGTGAATATTCACTGAGCAAATAATTAATCACTAACTCCCAGGCCCAGAATACAAGAAGTCTCACATTTACCCATATATACTTTGCACTCTCCCCTCAGAGATTTTTGCACATGCTGAACCCTCTCGCTAGAGCACAGCTCTCTCTCCTCCCCATCCCCCACTTCTGCCTGGTAGATTCCCACAAACCCTTCAGGCTCCGCCTTGTTTCGTAATCTCTCCTTTTTGACAGCTCCCTTGACCTCCCCAGATGGACACAGGACCTGTCTGACCAACATTACCTGGGCAGTGCCTACTGACCTCCATCACAGCACAAATCACCGGCATGACATGTCTATTTAGTCTCCCATGTCCCAAGTGCATTCTTCCAGGGCCTAGAATATGGGGCGACTAAAGTCTTAGACTCCAGAGTCAAGAAGTGCCAGGCATAAGCACTAGCTGTGTGACTTTACATAAATTACTTAACCTCTCTGCCCTAAGTGATGGTGATTTTCTTTTTAGAAAAGAGTAAAACTAAAAGGGAACAGGAACAACGTGATTTATGTCTCCTTCTCTTGGAGCTCTTCCTGATGTGCTTATGGTTTTATGTGTGAACATAAAGGACATAAATATGCTTGCTCTTTTCCTAGTGCAGAGCGTTGGTCCTAAAAGGATGTGTTTCTCTTGTATCCCAGGTGCCTGTCCTCAGACCCATGGACCTGATGGTGGAGGCCACCCCGCGAAGAGTATTTGCCAATGCACACACATATCACATCAACTCCATATCAGTCAACAGTGACTATGAAACCTACATGTCAGCGGATGACCTGAGGATTAACCTATGGAACTTTGAAATAACCAATCAAAGTTTTAGTATCCTTTCCTTGGGGCCAATAACCATTTTGTTTGGATAGGAGTATTCAGGTAAGAGCAGGCTTGGGCAAAAGTGGAACGAAAGGAGTTGTCATAACTAAACACCTAGCACTCGTTGGAAAACTGTCATCTTTTAAATTACATTGGCATCTATGATGCTCTTTCATCCTAACAATGTTAGGGAAGTGTTGAGTTACAAGTTGTGGGCCAGGACAAGCTCTGGATTGGAACTCTGAATCAATTTCTTCATACAGATGCATTTGTGTGTCTTGAATTAAAACTAGAGGTGACTTTATTAACTATAATATACGACCCTAGACTTCAGTTAAGGATTCTTTCTCTTATTGAAGTATTCTTCAATGGCCTGTCTGGACAGCATGGACCACAGGTGTGCATCATGGTTTTTATCCTAATATATAAAAACCCAGGTTCTGTAGCATCCACAACGACCAAAGGCTCGACCAACCAAAAGTCAGTGCTAGGTTGCCAGGCAGAGCTTTTGACTGGCATAGAAACTGACCAATCAGAACCAAATATGGGTGAAGTATAAGGAGCCAATGGCTGCCTAGGTGGCAGAGCCTTTGACACTGACTGGCATAGAAACTGGCCAATCAGAACCAAATTTGGGTGAAGTGCGAGGAGCCAATGTCTGCCTAGGAGGTGGAGCTTTTGATGCTGACTGGCATAGAAACTGACCAATCAGAACCTAATCTGGGTGAACTGCAAAGGCAGGACCTAAGGTGGAAGCTGAGAAGGGGTTTTAAGGGCAACAGCTGTTTGGTGTAAGGTATAAGAAAGCGTTCAATTTTTTAATGACTGTTTTTGCAGTATAGTGCATATGGCTGACTATCAGTCTAGATATAGGGATTATGTATTTTTGTCTGCCAAGAGCATCTCCTCCTGATGAAAAAGGCTTCTCCCCACCCCATTTAAGTAATCCTAACTATATAATCTATCTCTACTACTAAACAGGTAATATGCTAATTAGACCAGGTCAACCGGCTATCTTCCAGGCATATGACTTCCTTCTAGACAAAGCCATGGTGGTGGGGTCAAGGCAGAGGCCATTAGGGATAATCAGGCTGGCAGGGGAGAGAAATTGAGGGATGAGATCAGGCTGGCAGGGGAAGGCAATCCGGGGCGATCAGGCCACAGTGGAGAGTAGTTAGGGGCGAGATCAGGCCAGCAGGGGAGGGTAGTTGGGGGCAACCAGGCTGGCAGAGGGAGCCATTGGGGCAAGATCAGGCTGGCAAGGGAGGGCAGTTAGGGGTGATCAGTCAGGCAATAGGCAGTTGGGGGCAAGATCAGGCCTGTAGGGTAGAGCAGTTAGGGGTGATCAGGCAGGCAAGTAGAGAGGTTAAGGGCAATCAGGCAGGCAGGCAGAGGCTGTTAGGGGAGATCAGGCAGGCAGGCAGGTGAACAATTAGGAGCCAGCTATCCCAGATTGCAAGAGGGATGTCCCTAATTGGAAAGGGTGCAGGCTGGGCTGAGGGTAACACCCCCCTGCCCCATGCACAAATTTCATGCACCAGGCTACTAGTTGTAACATAATAATGAAAATAATAATGGCTGCCATTTATTGAGTTCTAAGCACTGCACTGGGAACTTTTTGCATAGAATCTCATTTGTAGATATGTACATATAATATTAAAGCTTGATGGATTTTCACAGACAGAACACACCTGTGTAACCAGCATCCTAATAAAAACCAAACTTTATTTGCAATCTTCAAGTCCCCATCACTCCTCTTTTCCATCTCTATCCACCAAGGGTATATTTGATATGACTACCCCATAATGTCAGTGTTATTAGCTCATGTTTAGTTAAAATTTAGAGAAGTCAAAGAAGTTGCTGAGTGAGTGTCTGAGCTAGTATTTTTACTGTACTATCTCGACCCTCTGTTTAATAATACAAATCAGACATATATTCAAGATGTGTCATGTGAGCCATCCCACCACAAACTTGACTCTCCACTGGAAATCCCAATCTCAGTTAATGGTTTCTCCACCCAAACAGCTGAGCAACTGATGTAGGAGTCAGTATTCTTTTTTTGACTCACTAGCCTTCCTATCTCCCACCCAATCTACCTTTGAGCCCTACCTTTTCTTCCCATAAAATTTATCTCAAATCAGCTCTTTTCTCTCCATCTGCACTCCTATCAGCTACACTAGTGAAGACCACTGTGTGAGTACACTTATCTATACGGTCTCGTTCTTTCTTGCTGTCTTACAAATACTTGTTCCCATAACAGGGGAGACCTTTCAACATGTAATCTAGATATCATTTCTCCCCTGCTTCAAACACTGTAATAGATTCCCATTGACATAGAATAATATCCAAGTTCTTTACCTTGGACAGTAAAGATGCCACACAGTCTGGACCCTGCCCCACTCTGTGGTATCCTGTTATACCACTCTTGGCTAATTCATTCTGCTTTAGCCAACTAACCTTTTTTCTGTTCCTGGATACACCTTGTTACTTTCATGCTTTGCATTTGCTGTCCCCTCTTTCTAGAATATTCTTCCCCCAGAGTTCACATGACTGTGTCATCATTTAGATTCCAATCTCATGCCACCTCCTAGAGGCATTTCCATTAATTCCCAAGTAGCCCCCAATTCCCCTCTATCCCTGCTATCGCAATTAGCACTTATCACTATTTGAAATTGTTTCTTCATTTTTATATTTGGGATTTCTCCACATTTGAATGTAAATTCTATGAGGAAAGGGACTTTATATATCCATTTCTGAATCCCAGTACCTAAAACATTCTGATATATGGGAAATTCGATTTGGGGTGAACATGTCAAGTTTGAAGTATTAATAGGTATTCCAAGTGCAGATACTTAGTAAATAGTTGATTATTAAATCTAACCTGGACATTTTATTTTAAAAAGATACTAGAGTAAAGCTTTGTATAGTCTGATATAAAAAATAGAACCTCATAATGGCTCAAACACATAAAATATTATTTCTTTTGTAAAGTTCAATATTGATTATCCCCATCACCAGACTGACTCCTCCAATTCAGAGATTTGTGTTTCTTCCCTCTTGTCATCATGTTTATCTGCATCAGGACAGCAAAGGGAGAAAATTGTGGTGGACCACACTAGGGAGACTCCTATGAGCCAAGCTAAAATAGTGTGCATTCCATTGGCTAGAAGTGACTCATATGGCTACCTCTAACTGCAAGGCAGGCTGGGAAATGTAGTTTAGCTACATGTGTGTGAAAAAAAAAAAAGACCTCGTTTGGGCACACAGCTATCTATCTAGTCTGCACCACAGAAGAGTGTTCAGTAGCTCCACAAGGCTTTTCAAGGAAGACAGTTTTAAGCAGGTAGAGATGATTATGGAGACACTGAGAACTGACCATCAGAACCATGACTGGCAGCTTTTGCTGCTCACAGGGCCACCTCCACGTATTGTCTAAGCCTGTGAGAACCTGCCTACAGATTTTGCCTGGAAGTGCAGCTGCTAATAGAAAGAGTGTGGGTGGTGGTTCCCTTTCCCCCTTTACATCTATTCCAAGAGCCAGAAATCTGCTCAGGCTCAGCTGTTGTCACTCGGAGCTGCTGCTGTCCCCAGTCTAAATGACATATTTTCTGAAGTTTGCCTCTAGGCCTTCAAGGGGAAGGAAGTTTCTTGAGGCATTTTGGGAGACAGACGCCTTGGGGAGAATGCAAAGAGGAAATATTCATAGCACAATTTAGGTTATATTCTGCAGATGTCAGACAGCCTGCCAGATGCTGGCATACAAATGAGACTGTGCCATTCACCCTTAAAGCAGCCATATGTAAAATCATCATTGTCATCATGAGAACGATGATCACTGATATCTATGTAGTTGTTTTCAACCAGACCACCCTAAGCACTGAGCAGAATGTACAAACCAGGGCCCTTTTGCTCATCGTCACTGAAGTGAAGCCACCTCTGGGGTAGGAAAACATCAACCACCAGGTGGGTCTTATTAAATCCTGTGTCGTTTAGCACCATTTCTCCAGGGCCTGATGGTTCAGGATGGAGTGATGCGGGGTTCCCACAGCATGGCATGAGTACCACTGAGGTGGTGGGCACTGTCGTCTAAGCACTAGGTGGACTATTTTTGTTTTCATAATGATGAATTTATGATAATAGTATAAAATACAACTATCAAGCCTATGATTTCCTAGGCACTGAAAAATTCCTTTAAATTAGAAAGGATGTTTATGTAAAGAAAGTCATTAAGTGAAAAGAAAGGCAAGTGATCTTGTTATATGGCTTTTTTTTTCAAGTCTTCCCGTGACTAGCATTTGGTGTGACATTGGAATTATGGTTGAGAACACAGGCTTCAAGTCCAATCAGCCTACTACTTGCTGGCTGTGCTTAACTTATCCAACTCTCTACTTCATGACATGTAGAGAGGAGATCTATCAAATAGGATTGTGAGAATTAGTTAATGTTTTTGATATTGATTGATTGATTGTGTGTATATGAACACACACATACAGATATACCTAGGGCAGTACCTTACTCAGAAATGACCCATAAACAGGGACCAGCACAATCCTAATTATTATTAAAAGGACCAAAAAAAAGAAAAAAGTTGAATGTTGGAATAGTGACTTCTGCTGAATTCATTATCTGGGTCAAGTTCTCAGTTCTAGACTTCTCCTCTGGGTCCACAGTGGGGTGCTCTTTGCAGGGTGTTGCTCATTCTACCCTACTTACCAGGTACTTACAGGATCTCTGAGGTTCAGGGTGCTGTGTTTATCACCATATCAAAGTGAGGCATCCTTAGCCTTATGATACCTGGTCTTAAATTCTCTCCTTTCCATCATAGCTGGAACCTGCATAACAGGTTCTGGTTTAAAGTGGTCAAACGTTGGTCTTACTGGGTTAACTACTTCAGGACAAGAATAACTCATTTCTAGATAAGTGACTTTCTAGGAAAATACAGAAAAATTGTTATAAAAATATATTGCTTCTTTTTGAAAACTACATTATACTTAGGGTCCTTTGAACTCTCTTTTCAGGACTAAGAATGAGTTGAACTGGGCTCTTCCCTAGTCCAATATGGGACCTATTAAATATATGCATGTTGACTACAAGTAAAGGTTGCCCAAACAACTGTATCCTGAGCACCTAATTTGTGCCACGCACTGCACTAAGTTATAGGGATATGCAAGTGAAAAGAAACAAACTGCTTTCAGAATAACATGCAACCAATAATCAGAGTACTGGATCTATAACTACAAACTGAAATAAGTCCTATGAAGAAAGGGAATATGGTTCCATGAATGCATTTATAAAAACCTAATATAGACTAGGGAATAAAAGAAGGCTTTGCTGAGGAACTGATTACTGAATTGGGATCTGAAAGAGGAAGAGTGTGAGGTAACCTGGAAAAGAGGTGTGGAGGGATTGGTTCAGCATGTACAAAGGTCCTGTGGCAGGAGGGAGCACAGCATGTTGGAGGAACTCTTAAGAAGGCCGCTGTGAGGCCACAGAGGAGGTAGAACATGGTGGAAGCAAGACGGGAGTGTGCTGCACAAGTCCAGCCTTTGGGTATGAGAAAGAGAATTTCTCTGGGAGAAGCCAACTGGAATATTTCATCTTTGGCCTTGGTGTTATCAGCCCTGTGCATCAGCTCTATTTATCAACTCAGCTGGCCCTTTGTGGGTTGGTTCCCTGATCAAGGGACCATGTAACCTCAACTGGTAGCTTTCAGCTGTCATTCCTTGGTACCTTGGACAGCTGCCTTTTTAATCCAGTGAGAATCTGCCAGGCAGGCTTTGAGGGAAGCTGTAGGGCCTAGTACAAATCTCTCTCCCTTGTGGCTGCTGTGCTTTTATCCATAAATGTGCATGTCAATCTCAGGCTGGCGTTCAGCATAAAAGGACAGCACTTTTTCCAGTGACACATCCAGCATATGGCCTGTGTGTGCCAGGGCAGCCCCTGCTTCCCAGATTCAGTGCAGCTTTGGTGGCTTTTCCCAGGCCTGGTGCTTTGCTTTTGTGACTGCTGACGCTCTCTATCTGAGGCCAGACCTAGCGCTTTATGAGACTGGTTTGGCAGGATAGTGCCTATGTATCTGCCCATTTGAGCCTCGATTAGTCAGGGAAAAGGGCAAGAACGCGGCTGTGCAGACTTCTCCTGGGCTTGTTGGGCTCCCTCAGAGCTTGCTATAGCTGAGTACTGGGGAATGCAGATTCTGGAGTCAGACTCACTTGGATTTGCATCTAACTTCATCTCCTAAGATCTGTGTGACACTGACAAGTTGTTTAACATCTCTCTGAACCTCAACTTCCGCATCAGTTCATAGAGATAATACCACCGTCTGTTATAAGGTTGTTGTGAGGATTAAATGAGGTGATCAGGTAAATTCCTTAGCAGAGTGCCTGGCACAGAGGAAAGACACAGTACTGACAGTAAGTAGTATCTGAAACATTTCCCCAGACCCCTGGTCTTACCCTGTTATTTGAATTTCATTCTCCTCTAAGAAAACCACAGATTAAATGACTCACACTCTACAGGCCTGGCATCTCAGCCTAATGACATACTGTAGGTCGGCATTTTTACATATCCCTACAAAAGGCTGATAAGTCACAAGGAATTAAAGTAGAATTCATAAACATCTATTGAGCATTTACTATGTGCACTGGAAATGCCAAGATATAAAACTCCACCCCTGTTATTATATCTCATGTCATCTTGAGGGTGGGTATAACAATCAGGGTTCAACCAGAGAAGCAACCCCAGAGAGAGAGAGAAACCCAGAGAATAAAATGAATCTCCCAAGTTCTCTGGGCAAACTAAATTTGGAATCAAAATTGTTTCCAAATTTCCTGACTGCATTTTGTACTTATCATAATATTATTTTGAACTTTCCCCATAGAAATGAGGCTGGTGGTGGTATCCAGCTCTCATGGACTGTTCTAAGCCAAGGAAACTACTTTTTAATGTTTATTTTCTTTATTTAATAATATAGACTTACTGTAGAGATAACAAAATGACCTGTAATCTCGTCACCTAGTTTTGGTATTCGTATAGGGAATTTACATCACAATTTTAACTAAATTCTAGCTAAATCAACTGTAAGAGCTCAGAGAAATAAATAAGAAAATAAAAGGTATAACTTTAACGCTTGATTTATCCAGAAAACCTCCTCCTGTTTAATCTAGGACACACACATACACACCCTGCCCACACACATACACCACACATATACACACTTCCCTGCTTTATTTTTCTGTTTAGCAGTTATTACTATCTAATATACTGTATATGGTACTTATTTACTCTCTTTAGTGACCATGTTCCCTACTAGAATATAGGCTACATGTATTAGTTTGTGTTCTCTGCACCCAGAAGAGTATCGACTGATTCTTTGTGAACATTTGTGGAATATGTGGAAGGATGAGTGAATGAATGGACACAAGCTAGAGTTACTAAAGGGTAACTTAACATGCTTACCTTAGAATCTAATTCCCCTATAAGATATAACTATATTTCCTTCCTGTCCGTTCTCATTCTCTCTCTCTCTCTCTCTCTCTCTCTCTCTCTCTCTCTCTCTCTCTCTCTCTCCTATGAACAAACTGTATATATTTTGTATCTAACATTCCTCACCTAAAATTATATACCTATAAATAGATACATAGATGGATAAGTACAGGAAATATATTTTTCCATTGTAAAACGCTACAACCTTATTAAAAGAAAATGTG
This sequence comes from Lasiurus cinereus, assembly GCA_011751065.1. Taxonomy (NCBI): domain Eukaryota; kingdom Metazoa; phylum Chordata; class Mammalia; order Chiroptera; family Vespertilionidae; genus Lasiurus; species Lasiurus cinereus. The sequence continues at coordinate 4,582,693 of JAAGEH010000088.1, read as the reverse complement.
GAAATAATAACTGAAAATTGAAAAGAAAAAAATCATAGACCCACTCAGATAGAATTGTTACTAACATCTGGTAGCATACCTTTCAACTCATCCTTTTCAGAGTATACATTTTAAATGGCATTATGATCATACTTTAGATAGAATTTTTCATTCTATATTTTTAACTGACCTAGAATTTCACTACATGAATGATTTAGTGAGATAAATCAAAATTTACTGATTATTTCCCTATTGTGTGTGTGTGTGTATGTTGCAATCTTTTTTAATGTTACATTGCAAATACAGACCTTTTTACAGAAATCTTTCTCCAAATGTGGGATTATGAAAATGACTTTTGCATAGCCCCATGCTACCCCTTAGCATCTTGCCATAACCCTATCCATTCCCTCACTCCACTGCTGCGGAAATTTATGGCTCTGGCTTCTTATTTGTTTTAAGCCGATCTCTTAAGGGGTGACCTCCCGGTGTCTTCAATTATTATTTTAAATAATGCTTTAGGCTACTGCCTGGCACAGCGGTGCCATCACCTTCCCACCTTCTGCCTTCCACGCATGGAGCTCAGCTGCCAAACTGCCTGTGCCCCCTCCTGTCCTCAGAGCTGCCCCCAGAGTCCTAGCAGAGAGGCAGATTAACCCCTTTTGTTAGCAGAGGTAATTTGCCCTGGCTCGGCATTAATAAGGAATGCCATAAGCAGTCGGGGTCAGGAAGAACAGATCTGTCAAGCCCCAGGGTTAATTTAATAGCAATCTGTTGGCTGTCTGCCTTGTGTATCATCCATGAAGCCAATGCTCTGTTTTGCTTTTGCCATTTAGTTCTTTGAGAGAACAGGGAAATAATTTGGATAGAGAGCTCTAGACGATGGGGAAGAGAAAATTGACTGTCAAAATGCATCATCCCATGTTCAAGATAATACAGGGAGCTGTGCATGGCTCATGTCCTTTCTTCTTCCTCCCCAACGTGAAGGGCAAAACCACACAGACTGAAGGTGTGTGTCTTCCTTTACAATCGTGTAAGGGTTTCTAGGAGGACAAATGTGAAAGACGCCTTACCGTTGAATTTTTGGTAACTGAGCTCCTCCCAAATGTCTCTAGAACTGAGCAAATTCTCCCTCATAAACAATTCAGGAAATCCCTTACCATGTTTCTGTTCCAAATTCTGGCTCAAAAAAAAAAATTATCGACATCCTAGGACACAAAAATCCTAGGTCAGACGCTGTGTCCCAATTGTGGTTCTGAAAAATGTGGCCCCCAAAGTGGACAGTGAATTAAGAGAGCACAGGCCCTAAGCAGCAGTCAGCTCCCCCTCAGATTCAGCCAGGGGGCAGTCCAACAGAGCCAGACTCACCACACTCGCAAGGGCTGGCTCTGGGAGGGCCATTCCTCAGCAATGAGGAGGCATGTGGTCCAGAACCAGGTTCTGGAATTGGACAAACTTGGGTTCCAATGCAGCTCTGGCCCCTGTTGGTCAGATGGCCTTGAGTAATTTACCTCCAGCACCATTTCCTCTCCTGGAAATGGGCCTGTTCTTAGTACTGACCTCCTAAGGCTGAGATGAAGGCTAAATGAAACAGTCCGTGGCACTTGATAATCATGAACTGCAGGTTGGTTTTCTCTTCCTCCTCATCCTTACCATCGTGGTTGTTAAAAAGAGGAGTCATAGTTCACCCCCTGACCTCCTCAGAATCAGACCCTAACAAGCACTCTAGACTCAAAGGAGTTGCTTGAGGATGAGGGATGATGGGTAGATGTCGTGGCCCAGGGTGGGACAGGGAGCTAGATCCAGGGGCGGCCAACTCAGTGGTCACCTCCGAGGAGGGTGCTCTTGATGGTGGTGGGTGTTGCTGGTTTCCCAGATATGTCTAAGCACTTCATTTTCACACATCCCAACTCTGGGGCTTTATTTTTAGGTGGGAAAAAATAACCCTGGATGTGGCACCTCCCCTCCCACGCAGCAAAGCAAAGATCCCTTGCAGTGCATCTTGTGTTCAGAGCTACCCTGGTAGAGGTGGAGAAAGCTGACAGCAGGATTTCTTGTCCTATTCTGGGAAAGGAGAAACCTGCTCACTGGCACAGCAGGGTCTGGAGGCTCGTTCTGGAGGGAGATGAAATCTGACAACCACTGAACGCTGACCTCTGCTCACGGCACCCCCTGCCATGGCCACAAGCCCAGGGCATGGGTCAGGCTGGTGAGAACATCAGAGCTACAGTTCGAGGCCTCGTTCTAGGGGACATGGGCTCTCACTCCCCAGGGTGTGGGGCTGACTGAAATAACAGGTATAACTCTGGCAGCAGTTGAGTTGAAAGGTAGTGTTTTATGAATCCAGGGGACCCACATGCTCTGGAGACCCAAGTAATACTTGCACCTGGGTTTGGTGGGGACAAGTGTAATAAAATAGAATGTTCAGTCTCAAGTTAATTTTAGAAAGAACCCAACAGGATTTCTAAGAGTAATTGAAGGGGAAGTAGCACAGCCAACTACAAAGCCCTTATTACACAAACTGGCATGCTGGAACTGTTGTAGCAGGAGCGGAGGTGATGTTTGATAATAGATGAGCCCTTTGTTGGTGTTGGGGTAACTAACAATACCAGTGCATTGACCTGTACCTCATCTACACTCTAAGGAGGGGGCTATGCTTCTAACCAGGAAAAACAGAGGACTTTCATCCATGCCAGTCCCCAACAGGATAGTCTGTACAAGTTATCGCCTGTGAATTTAATAGTGTTTACCAAAACCAGATAATAAACTCGTACACTAATTGTTATGCATTTATTTTCATGTGAATTACTAAAAATGTAACTAGCTTGCCCGGATGGGTTGCTCAGTTGGTTGGAGCATTGTCCTGTACACCAAAAGGTTGCAGGTTTGGTCCTGGTTGGGGCACGTATATGTATAGGAGGCAACTGATCAATATTTCTTTCTCACATATATGTTTCTCTCTCTCCATTTCTCTCTCTCTCACACTCCCTCCCTCCTTCTCTCCCCCTCTCCCTCCTTCCCTCTCCCTCTCTCTCCCTCTGTCTCTCTAGTTCTCTCTCTTTACTTGCACCTCATTGGGTGGAGATGGAAAAAAAGAAGTAACTAGCTTGTTACACCCATGATTTTATGAATATTGAATTACTGCTTAGACAGTAAAGAAAAGTGAGTAGGTGTAAGTTGATCTGAAGGGGGAAAAAATGGGATATAAAATACAACCTATGGATAGATAGGTGGGCCAAAGGTCACAAAGGTGGCTCAAAGGCTGTCAAGTCTAGGAAAAGGAGGAATCGCTTTTGGTCAGCTTTCCGTACAACAGCATTCACAGCACAAGGCTGGCTCTTTCTCAGCAAGCTGCTGGGTCCCCAGCCAGGTGCCTCCCAGCCTGCACCCGGTCCCCTCTGGAATATGAAGGGATCAGCCTAAACCCACACCTCATGCATGCCAGACACCCTACTGAAGGTGTTTCCCTTAAGTCACCTTCATAAGTGAAAGCCAAGTGTTTCATTGAAGTGTACAAGGATGTGGTCGTGAATAGATGTATCCTAATTCTTGATCAGAAAGTAAAAACCTGAGAAAAATAAAAAACAAATGATAACCTAAAGGTATATAGTCAACAGGAGCCTAAACTATCTCGCCATACCACTGGATGGCTTCTTTCTGATGCTTAGACTCCCACAAGCGCTAACGTAAACCTCAGCTTCTGGGGACTTGCGCCCCTGTGTATCTTCAATATGAGGAATTTTGCATAATTACTAAAGAACACAAATTTTGCGCCTGGGGTAAAATCCTAGAACTGTCACTCTTAGCAAGTTGCTTTCCATGCTCTGAGCCTCCGTTTCCACCCCCTGGGAAATGGGGATAAGAAAAGTGATGAGAGAAAGTCCCTGATGTGCTTTGCACAGTGATGGACCTATAGTCAGTGCTCAATAAATGGTAGCATCCATCATCATCATCATCATCAACATATTCAAGAAGATCTCAGAGATCCCATAGATGAGGATTTACAGAATCGTAGATTTTACTTATAGCACAGGAGTCTGCAGAGAGATTCCAATAAATTGAGTTATTTAGTAGGAACGGGATGAGCTTTGGAAAGACCGTTGTAGAAGGAGAAACGGAAGTCTGTGCAGCTTGGCACATTTTCGCACAGTTGCATGAGCAGGTCGCTGTGATGGGCGCTCTACCGGTTAGGAGAATGAAATACTGAACCGGGCCAGGGAGACCCACGTTCCCATGCAGTCTCCGACCACTGGGGGACCCTCGGCTCATTGGCCTGGGACCAGTAACACCTCCCTGTTTGCTCACAGCGCTTTGGTGAGCACCCGCCCTGTGGGGTGCAAGCTCACCTGATCCCCGCCACCCCCCGAGGTTCTGCCTCCTCTCTGGTCTGCTCCTTGACTCTCGGTGCCAGACATCGTGGACATTAAGCCGGCCAACATGGAGGAGCTCACAGAGGTGATCACGGCGGCCGAGTTCCACCCGCATCACTGCAACACCTTCGTGTACAGCAGCAGCAAAGGGACAATCCGGCTGTGCGACATGAGGGCGTCGGCCCTGTGTGACAGGCACACCAAATGTGAGTAGCCATCAGCCAGCGCCGAGCTGAGGGGCAGGGCACTGGCCCTGACATGCGGGAGGTGGGGCTGGTCTCCCTTCCTACGGGAGACACGGGAGACGTGCTGGGAGCAAAGAAAGTACCGGTGTCCACCTGACTCTGAGTCAGCTCCTCGGTGGGTATTTCAATAAAGGTGAGCCCTCCCGTTCAGTCCCACAAGCATCCGCTGCAGGCTGCGGAGACGAGTGAGACAGGAGCCCTGTCACGTAACGTTGTGACATGATCTGAATTACATGTTAAGGTCAGTCTTGCTGCTGTGGGCAGAGGAACCTGAGGGGCGGAAAGCGGGGAGCGCTGGGGGTTGTGGCCATGTCCAGGCAGGAGATGAGCATGGCCGGGACCAGGGCAGGGGTAGGGAAGCGGAGAGGGGCAGGGGGGCTCTGGGTAGAACTTGGCAGGAGCTACCTGGACCTACTGGCCTGTGCAGGAGGCTGAGACTATACAAGGAATCAAGAATGGCATCTGGGCAGGGTGCCTACGTAGTCACACCGTATGGTACACAGTGGTACCTCGAGATACAAGTGCCCTAACATACAAAATTTTTGAGATACGAGCCGTCGAGAGAGCAATTTTTGCTTTGAAATAGGAGCAACAGTTGAGATACGAGTAATCTCTCAAATCAGCCGGCTGCACACGACTCACCAGTTTACTGCGACTCGAGCATCTCATAGTTTCCCACGCCTCAAGGTTACGGAACGAATTAAACTCGTATCTCGAGGTACCACTGTATTTGGAAGTTGCTAAGAGGGTAAATCTTAAAAGTTTTCATCACACAAAAAAATGGGTAACTGTGTGGGGATGGGTATTAACTAGACTTACGGCGTTTATTTTGCATTATAGACATATAACAAATCATGAAACTAGCATAATGTTATATGTCAAATATATCTCAATTTTTTTTTTTTTAAAGAATAGTAGCTGGAGGGAGGGGTTCGTGGTGTTTTAGAGAAAAGCTTTGGAATCAGAACTCAGCTGTGACACTCAGTGGCTGTGTGACCTCTGGCAAGTTATTTAATCCTATTGAGCCCCAAGTTCTTCATTTGAAAGGAGAAATAAAAAGTGTAACCTCATAGGGGCCGGCTGTCCATGAAAAGGAAATGTCATCATAGGGCGAGCGCCTAGCACTTGCTGGGACACAGGAGTCGCTGAATGACGGCTGCGTTTATCACTGTTATTCCTCCCCAATTCCCTCTGTGCTAGGCCTGCAGCTATCGGGTGCTTGAAACTCCAGCCTTTTTACCAGATACACGGAGTTCTGTTGTTCTTCTACTTAACTAGTATTTGTTGAGCATATACTACATGACTCTGGGGATACAATGTGAGAAAAACCAGGCCTGGTTTCCTCCCTCCTAGAGCTCACAGTCTGTGTTAGTGAGGGTTCTCCAGAGAAACAGAACCAACAGGAGATATATATCTGATATACATATTCATAAATGTGTGTGCGCGTGTGAGAGAGCTGTATTATATGTATTTGGTGCATGTGATCATGGAGGCTGAGTCCCAGCATTTGCAGTGGGACTGCAGGAGACCCAGGAAAGCCAGTGACTCAGGAAAGCTGATGATGTAGTTCTAGTCCAAAGGCCAACTGGCTCATTACCCAGGAAGAGCAGATGTGTTCATTCACATGCAAAAGGTGAGGGTGGGGGAGGGGGAGGAACATTGATGTCCCAATGGCTCAAAGATATTCCCTCTTTTTGGGGGAGGTCCAGCCTTCTTGTTCTATTTGGGCCTTCAACTGATTGGATGAAGCCCACCCACATTAGGGAGGGCAATCTGCTCTACTCAGTCTCTCAATTTAAATGTTAAATTCAACCAAAAACACCCTCACTATAGCACCCAGAATAAGGTCTGACCAAATATCTGGGCATGTCAGGGCCTAATCGGCTGCTGCATAAAATTTAACCATCACAGTGTCTGAGGAGGAAAGACTCATTCATTGCAAGTGCAGTAATTGGTAGGAAAGAGAGGCATAGGGTGCTGTGAGGGGATATGGCTGTGACCTAAAGACTGAGGACAGGAAAGGGTGATGGCGCCCACAGAAGCAGGAGATCTGCCAAGCTGCACACCCAGGGACCCCCAGAGGCTGCTCCTGCTTCCAGCCTGAGCCCCACACAACCCTAAGCCCTGAGGACAGTCCCTAGTGAGATCCTGGGGCTCAGTAGCAGCCTGCAGGTCTCTGCCTCAGCCCTGCCTCCCCACACCCCACCCCTACATGGGCAGTGCTCTGAATTGCCAGCTGCCTAATCTAATTAAGAAGTCAATGAAATTCATTTTCCTGACTCGTCCGAAGTGGCGACCTTCTTCGGTGCACATCTCCCTTTGTTCGGCGGCCTCGGCGCTGGCCCCAGGCTCCTGCCAGCCGGGAAAACAAGTTCAACCTGACCCCTCGCCTGACATTTCATATTGATTTCCGCCAGCCGCCAGCCGGCCACGGTGCAGCCGAGGTGTGCGATCGGGATTGAGACAGTTCATCAGAGTTCAAAATGAAAAGCAACATTGGCTCTCGGAGATGAGCTCTGAGAAGGAGGGTGTTTAATAACCGCCGGCGTTTAATCAAAATGCCAAGGAGATCCGTGTTATCAGCGCTGCATATATTAATTCCCATATGTCCCTCACGCTGCACACTCAGCAGGGGGTCGAAGGGATGCCTCGCTCCCTCACGTCTCCATTTTCCACCCCCTCTGGCTTCTGGCAGTAGTGACAGGTGGGTTTGCGGTTTGAGATGCTTATGCCTCCAACAATAGGGTGCTGATGGCGGTGGCAACCGGCTGGTCTGAATCGTGCTTTTTCCCTTTCAATGCCCGAGTATTGGGAGTTGAGTGAAGACACTGGCCAGGTGTGATGAATGGCAACTGAGGAAATGAAAGAGAAATTTCAATCTGAGTGCCTTTCCAAGGCCCTGTTTGAATCTGCTCCCTACCCCCTCCCAAACCTCAGCTCCACCTAGCCTGGCCACACAGGCCTGCTTCTTACACCACCCCTGCCCTTTCCTGCCCCAGGGCATTTGCACAGGCTTTTGCTCTGCCTGGAATGCTCTCCCACCGTGCCCCCACGTATCTGGACTGTTCTCGCTTTTGGGGTCTCTGGGAAAAGATCACCCCCTCAAGAGAGGACTTCTCTGTTCACCTCATCTGCACTCTATTTCTATTTATCACCAAATTTTATTTACTTCTTTTGCAGCACTCACCTATAGATGCTTGCTTTTCTTCCTCTGTCTCCCCGACTAGAATGTCCTCTTCACCAGGGCAGGGCCTTACTTATCTTTCCAACCACTGAAATAGTGCCCAGCATGGAGTGGTGTTTCACTAACACCAGTGGTAGGGAGACAGACAGATGGGGAAAGACAGACAGAAGACAGTGTATTCGTTTACTAGAGTTGCTGGAACAATGGGCCACCAACTTGGTGGCTTACACGACAAGACTTGATGTTCTGGAGGCTGGAAGTCTGAGATGAGGCTGTTGGCAGGGTTGGTTCCTTCTGAGGGCCACAAAGACAGGATCCATTCCAGGCCTCTCTCCTAGGCTTGCTGATGCCCGTCCTCTCGGCCCCACATCATCTGCCCTCTGCACATGTCATGTCTAAAACTGCCCTGCTATGGCGCCAGTCACCTTGCTTTAGGGCCCACCCATTTTCATTTGATGACCTCTTTCAAAACCCCGTCTTCAAATACGGTGACATTCTGAGGTCTTGGGGGTTAGGGCTTCAACATATGAATTTGGGGGACACCAATTAGTCCCTAATAGAAGACATGAAAAGAATCTAGAGCACGGGCCTTGGAGTGACAGTTCCTCCAGGTAGACCCCCTGTCCCAGCAGTTTTCAGGTGCAGAACTAACCCTGTCCTTGGACAGACATGAAATCCACTGTCTTATTCTTCACCCTCATCTACAAACTTAACTGCCGTGTCCTGGTTCCATGGGCCACTGGATCCCTTAATAAACCTACGGCTCATTCACTCAGGTCTCTGATGGAATGTGTCCAAAGACATCAGCTGAAACGGCAGCTGCAGTGAATCTTAAACCCTCCAAGGTTTGGCACAGCTTCCAAACGGGGTTCAGTCTTGATTGGGGGCGTAATTAACAGTGTTTATTGCAGGGAGCCTGGTTAGGTGAAAAAGACAAGGCCCTTTATGAAAAGCCTTTGGCTGATGACAGGCTTATAAACACACCCAGACACCCACCCACCCCTCCTGGAGGAAAGCCAAAACCGAGACCTGTTGCAAGGAGTGGAATTCACTGAGCCCCTTCCTCCCCCCAACCCAGTGTCTACCCCATTCAAGCTCAGCCGCAATTAACAGCAGAGCAGGCAAGGCCCAAGCCACGGAGTGCAAACAGAATCCTCATTTCCATTTTTGATTGATTTTACCAGTTTTGTCCATTAGTCATCCTGTTGACTCCAGTTGAGCGGGTTTTTCTAGGAACTGGAAGCGTATTAATTTTGGAGACAAGTATCATTCATTAGCAGTTGACACCTCCCCAGGCCCTGCCCTCTCCCCACGAGGGGCCTTGGATGAGAAGGCCACGGAGGTTGAAACAGCTCAGGCACATGGCTGCAGCCCAGACACACGTGGTGTGGGAAAGGCTGGCAAAGCAGTGATGGCTTGTCGTGGTACACGACGAGAACCCCAGTCAAGGGAATACTGGAAGGAATTTTCCCCAGGGCGGGACGTGGTCTGTCAGTGAGGGCTACTGAGGGCTCTGTCCAGGGCAGGATGGGTCTGATGATAGCCTGTCCCTTCCCACCAGAGCTGACATAGTAAGTTCACCTCATCCTCTTTGGGTTAGTTTCCTATGCCTACTGTAACTCTAAATGATATAAGTGTATCATCTTACAGTTCCGTAGGCCAGAAGTCGGACAAGGGTCTCACCCTCAAAAATCAAGGTATTGGCAGAGCCCTGCTCCTTCTGGAGGCTCTAGGGGAGAATCTGCCTTTTCCAGCTTCTATTCCTTGGCTTAGGGCTGCTTTCTCCATCGGAAAGCCAGCAGAGGTGGGACCAGTCCTGCTCCCGCTGCATCTCTCTGACTCTCCTCCTCTACCTGCCTCTTTCCCTTTTGGGACCTTTGTGATCCCACTGTGCCCACCCAGGTAACTCAGACTAATCTTTTTTTAAGATCAGCTGATTAGCAACCTTAATCTCATCTACAGTCTTAATTCTCCTTTGCCATTAACAGTAACATAGTCACGGGGTCTGGGCATCAGAACTCGGACATCCCTGAGTCATGGTTCTGCCTACCATACCCTTCATGTGTCACCAAGTAGGACTAGGTGCCCTCCATCAGAGCACCTGGTATTATAGGTTGAAATTATCTGTTTCCATTTCTGTCCGTTGTGCTAAGTGATTCTTCTATCGTGGCTAAAGCTCTTTATTCTCCCCTTCAGCATTTAGCCTAATGAGGTGCTAAATAAATGCATGTGGAGCAGCAGTGGTCATGCACTCTGACAAGTTTGCACCTGGTAGTTCGCTTCACACAGTGAAAAGGCTCACACTGAAGAGTGGTTGACCCTGTGCTTTCATTTCTGGCTTTGGGAATGCCTGGCATTTGTAGACAAAGTAAAGGGAAGAGGAGGCCATGAGAGTATGATAATCAACCCACGTCTGTCCGTTTATTTAACAGATGTTTTTGTTTGGGGCCGTGGGCTATGTTGCAAACACTGAGAAGATGGTATCTCCTGCCCTCATGGCAATCTATCCAATTAGATGGAGACAGATATCAAACACATAGGCAAATCAGTAGTGCGAGATTTGGTGGAAAATGTTTATGGAGAAGCAGAAGAGGCAAATGCAGAGGCTCTGAGTCGGGACTGTGCTTGGCAGGTGGGGGGCGCGGTGGGCAGAAGGAAGGCCAGTTTGGATGCCTATAAGAGAAGGAGCAGCTGAGGGACAATGGAAGGTCTCCACACTCCGGACAGGCACCCTGCATAACCCCAGAGCCCATTCCCATTGTACGCCATGCCAAGGACTTGGGAGTTAGGCAACATGATAGCTCTGTGGGCCACGGTAAGGAAGTTGGCCACGGTAAGGGAAAATCTAGGAGGGTTTTGTGTAAAGGAGTAATGTGATTACACTTGTAAATACATCACACAGATTATGTAACGAATGAAACATCAGGAGGAAGAGTGCCTGCCGGGAAAAGAGAAGGCTAAGGCTACCCAAATGTTTCAGGTCAGAGATGATAGTGGCTTAGACCAGTGGTCGGCAAACTGCGCCTCTTGAGCCGCGGTTTGCCACTCTGTTGACTAATGAGTTTGCCGACCACTGGCTTAGACTAATATTGGGCCAGTTTGTGCAAAGCCTTGAGTGTGAAGTTAACAGGACACCAGGTGTGGAAGGTGAGGTCAGGGAAGGCATCCGGAAGACTCCCAGCTTTCTGACGCGAGCTCGGGTGGAGGATGAAGAGCACTGAATGAGCAAAGACTAGGGAGGGGCAGTTTAGGGAAGAAACTCACAAATTCTGTGGACTCAAAGACTCAGGGTGTGTGTGTGAGTGAGCATAAAACGGTTACCTTGATACCTTTTGCTATTTAGCACGTCATCATTTACAGAGCCCCTTCTCATCCATTATCTTAACTGATCTTCACAAAGCCCTGTGCGTTCAGAATATTTCTTCCTTTTTGTAGCATGAGGAACTCCAGGTCCAGAAAAGAGAGGTCTGACACACAGACAAAGACTGAGGGTTTATCTTGGTTTACTTCACATAATGAATAGGAGCACCTTTAGGACCGCACTAGAAGACAGAGAAGGGCAGGGGGACTGTCGCGTGTGTAATTGACCCAGGTCTAAGTATACCGGCTAATGCGAGCCCCTGTGCAGTTCCTATAATTCTATTGTGACAGCTCGGCAGGTGGCCCCAGTAACGGAGCTGTGATGTCTGCTGACCACTCCCGCAGCTCCCCGCCCCATCAGTGCGGGTCCCTTTATCTGCTGAGTTCCTCAAAGCACCTGCTGGCCTCCCATCCTCACCAGGCACAGCCCAGGGGTAGCGGAGGGCAGGAGAGTGCACCCCCGCAATGCTCATAATGACACTTGCTTTTATCATCTTTTCTATATTGAACCTGAACATACGGATTTAAATAGAATTTTATCTCATGGACGGGGATCCTTCATTCTGGGGTCGACGACCTGAAATGTCAGTGTCATTTGAAAATCTCTACAATGTCGTGACATTGTCATGGAAGAGTTAGTTACATGTGAGAGGTGGGGATAGTCAAGCTTAGAGAAATGGTGAGATCAAAGAAAGCAAGGAACCGGTCAGTGAACGTGAACGAGGTGCCGTAATGGCAGGCAGGCTTAGAAGAGGCAGTTACTGGCTTGGTAGGGGCTGTGGAGCTGGGCTTGCATCCCCACTCTGCCCCTGCCTGGCCTGTGGCGAGGGCACACGCCTTCGGAGCCCCATTGCTCCATCTATAAAATAAGCTCGTGGTAAAGGTGGAATGAATATCGCAGAGGGCGTCTGTCCGACACAGTGCCTGGCAGAGGGGAGGTGGCTACTCCATCCACTCCCACCGGCTCCTGTGACTCCATGCATGCATGTCCCAGGAGCACTCAGGGCAGGCCTGACTGGCATGGGTTTGGAGCCAGCACTGGGAACACAGGCAGCACACCGGAACCACGTGAAGACAATGGGCAGTGGCCAGTGTCCGCCAGGGTCCCACTCCCAGCGGTGTTCAGCCTGTGCCAGACGGACCTTCCTCCTCAGCCTCACCCCCTCCCCTTCCTCTGCAAGATGCCTGTCAGCAGGGAGCCCTACTCTCTCCCTCCCCCCGGCGTGCCTCTCACCGCAGTGATTGCTGTACAGCCCAGAAACCAGGACATCCTGGGAGTGCGGCCCTGGCCTCTGCGGCACCATGACAACCAGCTTCCAGCAATTACCCCTAATAACAGCCACACACAGGCCTCCTCCACCTGGGCAGGCTCCCCGGGGAGGTGAGCCTCTCCTGGCAGCTGCAACGGCTTCCTGCTGGGAGCAAACAGAGAAAGTGAGATGCGGGGGAGAGAGTGCTAACCTGTGATGCTCAGAGTGGGCCTGGGGCACTGCCCTTCAGCCCCTGGAGCCTCCTGGCTGCAGGAAGGTGGCATTCCACCCAGGAGCAGAACGCCCATGCCTTTGCCACTCGCCCGCCTTACAGAGAGCCGGATATAACGGAGTGCGAGACCCAATGTGAGGGCTTGTCACGCTGGGCCTAGCTGCTGCCAGATTTCTTCATTAGGCTCCTATCGAGACACCCACTGCCACTCATCATCGGGTGCAGCCTGCGGCCGCCGGCCTCCCTGCGCCCATGGAGAGAGCGTGCGCAGAGGCCTCTTCCATCAGTCTCTCTCCAGAACGACTGTTCTCAGAAACACCAGCCCCCCTGGGCTAATAGAGTTATTCCTCACCGAGGAAGGACAACAGGCCCCCAATTAATAAACTTGTCTGTGGGTGTTCACCCAAATCTGGCCTTTAGATTGACAGGGATGCCCTCCACCAACACACAGGTTCCTGCCTCTGGCTCTTTAGACCCCAGATTCCAACTGAAGCGTCTTCAGGAGAAAGGTCTAACCCCAGAGCTAAGGGGCCTGTGGGATGCTGGCCTCACACCCAGAGTGTTGCCGGGGTTCCCATCTCGCCCAGCCTCCATTTCCCCGTTTGTGCAACAGATCATTCTCCCCCGAACCAGGCCTGCAGGTACCACGTGCTGCCGTGACCATCAGCCCTGCCATTCTGTGCGGCCCGTTCCCTGGATGAGGATTGCTTAGCGCCTTGTAAGTGCTGAATAATGTATATATTTTATAACAGGGAGACCTGGAGAGGGTGGTCAAATGAACCAGAAGAGGGGGAAAAGGATGCCGTGGGCTGAGGTGATCAAAGAAGGCTCCCCGGAGTGAGAGAAACAGGGGGTTGTGAGAGGGAGGGCAGAGGCAAGTGGTATTCTGTACTGAATGTTTGCATTTCTCTAAATCCATGTGTTGAAATCCTAACCTGCAGTGTGATGGTGTTAGGAGGTGGGGCCTCTGGGAGTGATTAGGTCAGAGGGTAGAACGCTCTGAGTGGGATTAGTGCCTTTCTAGAAGAGACCCAGAGAGCTCTCATCCTCTCCACCAGCTGGGCACAAGGAGAAAGTGGCCATCTGCCCCTTTTTTTCACTTAGCATAATACCCTCTAGGCCCACCCATGCGGTCACAAATGGCCAAGTAAGATCTACTGTGTACATGTACCACATCTTCTTTACTCATTCTTCTATCCTGGGCACTTAGGTTGCTTCCATATATTATCTATTGTAAATAATGTTCCAGTGAACATAGGGGGGCATCTGTTATTTCAAATTAGTATTTTGTCTCCTCCTAATAAGTACTCAGAAGTGGAAATGCTGGGTCATGTGGTAGTTTTATTGTTAGTTTTTGTGAGGAACCTCCATACTGTTTCTCATAGTGGCTGACCAGTCTGCATTTTCACCAACAATACACAAAGTTTCCCTTTTCTCTACATCCTTGCCAACACTTGTTTGTGAATTTATTGGTGATAACCATTCTGAAGATGTGAGGTGATATCTCATTGTGGTTTTAATTTTCATTTCCATGATAACTGGTGATGTCGAGCATCTTTCATGTCTCTTGGCCATCTATATGTCCTCTTTGGAGAAGTGTCTATTCAGGTCATCCACCCATTTTGAAATTGGATTGTTTTGGTTTTTTTTTCCAGGGGGGTGTTTTTGATGTTGAGTTGTATGAGTTCCTTATAAATTTTATATATTAACCTCTTATCAGATGTATCATTGGCAGATATCTTCTCCTTTTCAATAGGTTGTCTTTCCATTTTGTTGATTGTTCCTTTTGCTATGCAAAAACATTTTAGTTTGATGTAATCCCATTTATTTTTTTGTTTCCCTTGCCCAAGGAAACAGTCACACAAAAATATTACTAAGAGTGATGTCAAAGACTCAAAGGTTTTGAGTCTTACATTTAAGTTTTTAATCCATTTAAGTTTATTCTTGTATATTGTGTACTAAAATGGCCTAGCTTTATTTCTTTGCATATATTGTCCAGTTTTCCCAGTGCCATTTATTGAAGAGAATGTCTCTACCCCATTTTATTTTCTTACATCTTTCCTTGTAGATTAATTGACCATATTGGTTTGGGTTTATTTCTGGGGTCTCTATTCTGTTCCATTGATCAATAACTATTTTTTATGCCAATACCATGTTGTTTTGATTACTGTGGCCTTGTAATATAGTTTTATGTCAGGTAACGTGATTCTTCTAAATAGTTTTTTTCTCAAGATTGCTTTGGCCCTGTGCAATGAAGTTGGTACATTTTCAAATGACTAGACAAAAATCAAAAGAATACTGTTTGGTGACATGAAAATTAGGTGAAATTTAAATTTTGGTGTCCATAAACAGAGCCTTACTGAAATACATACTCATCTGTTTACATATTATCAGTGCTGTTTACAAAGGCAGAGTTGAGTTGTTGCAACAAGGACCAAATGACCCGCACGGCCTAAAAAAATTACTATCTGGCTTTTTCTGGGAAAAGTTTGCTGACCTCTGACCTATCCAGAGCTTGTTGATCATAAGGTTCAGCATCTTCTTAAGCCTTACCTGGTCACCCCAGCCCAGACCATCTAGTCATTTTTCTACCCAGGGAATTTTTGGTCCTTTTTTCCATCTAAAAAAATTTTTTGACTCATTTTTTATCTTTGAATGATTATTTAAGAGGCTATATTTATGAAATATAATGTATTTTGAAAATAATTACACAAAAGTCAGGGACAATGTAATCTCGTCTAGTTTAACTGCTCATTCTCCATGATGCTATGCATTGTGTTGCTACAATGTTCACTGCTGACAATTATTTGCAGAATTAAGGAGGACTGTATGAAAAGCAAATAGCAAAGGTTCCGCAATGAAGCACCCCTGTTTCCCAAGTCAGAACCCTCTGAATTAGATATGATCTGAGTTCCCAGTCTCCAGCCCAAGTATAGAGACAATGTCATTGGGCCCCTAGTAGTACCGTAGCCACTAATTAAATCTTAAAACTTCTTCTCTCACTGTCCTCTGCTGGATGGAGGCCAGCATGATCTATCCGTGGGAGTTCTTACTCTCTGTGGGAAAATCGTTGGCCGTTTCTCTCATTGGGCAAAATTGTTGGCTGTGTCTTCTGTACAGTAAAAATTACTGGCTGCATCTCAATTGCCGAGCCTTTTCTCTCCAGGGGCAAAACTGTTGCCTACGCATCTCTGAAGGAGAATTGCCATCTGCCTCGCTCTGTGGGGAAATTGCCAGTTGGGTCCCCCTGATGGGGAAATAGCCGGCCATGTCCCCAGAGTAGAAACATCAGTGGAAGTGAGCGATTCAAAATCCGGTGCGTGGTTCCTTTTTCATCAGGAACAACACTTCCCCTCCCCCGGCCTCCTTTCCTGTACTCTCCCTCTCATCCGCCTGAGTCATCAAAGGCAGGATGGTGGTGACATTGTTCAGCACCAAATGAGAGAGACTTGGTCCAAGAAATTCTTCAGGTGGTCGTCCAGAGACAAACTATTGTGTGTCTGTGCCACAGCCCAGTCCGGAGACCTAGAAATCGATTTACAACTGGTGGCTCTTAAGATCTGGCCCACCTCAGGCTCTGGGACTTGTTTCACACCAAGTTTGCCTTAAGCACCACCCACCTGTGCACGGCTGCTGCCTTGCCCGTTATTCTGGGTGCAGGCGCAATGCTAAGTGCCTGGCATGAAAGAACTCATCTGTGCCACCACCACCCAAAAGATAGGAACTCCTCTGACAAGGAAGGATAACGAATTTTGGAAGGAGTGAAGCCCCATGTCCAAGGCTTCATAGCTTATCAGCAACAAAATCGGAGTTCAACCAGGCGTGGTGAGCTTAGAGCCGGCTGTCTTCTTAGCCATGGTACCTTGGGCTGTGGAGTGTGCAGAGGCTGGCAGGTCAGCTGTGTGGCCTTTAATCCCCTCCTGACTCTTCATCGTAGGCATGAGTTTCTGTGCAGTGTCCAGTGTGAGATTGAGAAAGGGGCCTCCCCCAGAAACAGTCTTCCCTATGGGCTCCCTCCATCCTTTCTTCTCCTGTCCCACAACCCAACGACAGGCACACTGCATGTTTCTTGTCTGTTTTTCTCTCCTCCCCGCACCTCGTTGGAATGTAGTTTTAGCTTTAGGTTTCTCTAAAGTCAGCAGTTTTCTTCCTGTCACTTCCTTTCTCTTATTTGTGATTCCACTCTTTCCCAGGATTCTGGGGTCTTATTCATTCCATCAGTCATCGAAGCTCTCTCGGGTGCATAGCCCCCGCCAGCACCCTGAAGGATAGCATCAAACACAACATGCTTTCAGTTCCGTAGTCGTATTCAGATTTACACATGTTATAACACAAAACACTGTCTGCTCGGGATATTTAATGTGGTATTTCCCCTCATCCTCGGTTTTGCTTTCCATAGTTTCCGTTACCCACACTCAATGACAATTCTAAAATATTAAATGGAAATTTCCAGAAATTAACAATTCGTAAGTTCTGAATGGTGCACCATTCTGAGTAGCGAGATGAAATTTTGTGCCAACCCACCCCATCCAGGATGTGAAGCATCCCTCTATCGAGCATATCCATGCTGTATGTACAGTATAATATGACAGTTTAAGAGCAAGACCATATTCACATAACTTTAATTGCACAATGTTGTCCTATTTTTTGTTGCTAATCTCGGACTTTACTGTAGTTATATAAGTAGCGGGAAAACCATAGTGTTTACAGGGTTTGGTTCTACTCCTGCTTTTAGGCATCCGCAGATAAGGAGGGGCTACTCTATAGCCTGTGGGATTTCAAAGGCAGTACCAGTTGCTTTTGACTAGAGCCTTGTAACCCAAAGTGTGTTCTAAGCAACAATATACTAGAGAAACAATGGGCTGCGAGTGATTTTCCCCAAAAAATGGAATAGTGGGGAGGGATGAGGTGGGACCCGATAAGACTAGAAATCAGGATGAAAGCCAGGAACAGCCATTCCCCCCAGGGAACATCTGGCAATGTCTGCAGTCTTTTTGGGTTATCACAAGTGGGGTTTGCGGATTTATTGGTAGAGGCCAGGGATATTACTAAACACCCCCAACAATAAAGAGTTACTTGGCCCAAAATTCAACAGTGCATAGGCTGAGAAACCTGAAGTAAAGAATGTTAGTTTTTACCTGTGGGAGTTTTCAACGCCTTTTAATAAGCGAATTGCATTCTCAAAATTGGGTAGGAGTTTCCCAGATTCGTTGGCCTCAGAATCTGGAATGCCCAACATTTCACGGGGTGGGTGTGCTGCTGATGTCACTTTGGGAAGGCTGCCCTACAGTGGCAGGGATCAGTAGAGGGAAACTGGAAGACAAGACTAGTGGAATTTCCCAGATCTTCTCATCTAAGAGCTGGGTTGGCAATCCTGCCTCTTTCACAGTACGGACAGGGAAACAGGCCCAGGTGCTTGCCAATTTCCCAGTCATTCTAATGAAAGGCAGTAGGACAGAAGTTAAAATGGCCCAGAAGTTAAAATCATAGGAAGCAGACCAAGTTCAAGTCCTGGCTTTGCCTCCCACTAGCTGTAAAACCTCTGTGCCCGAGTTGACTGATTTGTGGAAAAGGGAAATCATCATATCTATGACTATTGAATGAGTTGCTACATATAAGACACATAGCATAAGTGCTCACCAAATAGATAGTATTGTTAAGAGTGGCTAATTTGTGTCCAGCCTGGATTCTAAGCCAGCATCCTTAACTCCCAGCCTGATGTTCTTTCCAGTATCCCATGATGGACACAGGAGGCGGTGAGGAGGAGCTGAGGCACAAAAGTGGGAGAGCACAAGGTCTATCTAGAACAAGGGGGAGCCCAGTTTAACAAAATTGAGCAGAGAGATGATATTGACAAAGCAAGGAAGGCCTGGTTGTGGTGGCAGCGTCACAGACAGACAGACAGATGGTCCCTCGAAACCCATTTCTACTCCTCTTTAACTGTGTGATCCTGGGCACCCTCTTCCGATCTACCTCATCTATAAGTAAGGACAGTAAGCATACCTTCCTCATAAGCTTGAGCACTAAATGGGATAATGTATGCAAAGTATGAGGACCAAGAAATGGGGCAGATGGCATTGTTTTTATGACTGTTATTATTGGGGTCTCCAAGATACATGCTCCCTTGTGGCAAATCTGACACCAGTTTTGATTTGGCTCAAGATCTGCCACTCAAGCAGTAGATGCTTTTGTACCACATGTTCAGTAATATACAGAGAACACACAGTGATGTTCCATTTACATTCCTCTTGCTGGTCGCCCAGCACCTTTACTAGTATTCCTCTCTGTTAATGCAGTAAAATCTCTCTTATTCACATCTGTAATGAAATGTGCAGAATTGTTTAACATTTGTCTTTTCCTCTAGCCTATGAGCACCATGTGGGTCGGACTGGATCTGTCTTGTTCCTTGTGACCTTGGCATTTAGTACAGGGCTTAGCATGCATCCATCCAACAAATACTTCTTATTTGTATGGTCTAGGTAATAGACTAAATGTGGTGTATGTGCGTGCATGCACATACAATACACTAAAATAGCCCACAAATGATTGCTCAGCCTGAATTAGCAAAAATCCTGAATTACAGATGAATTCCTATGGAAGGCCTTTTTCCCATACTTTTCAAGGGCCTATACAGAAATAGATTTGAGCTGAATAAAGCATGGGTTCTTTTCAGGGCCTGTTTAATTATTAGATAGGGATTATTTTCACTTAAAATTAAAATGGCTGTCCATATTCATTCATTCATTAAACACATATTTACGAGCACTTCCTATGTTCCAGAGAATGTAGTAGGACAAATAGACCAAAAACATAACAAAAACCTGCCCTTGTAGAGCTTGCATCCTATTAGGGAAGACAATTAAGTGAAATAAATCAAATGTCCGTGTACATGAACTGAGGCAGAGGGACAGAGGGAGGAAAGGTTGCCTCACTGCTTACAGACCACAGGGGTTAGAGCGGGGAGGTGAGAGATGGCCTGGAGGCTGGGCTTCTTCCATGTAAGGGTCTTAACAGGGCATGCCAACTCCTGGGGTTCCCACCGTATGCTTGCCACTGGTGGTGTAGGGCTCACACCATGAGTGTTTGGTGTGAACCATGCTCCTTGGGAGTTTTAAATGGATTTTGTATAAAAGGGGAAGTGTAGATCTAGTCATTAGAAGTTATTCCACTTTACAATTTCATTGTTCTAGGTAGATTCTAACCTGGAACCGTCCTTTAGCTCCTAAAACAAAGTCTAATAGACGGGACAAGGCAGATTTCCATCATGATTAAGAAAAAAGACTTTGAAGTCAGATCGTGATTCAAAAGGCAGATCTAGCTATGTATCCTTGGGCAGGTTACAAAACTTCTCTGTGCCTTAGTTTTCCATATCTATAAAATAAGGAATCATCAGTCCTACTTCATAGTATTGTTATAAGGATTAAAGGAGCTAAAGCATGTAAAATATAGGGCCTAGACTATACTAAGCTTCCCATAGACAGTAATTATTAGCACTGTTAAATGTTACTGAACTAATGAATAGAATTCATGAAGTTGATAATTAAACCTCGGACAGGCATAGATGTGTCATGAACTACAAGGTGCTGTGATGCTGTGTTATTTATGTTGTCTTCTGTCTTACATACATAATTAGTGATGAGCTGATTAAAGAATTGACTTTTTATTTCACCTTCATATTCTGGGGATATCATTTTGAAGCTTTCTAATGTTGCTACATTGGGCTCCAATATACCAGTGTTTGGAGAATAGATTCCTTGTAAACAGTTCACAGTCCCAGATTCTCAAGCTTCCCAATAAATATAATATGATTGGTCAATACAGAAGAGCGCAAGCTAATGTTAATAAAAATATCAACTTCTTTGAAAACCTACCATGTGCCAAGCACATGTGTCAGACCACATACAACTCCTTTCTGCAGATGGGAAAACTGAAGCTCAGGGTAGTAAAGAAAAAGTCAACCACTGGTAAGTTCCAGAGGCAGAAACGGACAGACGGTCTCCAGAGAAGTTTAAGCCTTTCCCATCTACTGTCCCTTCACTACATCAGGTGACCAAGCTTCAAGGCTCCCACTCCCCTGTTAAGATGTGTGTGTGTTTTGCATGGGGTGTGATTGTTGCTAAGTCTCCAATCCTAATGAGATTGCCTTCTAGGGAAACTAATGTGAAAATGTAGTTCTCAACTATGAGGGTACCAGTCAGAATCCAGGGAGGGGCCTTTGTTAATGCTTGATATAAATATAATGCCAGAGATTCATACACTGGGTCAGAGACTATAATAAGCTCCAGTTTTTCTGTTTCAATGGTTTTTGGTTGTTTTATTTTTTGTCTCAAGTTCAATTCTGATTGATCGATTGTTTTGTTCTCTTAAATGGTTCTGGGAAAAGAAGTATTTTTGGTTTGGCTGGTGGATTGATTTAGCAAGGTTTCAAAAAGAGTTCAATATTTTTAGGTTTTCTATCTGGAATTTGATGATACTGTGAGTGCATTGAGCAGGCAGGAAAGAGGATGCTTTGGAGGCCAAGTTAACTTGGTAACCTGCAGGCTGCTGTTTGTATCACAATTTTAGTCTGAACCAACCACTTATTAAGTAGGCCAGTAGTCAGCAAACCGTGGCTTGTGAGCCACATGCAGCTCTTTGGCCTCTTGAGTGTGACTCTTCCACAAAATATCATGGCCTGGGCAAGTCTATTTTGAAGAAGTGGCATTAGAAGAAGTTTAAGTTTTAAAAATTTGGCTCTCAAAATAAATTTTAGTCATTGTACTGTTGATATTTGGCTCTGTTGACTAGTGAATTTGCCAACCACTGAAGTAGGCCATTCTCAGTCGCCATTATTGAGGGTCCAGAATAATTAAATATTGGCAAAGATGTGAGCTTGACCTCATACAGAATATGCTAAGCACTCAGAAGGCAGAGAATTCATAAACTTAGCTGGCTTTGGTTCCAATCAACCAATAAATATTTATTGAACATTTGTGTGTAAAACTGTCAGTATAAAGACCAGAAAAAACAAAATCTTGCCTTTAAGTTCACATTCTAGTTGTGGTAAGACAAACCTGTGGATTATTAAGTATTAATTGAGAGTCCCTGAGCACATGCTAGATGAATGAGCCAGACCAAGTATGATGGGGATTCAGAGAAAAATCATTTGGGGCTAAAATAATATGTAAAAAAATGAGGCATTTGAGTTAGTAAGAAAGGAATGATCAAGCAAAGCTTAGAAATGGGATAACAAGATCTATTCTATACATTCAATTTGAACCAGAGAAGTTTAAAATCAAGGTAAAAAAACAAGGTAATAGAGCTTACGACAGGCTCAATGTCAAACTATAGAGTTGTTTTTTATTCCTGTAAGTGGAAATTAGCTGAAGCAGTAAAGACATGATAAGTGCCTGGCTGGGTATCGGAGCAAATGAACAACATACAAGGTGGGGCAAAAGTAGGTCTCAGTTTATTCTTGTTTTTTTTTGTGTAGGTTGTTTTTTTTAATCTCACCCCAGGACATGCTTGGAAAGAGAGAAACATTGATCGCTTGCCTTCCATATGTGCCCTGACCATATGTGACCACAACCTTTCAGTGCACGGGATAATGCTGAAGCCACTCCAGGCAGGCTATTCTCATTTATTATTGTATTTTTCATACAAACAACTGTAAGCCTACTTTTGCCCCATCCTATATACAAAGAACATTGTAGCCACAGTTTAGTAACTTGCCCAAGGTCACAAAATCCCATTATTAAACACCACAATCCCAGAAATATAAAAAACATATGTCCATACAAAAACTTGTACATGAATGTTCATAATAGCCAAAAGGTAAAAACAACCCAAATGTCTATAAAGGAATGAACTGGTAACGAGAATGTGGTATACAGTGGAATATTATTCAGTTGTCAATAGGAATGAAGTACTGATACATGCTGTAGCCTAGCTAGACCTTAAAAACATGCTAAATAAATCGGACACAAAGGACCACACATTTTATGGTTCCATTTATAGGTAATTTCACAGAACCAGAAAATAGATTAGTGGTGGCCTACGGCTATAGGGGTGGGAAATGGGGAGTAACTGCTAATGGGTATGGAGTTTGTTTTTGAGGGGGTAAAGAAAAATGTTCTAAATTTAGATTGGGGTGATGGTTTCATGATTATGTAATTATACAGAAAACCACTGAACTGTAATATGTAAATGAGTAAATTTTATGGTATACAAATTACACTGAGTGGTCAGATTATTATGATCTCTGAACACATAATAATCTGGCCACTCAGTGTATATCCTATATAATAAAAGGCTAATATGAAAATTGTCCCCTCGACCAGGAGTTCGACCAGCAGCCAGGAGTTCGACCCACCCATGCACCAGGCCTCTAATATATGTTATATACTGAGTGGCTAGATTATTATGCATTCAGAGATCATAATCTGGCCATCAGTGTATATCTTGATAAAGCAGTAAACATTTTTGTATCTAATTTAAGCATCTAAGGTTATTCCAGGTTTTGATATGTACAGTGGCACCAGAAACAAGGGGGAATGTAAAACAGAGTTAGGTGCATAGACCTGGAGCTCAGAAATGGTCAAAGCCAGATGAATGGATGGGACAGGCCCCATGCCAGTCCTCCCATCAGAAGGAAAATACAGAAACCAGTGACAGCTCTTTCTGCTGCCAAGGAGCTGACAGTTCTATTATCGACAGATTCTAATATGTTGGTAAGAATGTGCTAAATTCGTCTTCTTTTGCTTTTGTTCTGAAGTTTTTGAGGAGCCGGAAGATCCAAGCAACAGGTCGTTTTTCTCTGAAATTATCTCTTCAATTTCGGATGTGAAGTTCAGCCACAGTGGGAGGTACATCATGACCAGGGACTATCTGACCGTTAAAGTCTGGGATCTCAACATGGAAAACCGCCCCATCGAGACTTACCAGGTACAGACCACCCTCCACCCAGGGGAGTAGCACACACTTCCTTTGTGGGCTTCCAAGGGAGCCTCTGCCCACAAAGGCTTATCACACACAGAAAAATTAAAATGGTATATCCTGTGGGAACCACAGGATTTAAGAGGAGGTGCATATGGAGGGGCTAGAACTTAATTCTTACCTACTGAGCACTTCCTGTGTGATGGACACCATAGATTCAGATTGGCCCTGCTCTCCTGACAGTCTGGTAGAGAAGTGAGATGACAAACAGGGAACTGCACATATGGTGACGAGAGATGATACTGAGTGCCAGGGGAGCTCATGCAGGGAGGCCCACCTGGTGGGAGAGGCTTTCCTGGAACCAAGAGGAGCATGGTGTGTTCAGAAAGGAGCTCTGTACATCTGAACACAGGAGCAGAAAGAAGAGCTTGGATACGCAGGCTCTGGTCAAGTAGATTAGGTTATTTTGCCTTTACTCTGGGTCCAAAGGAGAGCCACTAAAAAGTCTTACACAGGAAATGCCATTGTGAATTTTGTTTTTACCATGTGTTTCATAGTGCAACTTGCCAAACAGATTGAAGGAATTTAGGGAGGAGGCAATGGTGGCATGCAGGTAGAGAAGGCGGGAGGATGGAAAGTCTGTGAGTTTTGCTATTAATATGGAGGGAAGAGGAATCAGGAAGACTGTGTGGTAGTTTGTAGACTTACTGACAAAGGAGAAGGTATTGTTTAGAATGGTTTAAGGAATACTAGACTTTGAGGTAGAAAGGATTTGCAGAAGCTAATTCCAGGCAAAAGTACAATGGAAGCAGAAGTCAAGAGGCAGGAATAAACTAATCCAGTGGTCAGCAAACTCATTAGTCAACAGAGCCAAATTTTTTAAACTTTAATGCCACTTCAAAATAGACTCGCCCAGTCTGTGGTATTTTGTGGAAGAGCCACACTCAAGGAGCCAAAGAGCCTCAGTTTGCTGACCACTAAACTAGTCTATTTTAAAGATTTCTTGGCTAAAAAGTGGGTAAATTCTAGACAGAGAAATTTGGTTTACATATTTATCTTGCGATGTAATGCACATGGCCATAATATTCACCCTTTCATAGTGTACAGAGGGGTTTGTTTGGTCTGGGACTAAAGTTTTAAAATATTCTGGTTGTGCTGGGGAAGAGAAAGAATAGGTATGAAGTTATTGCAATATTCTGGAGAGGGGTGTTAGTAGCTATGGAGGTAGCCAGAGTCTTGGTATACTAGTATGTCCAAGGTAAAACCAGTAGGATGGGATGTAAGAGAAAAAGAAGCACACAGGATCATCACTAGTGTGTGACCTTTATGTTGAGCAAAGTGCAGTTGCCATTTTATTTGGATGGGAAGTCAAGAGTTTGACTTTGGACATTTTGAATTGGTTCATCATTCAGAAATAGCAAGTAAGCAGTTCAGTATGAGTCTGGATATATCTCACCTAGAGAAAAACATTGGACACTCATGAGGGTATGTAAAGCCCTAGGAATGCATATAATTAGAGAAAAGAGGTTGGGTAGAGAAAGTCGATTTGGCAAGAGAGCTTGGGAAGAAGTGGCCAGGCAGATAGAAGGAAAACAGGAATATCCTAGAAACCAAGTACAGAAATGGTCCCAAGGAGGAGGGAGTCATCAACTGCTGTTGCTGAAAAAAGTAAGGACAGTGACTTGACCCTTGGACTTAGTGATGTAGAGATTCTCGGGAACCTCCATGAAAGAGGGGTAAGTGGATGATGAATGAATGTCTGATTGGAGTGGGTTCAGGACAGACTCTGAAAAGAGGATGTGGACATAGAAAATACAGATAACTCAAGAAATTTTATTCTAGCCGAAACTGGTTTGGCTCAGTGGATAGAGCATGGGCCTTCAGACTGAAAGGTCCCAGGTTTGGTTGCGGGCACATTCCCAGTAGGGGACATGCAGGAGGTGGCTGATTGATGTCTCTCTCTCATCGATGTTTCTATCTCTCTCCTTTCTGTAAAAAAATCAATAAAATTAAAAAAAATGTTATTCTGAAGGGGAACAGAAACAAGGGATACAGGCTTAAAGAAGTTTTATGCCAATAAGGAGAAGCCAAAGGAACAAAGTCCTTGAGGGAAGAGAGGCCATTGCAGAATTGGCCTTAGAGGAAAAGATGGTCAATTCATCTATCAAAGAAAGAAGAATGCAGTAGGCTTGCCAATTATGTGATGGGACTATAGACAGTTTCTTCTTATGTTGATTTTCTCCATAAAATAAGGTCATCAGCTAAGTGAGGATGAAGAAAAAGTGTAAAGGGCTCATGAAAGAGAGTGAATTGTCTAGGGAAATGGAGGGTTACTCAGGGATCTACTTGAGGTTTATATTATTGATTTTCAGTGAGGTTACCTGTAGGATTGTGTGTTCCTTCCCAACCACATTCACCTGCTTGGTACAGGTAGGAAAGGGCAAGAAGTTAGATTTAACTAGTGATGGGGTTTTTGCCAAAATGAGTACAGTGGAAAGAGAGAGAAAAGTGGGTTTGTGAAGATATATTGTAAGAGAATGGTTATGATGATGAACCACTAAATCAAAGGTAGGTAAGGAGGGAAATAGATCAAATCAGGAAGTAGCAAAAGAACAATACTCATTAAAAGGATACAGTTATAGGAATGACCAAGGAAGCCAAGGACAAAACTTATTGAACATGATGAGACCAGAATATTTGAATCACTGAAGAATGATGGCAGGAATAGTGATAAATGAGGGAGAGAGGCTCAGGGAACTTTTGGGCACCATAAAAAGGATGAGTATCAGGGAGTTGAGGACTCTAGGCAGTAACAATTGTCTGGAGCACCATCGAGCCCGACCTGTCCCAGGAGAGCAAAAGTCCTGCCACCATGTGAGCAGCCTTAGGAAAAACAGATCTTTCCATGAGAAGGAAGGAAAGTTCAGAGAGGACGTTGAAGACGCCTGGGACTTTAATGACTGACTGAGTTCCAGAGGGTGCTGTAAACAGGTCTGAGGGCCAGAGTTCAAGACCACGTATGGAAATGAGATGGTTTGTTTATCCCTGTGTTTCAAAGAGCATCCCTTGTATATATATTGGGGATATTATTGTCTCCCAAAGCATATCCCAGACTTAAAGGTCCAACTCCACAACACCTGCCCCAAGCTCTCACTCACAGTCCTCCATCCTCAGTCCATAGATGTCTTCTTCCAGCTGCACAGACAAACCATCTAGTGTTTCAAACTTTAACACAAAAAATAGAGAAGGCAGTGGGAACTGGATATGGGTAGTTCTGATAGAGCCTTGATTAGAGAGAAGTAGATGCAGGTGACTCAGTGGTGAGAGCAATTAGGACTTTCTGTTTAGGGAAAGGCTTTTAGAGCACAGCTAGCTAGCAGTGACATGGAATAATCAGCATTTTAAGATCATGGTTTTCAAACTATATTTAGCTAGCGGTAGACTTGGAGATCTTTGTAGAGCACTAAGAAATGGGTATTTTAGCACATGTATTAAAATGATAGAGGCCTCGTGCATGAAATTTGTGCACTGAGAGTGGAAGGGGGCTGTCCCCTAAGCCTGGCATGCACCCTCTTGCAGTCTGGGACCCCTCACTCCTTAGCACTGCTGCTGCCACAGAGGTTCCGCCACTGTGCTTGCCAGCCATGAGCCCAGCTTCTAGCTGAGCAGCACCCCATCAGGGTGCAGGTCCTGAGTTGAGCATCTGCCCCCTGATGGTTAGTGCACATCATAGTGACTGGTCATCCTGTCAATTTGCATATTAGGCTTTTATAAGATACCAAAGTGGTAAATAAATGCTGATTAAGTATCTAGAACACTGTTGAAAAAAAAAAAGATTGTGAGGCCTGCTCCAATGGGAAAGAATCCCATAATCAATTACTCAGGCTTGCCCTGAGCTGTAAACTTAAATATGATGAGCTATTTTCAGAATAGAAGAAGGGATAGCAACTTGTGGACCAAATCCAGCCCTGCCTCTGTTTATGTAAATAAAGTTTTACTGAAGCACAGCCACACCCAACCATTTTGCATATTGCCTATGGCTGCTTTATTGCTACAATGGCAAAGTTGAGTGGTTGTGACAGAGGCCATGTGGCCCACAAAATCTAAAATATTTACTATCTGACCCTTTACTGGACAAATGTGTCAACTCCTGAAATAGAAGAACAAACCAATAGACTCTGCACTTGATAGGCCTCCTGAACAGACCATTAACTACCAACATCAGAATTCCACAAGCACATAAGTGAGATCCACTGAGTTGGAAGACTCACTGTCAAAAAGGTCAAACACAATCTAATAGGAACACAGAAGCAAAATATTTGAAACATGAAGAGAAGCATCAAATAAGATGAGTTTTAAGTTATCTCTTGCTCTGTTTTCTAAGTGTATCTCATGTACATACCTTACCTTATTCTTCTCATGGAGAAAGATGCATCTTGTTTGCCTAATATTTTTAACATACCTTCACAGTAGCTCTTCTTGTCCTTCAGATGCCTTCAATTGGAGGCAAGGAGGAGAAAATACTAGTATTAGTTCAGACAAGGTTTTCCCCTGAATTCTTCCTGACTTTTATCCTTCAGGAATTATTTGTGGATAGTCACAGAGATGTAAAGGACAGCATAGGAAATACAGTCAGAAATATTGTAATAATTATGGATGAGTCAAATAGGTACTAGACTAATTGGGGTGATCACTTAATAAGGTATAGAAATGTCTAATCACTGTTGTATGCCTACAACTAATATAATATTGTGTGTCAACTGTAATGGAAAAATAAATTTAAAAAATTATTTGTGGAGTTCTTGGTGGTGTGGTTCCCACTAATGGGCCCATACTTCCAAAGCACACACATTCTGATGCTTATTACTCACCTGTGGTGTTTCTATAAGCAAAGAATCAGGAAAGTTTCGTCAAGGACAGCCTGGATCAGGTCTGAAAAGGCATACCATTGGCCTATTTCTAAACCTTACTGCTCTATCCCCTCCCTACCTATCAAATCCTAATTATTTTAAAGACAATAGTTGATACTTCTCCTACTAAAAGAAGAAAGCAAAGGAATATTCTATCCCCTTCTTATAACTTTACAATTTCTTTAACCACTGTAAGACTCTGAGAAGTGCTACATTATACAAACCTGCTTAACCAAGGGTTTGCAAAACTTATTTCCCTTTCTTAGAATACTACTCACATCTGTGCCTTGCTTTAAAAGTGCTCCATACCAGGTAAGAGGAAGGAGGAGAGGGAGAGAAGAAAGTATCTGTTTTGTTCATCTTTTCCTTCCAACAGTAGGAGAGATTTGGCTCCTATTGCCCCCTGGATTCACTCCCAACCCCGCTCCTCTCCCTCTCTCCAACGCATTACACACAGCCCAGAAGCAAGTCAGGGATAAGGGCCAGAATCAACAATTTCTAGAAACGAGACCAATGATGAGACACTTAACTCCACCATCACCTTCTTCATAGAAAGTAGTCTGTGGTGCTTTGAGGGAATGGGAAGAACAGTCAAGACATGGGGTAAACAGAAGTACGACCCAGAAGCCAATCCTGTCTGCCACCTGTTGTTATAAATAAAGTTTTATTGGAACACTCCCCTGCTCATTTGTTTGTTTGCCTATGGCTACTTTTGCATTACAAGGGCAGAGCTGAGTGGTTGCAACAGAGGCCATATGGCTCTTTATATTATAAAAAGTTTGCCACCCCCTGGTCAATACCCAGAATCAGCCCTCTTACCTTCAGGTGCTCTTCTGGTTTTATGCTCAAAAATTCTTAACCATCACTCAAGATTTTCACTGCTACAAACAGGAATGGCCTCCTGAACCACTTCCAATATGCCCAAATAGTGGCAGAAAGAAAGTTAATTTGCAGCAGAGAAACCAAGTGCAGAATACCAGCCTCAATCTTGCATCCCCCTTCCCCACCCACAGCCCTGAAGCAGACACCCTGGCAAGGCCCAGAGCCACGGTGGAGGAAATTGATTTGCAGTTAGCAGTACACTGTCCAATGACTCAAGAGTTTATAAATACCCAAAACATGTAAGGCCACATGGGATGAATCTTACCTCAGTCTTTTGCCCAAGGTCAGCATCCTGCAGGATTCAGGAGAGGTGAGGGGCCCCGGCTGCAAGATAAGGGAGAAGGAACCATCACTCTAAATCTAGACACAGGGACACGTGCTTTTCACCCGTCCCTCCACCTTCACCCAGGTCTGTCTTCCCCTTGGCCTCGTCTCAGGTCATTATCGCTGCTTCTGTGTGGGACTGAGACCCCATGTAAGGTGAGGCTACTGAGGCAGAACAAGTCGGGGAGGCTGATTGCTAGAGTAGAAAGTGGGTGCCCTGGAACCCAAACACAGGGGTTCAGTTCCCATCCGGTCACGTTCTTTCCTGTGTGATCTTGGACACATTGATGTCCTACCCTGCACGTCATGCTCCATTAAAATGAAGCAAATGATAGTCCCTACGTCCCGAGATGAGATTTTATGGAGAAAGCACCTGTCTAATAACAAGTAACTGTGTTCGCCTGTTATCATCACCACTCCTTACCTCAGGGCTTAGAGAATAGGACTCCGCCACTTACTGGGCCCTGTTAGGTGCCACTGCCCACCTACCAAGCTAGTTTGGTCCATCCAACCACATAAGCAGCCCATCCTAATGCCCCGCAGCTAAAAAGAACCGCTGGTTTCAGACTCAGACCACCTGGATGGAGGCACGTTTACGCCAAAAGAATTAACAGCTCACACCCACAGAGGAGGTATTCACAGAAAGCATCCTTTTTAAAAATAATTGACGCTGTTGGTGTATTTCTTCCTCAGGTTCATGACTACCTCCGCAGCAAATTGTGCTCCCTCTACGAAAACGACTGCATTTTTGATAAATTCGAGTGCGTGTGGAATGGGTCAGACAGGTAAGAAAGGCTCAGTGACCGGGAATCTCCCAAAGGCGGGCCCTCTCGCGGCGGAGGCCTGGGTCCTTTATTTTCCACAGATGTCAATGTCAGATCCCAAGGCCTGGCAGGGAAGCCTTGTGTGGGTCGCCAGATGCCCCTGGGGTCAGGCCTGGGAAGAAGGGAAAGATGCAGTGAGCCCCTGGACTCTGCTTTCAGGACCAGCGCAGGTGACCCTTTGACATCAATGAGAAAACCTGATCTTTTACACACAAGACTCCCACCACCCTCCAGAGCCAGGCCAGCATGCCAAAATGGAGAGCACTAATGATCCTCCCTCGGCTCCCAGCACGAATGGTTCACGTGACTGCAAACTTTCTAGATCGAAAATTATTTCTTGAAGCTGCTAGTGTAGACTTGGCCAAAGGCCCCGGCGGCTCATTAGCTGAATGCTAGGCGGCCCCATTTATCACATTCCCTCTACGTGATTTATTACTGTTTTAAGGCCTTTGATTTCAACAATGCTTTATATTACCTCCCAATAGTTCAAGAGCCAAATTTTTTAAACTTCTTCTAACGCCACTTCTTCAAAATAGACTCGCCCAGGCCGTGGTATTTTGTGGAAGAACCACACTCAAGGGGCCAAAGAGCCGCATGTGGCTCACGAGCCACAGTTTGTTGACCACTAGTCTAGCCACACAAGCAGCTCGCTGACCATCCTAACGTCCCTCAGCTGGGAAGGGCCTGCGAGGCCAGCCTTAAATACGCACAAAGCTTCATGGTTTTCAAAGTGCTCCTGCTTTCCTCACCTTCTCCAGCCTCACAACCCTGAGCCTACAAGCCTGTGACTCGCTGACTGAGCCCCAGGACAGAAAGGAAGCTAAGGAACAGAAGTAATTAACAGGGAAGGTGATCACCATCCTTATTCCCCAGTCTGGGGCTTGTTGCTCTTAGTGACTGCAAAGGGCATCCACCGTCGCACTACAGAACCTGTTTGGGTGTTTGCTTTTAATAAAACGTAGGGGCTATCCGCAGGCCACAGAGCGGTGGTGCTTGCTTCAGAAAGGCACCATAGGGGGGCGTGACTGCCCTTTCTCCCCAGCACTCAGTTGCTCCCTGTTTCCTCTCTGCTTTGCAGCGTCATCATGACCGGCTCCTACAACAACTTCTTCCGGATGTTTGACCGAAACACGAAGCGTGACGTGACCCTGGAGGCCTCGAGGGAGAACAGCAAACCCCGGGCTATCCTGAAGCCGCGAAAAGTGTGCGTGGGGGGGAAGAGGAGAAAAGACGAGATCAGCGTCGACAGCCTGGACTTTAGCAAAAAGATCTTGCATACAGCTTGGCACCCTTCAGAAAATATTATAGCAGTGGCGGCTACAAATAACCTATATATATTCCAGGACAAGGTTAACTAGGAGGACAAGTTATTATTACTTAATAATCTCACATACTGAATACTAGTCAAACCCGTTTTTAAATGTTTCTTTGGGTCTTCATTTGACGCATTGACTTTCATTTCCCTACACAGAAACCAACTGGGACGGAATTCAAAGGAGTCCAACTTTCCCATATCCCCAGTTCTAAGACACTTTTGTCCAGCCCAAGAGGTCCCGGACACTTCTGTTTAGAATTGAGAGCTGCCAGCTAACAGTAATTCTTCCATAGTTGACCTGAATTTCTGATGCTTTTCTTTGCCCAGTTTTCTCTGGTGGGTCCAGTGTTTTGTTGCTAGGTGTCTGCTGAGATAAAATGAGGTTGTCTGTAGTATTTAAAGTGAAAAGGGATACGTTTTTTTTTTTAATTAAACAATTCCCTTTGATTGAAAATTTCAACAAAAAAATAAACACCGTTTACTCTACTCTTTAGAGAAATGCTCCTTGTTTTGTGGGGGATAAAAAACAAAACAGAACTAGTCAGCATCTCCTGCCCCAACAGCACTTTTTTTTTTTTTTTTGCCATTTTCTTTTTTTTTTAACAAGTTCATTTGAGCCAGAGATTTATCTCACGAGGCTGTGAAGGGGATGCTGAATGAGAAGGGGAGGGCCACATCAACACTGCCCTAGTCTTCCCCGGTAAGCGCCACAGAAAGGGCCTGGGAACCTGGCCGGGAAGCTGGCGCGTGCTGCGGGAGACACAAAGCGGGCGTTTCCTTCCACACTGCGCTTCTCAGGGCTGGCTTGGCAGGGCCGGGCCGGATTCCATCCGCCGCTCTGCTACTCCCTCTGGCCTTTTGTCCTTTTAAATGGCTCCCTCTAATCCTCTACTTACACGTTCGCTGGCTTTTTCTCCTCACCCTTTTCCAGCTCGCTTATTCCACTGACTGCTCAAGGCCGCGTCTGACTGTTTATTCGCTGGCGTTCTCCATGAAGCTGGAGGCTGCAGGGACCAGCCCGGGCTCCCTGGGTACAGCTGGCCGGTCCTTTTCGGGTGTGTCCCCGGAACAGGCCCCCTCCCCTCTTCCCGGGTTTGGTAACCAAAAGGAACAATCCATCTCCACGGTAGCTAGAACCAATACAGCCAAAGAAAAGGCTGGTTTGTACAGTCTCATCAAGCACTCCTAACCCTCCCCACACTCACCATCTGCAAAAGTGGAATCCGGGGGAAAGGAGATGCTTTGACATTAGATTGAAGTCAGCTTCAACCTGTGGAGGCTGGTTCGTCCTTCCTCCAAGTTGAAGATTCAAACTAACTTCCAGAAGGTTCTCTGTGGCACACCTCTGGGAAGGAGAGACAGTGAATTCAAAAGGACTGAAAAGCAAAAGGTCTCTCAGAATAAGCAACATGTGAGCAGAATGGTAAAGCAGGTGGCCCACCAGACCACATTTCCGGTAGAGAGAACATCACAGGTGAGGTCTGAAACAAGTGTGGGTGCTACACAGCAGCGTGACATGAAGGTCCCTCTAATTCCATTAGAAACACTTCACTCTGCCAGAACTGGCCTGGCTTTCTTTGTTCATCCAGTAACAAATAGTTATGGAGCCCCTATACCCAGGTACAGTATTTAAACATAAAATAAATGGAATAAAAGGACACCATATATACTGAGCAAGGCACTTTTTAAAACCATTACGACCACCTGGTGGGTGAATATATTATTCCGTTTTTATGGCTGAGAAGCAGACGGGAAAGGGTTCAGTGGCACCGTCACAGTGACACAGCCACAGCCTGATCTGGAGCTGCCCAGGAACACAAATCTGGTCTGTCACCACAGCAGAGAGCGGAGTGAGTGGCTCCCAGAGGCCTCCGACCTCCGACCCCTGACCCGGACCTTTTGATTACCTTTTAACCGTCCCCCAATTTAGATCTTCCACGCCCCATTAGCTAAACTGCTGGTGGCCGGACAAGGTGACCTGCCTGCTCTGCCTATTCCGGCCTTGGACGCTGTCAAATGAATGATCACTGCCAGGCCCAAACAGGGGGGTTAGTGACAGATTCCCCAGTGCACTCCCTACTCCACGTCCCCTGAAAAGCTAACCGTGGTCTCTCAGACGGACAGCTGCCCTGAGACCCTGCCTGCCGACCCAGCTCAGGACTGTATTGGGTTTGAGCGAGAGTGGGAGGAGCATCTCTCTAGAGCTCATCTTTGTGCCCACACCGATACCACAGGGAAGTGAGGGTGGCCACTGTCAGATGCCTTCTTGCTCTGGGCGGCTAACCATACTCTCCCTCCCATCCAGAGCTGCTGGTGTGAGTGGAAGAGAGCCCTAGGGAAGCTGGAATAGAAGGGGGGATGGGGCTGCCTCCTTAGCAGAGGGAAAGTATTTTGACACCCAAACAATCCATCGGTTGGGTGATATTCACGAATGTGGTCATTCATTCACTCACTCAAACATTTCATGGTCAAGCGGGTGCTACCTGCGAGCCCTGTGCCAGGCGGTCCAGGAAACAGGGCGGGCACTGTAATGGGGGTGCAGGTGATGTAAGCAGGGGGAGGTTGCGGTGCGGAATCTGGGGCTCCTGCTGGGTGGATCTCTGGGCTCCTCCATTCGCAAGCTGAACTCTTGGAAAATCAGTTCACCTCTCTGGATCTCAATTTCCTTACTGATAACAATGAGGATAAAAACGGCACCCACCTCCTGAAATGGCCGTGAAGATTGAGTGGTTTAATATAACAGAGCCCAGAATGGTGTGTGGGCAACAATAAACCCTCAGTGTGTGTCTTGCCATTGTTCTCCCAGCTCCGTAAACCGGCATCACACGCGCTGTGAGGCTACGACAGGGCGTGGGAGAGAGCAGGAGGCACCCCCCATCCAGAGGCGCGATTCCGGGTAAACCTGACAGATGAGTAAGAAGTACGCAATCCAGGTGAAGAGAAAGGAAAAAGCAGTCCAGGTGTCAATTTCGTACATGAAAAGGGGGGGGGGGGAAGCACCTAGAGTGTAAGAAACATACACTATTCTCATCCTGGGAAAAAGGATTGCAGCCCTAGCTGGTGTGGTTGGAGCATCATCCCATACACCGAAAGCATGGGGGTTCCCTTCCCGGTCAGGCAGGGCACATACCCACGTTGCAGGTTCAATCCCCAAATGGTATGTGTACAGGAGGCAACCAGTCAATGTTAGTCTCTCATGTCAGTGTTTCTCTCTCTGTGTGTGTCTCTATCTCTATCTCCCCTGCTCTTCTCTCTCTCTAAAAATCAATAAAAGCATGTCCTTGGGTAAGGATTTTTTATAAAATGTCAGGAATGCAAACCCAGAGAAGTAAGGGGGCGTAAGGTCAAGGGACAATAACTTTACACGACCTGAGACATCCTAACGCATGGCCTCAGTGAGCTCGCACACCAGGGTTCTCCAATAGCCAGGCCATGCGCCGCTTGACTGAGGAATTATGGTTCCCATCGCTTAGCAAATGCATATGGTTCGGGCACAGAGGACATACCAATAAGTTCAGCTCAGCGTCACCTCCTTGGAGAAGCCTTTCCTGACCACCCTAAGGTCCCCGAGGCTTGAAGCGTTTAGTCCACGTTCTTATCCCCAGAACGTAGAGAAGTATCTGGCACATAGTAGGTGCTCGATAAATATTCGTTGAAGGAATGAATAAGGAAGGGAGGGCGGGAGGAAGACAGGCACAGCCTTTGCCCTCAGGAAGCTTAGAGGGTGAGCAGGGAGTGTGAGTGATGGGGACCCTGGAATCCGACATCACAGCACTGCCCAGAGGAGTGGAGGCATTGAAAAGGAAAGAGGGAGAGCCGTTGAGCCGAGATACGTTAAGAACAAGCGGCGGAGCTCAGGCTGCAGCCGCAGTTAATAGAGCATGTGTCCCTGCCTGATGCATCGCCTGCCCAGCAGCAGTCCGTCTTCTGGGACCCCGCAAAGCGTGCGGAGAGGCTGACAGCTCACAATCAATACCATGTTCACTGATGCACGGAGCAACATTATCACATCCAAGATGCTGCCCCCACATCCCGCTCCGGCACTAAATATTCCCCGTAACAAGGCTGAGGGGAGTGACAAGGGCTATTATTTTCAACCCTCCCACTTGGAAGCAAGAGATGAGGCACACCTTTCCCTGGGTGTTCTTAGGGGAAAGCAAGCAAGTTCCCCCAAGAAATTGCTCGCAGCTGATCCCAGGCCTAACACAGCAAGACGGGGTTGTGAGAAGATTGGCATTTCCACTTTGTCCGGGTATCCACGATATCAAAGGGGAGGCTCTGTGGGCGGCGAGAGGGGGTGGATGGTCCCACACACACACACACACCCAGGTTGGCGGGGAAAGTATGAGGGGTGGATGCTGAGCTGTGTTCTATTAAACGAAACTTGACCCCCTCTCACCCCACTCCCACCCCAGTTTAGCTTTCCTATTTCAGCTTCTCTGACTGCGGCATAACTGAAAGTCATATTTCATCCAAGCCAATGGCTTCCAACTCTAAGGGCAGGTGGCTTCTGAATAGTCAGCCGGATTTTATGAAAGGGAACAGCAAACAAGTGCATGTTAAACACCGCCCGTTGCTCAGCGGTGGGAAGAAGAGTGGTTCTGCTGGACACAGTCCCGCCGTTAAGTCCGTCATCACACGATTCTTAACCTGTGACAGGCCTCTAACAGGAAGCAGGTGGGGCAGGACACCAGGGATGTTTTCCTAATTCCACAGTGAATTTATTTAATGGCAGGTTTTTTTCCAGCCTTTCACTTCTTTCCTGACAAGATGAGGAATATTGCTCTTAATTTTCATGTTCTTATTGAAAAGGCAGACAGTTTAATTAGTTCTATTGAGGATGCTTCTTGATCAAAGAAATCATCTAACACTCGAAGATGGATATATTCACTGGAGATGTGACAAATGTCATAGAAACTCAGAAATGTGTCCATCATGGGACAAGAAAGCTCAGATCACAAGCTAACTTTTTCCCCTGAACAAAAAGCATGCATTTCAGGGAAGGACTGGCACAGGGATGGTTAACTGACTCCATCAGCCTCAGCGTCTCAAGAGGGACATTGGGGAGGCGCCCACAAGAACGGTGATTATAGCTTCCTCCTGTTCCCTGGCATTAAACACAAGATGGATTCTTCTTAACATGACATCACGCGCACACACATGCACATACACGCACACAGCCTCAACAGAGCCTCCTTTCTCAGGGAATCTGTGACTCTTCTGTCTGAATGATGGCTGTTCCCCACGCTGGAAACAAAGATTGTCAATTTCTTATTGTAGTTTATATCAGGACCAGGAATCCATTTACAAATGAACACTCTGTCGGCTTGCTTGATAATCAAGTTACATGACGCCACTTAAGATTGTAACAACTCCCTTCTACACCTGCTCATTACGCTGCTCAGTCAGCGACGCTCTGGGTGGAATAACCGTCCTGGTGATGAGCAGTAGTTGACATTCTTCTTTGTGGAGCCATTTCCACTTATTCCAGCACTTTCACCACCGGTCTGCCCCAGGTTACACGGACAGTAACCCCGAGACCACTGCTGACGCCAGGTCTTTCAAATCTCTAAGACCAGCCTTATTTCACTGTTGGGTTTATGTTGTTTTTTCAATTTTTCTCATGTGCCTAAAAACCAATGGGTCCACTTAAGCCTCGGCTGAAGGTCTTGATAAAAAGTGTCAATCCCGACTCAAAGAGAATTCAGCATTTCTGTCTGTGGTACCAAAGCCAGTTCCGCAAGGGCTCTGGGAGGACTGCCTCACGCCAACACTCACTGGCGTCCGCGTTGGCACAGATTTGCACAGGTGGGCCCACTGCAGTTATTCACCACATTCAGTAGCGTTGACCCACAAGATGAAATGTATTAAATATCTACCTTCCTGCAGATCTCTTTGCCCAAGTTATCCCCATATGACCATGTGCCACACAGTAAGCTACACAGATAAACAAGGCACTAGCCCTGTCCTTAAGGGATACAATGAGAAATGCAGTTCCAACAGGTGATCTCAAAATAGCATGGTGAACGCAATGGCAGAGGTAGGCAGAGGTTATCACAGGTAAATAGCATTAGAGCATCTAGAATGAAATGAGTCCAATCATAAAGGAGGATGGGGTCCACCCAGGTGAGCACGAACATGAGCAAAGGCACAAGGCTGAGAAGCCCCATCTGTTCTGAGAACTACCAGCACTTTGATTTTGCTGACAGCAAAGGCTCGGCTAGGACAGGCTCGGGTGCTGGTGAGAGAGCCAAGGGCCTTTCAGAGGGCTCAGACAGACATCACTAGAGTGCCGCTGGGAGCTTTCTAAGGAGAGAATTGACACAGGTGGAATTACATTTTCGAAGATCCCTCTGGTAACTGTGTAAATGACACATTTGAAGTGGACAAGATTGAGAGCAGGCAGCCTACTCAGGAAGCTGTTGAAGGGGTCCAGGAAAGAGTGAGACTCTGTTAGCTGGGCAGAGGGCCCTGGGGAGCAGTATGTTTCACATCAGACAGGGAGGGGGGGCACTGGAGAGGGGGTAAGGACAATCCAACGCAATAGCGGAGGAAGCACTGGAGTCATCAGAAGAACCATGGGCAAGAGTTATTGTGGAGATAAGAGAGTAGAGTTCCCCCAATGACATCTACCTCATAGACTCGTTATGAGATTTCAATCAATTAGTAAATGTAAAGTGCTTAAAACAGGGCCTAGCCAAGTGAAGGGCTGCGTGTGTGAACTGCTTTACCATCACCAACATCATCATGGTCAGTGGTGCTGAACTGGGGATAAAGGAAACACTGAAGAGGTAAGATCTGTACAACTTAGAGACTGACTTGATGAGAGCACAAAGAGAAGTTAATGAAAGTGCCTAGGCGAGTAGTTAAGATGATAAGCAATGTCAGGAGTAGAGATGAAGACTAAATGGACAGGTGTAGGTTTAGGGGGAGGAAAAAAAGATAAGGGATCTAACTTTGGACATAATGGTTTTGAGGAGCCAGAGCAATCAGTGACCAAGGTGTCAGTAAATATGATGGAGTCATCAGTGTGTTCTGGCCTTTATAGAGGGGACTCCAAGTTGGCACATACAGTGAGACTCCGTTAGTTGGGGAGAGGGCCCTGGGGAGCAGTTTCACATCAGACCAGAGTTGTGGGGGGGGGGCGCGCAAGGACACCCAACACAATAGAGGAGGAAGCACTGGAGTCATCAGAAGAACCATGAGCA
Organism: Lasiurus cinereus; assembly: GCA_011751065.1. Taxonomy (NCBI): domain Eukaryota; kingdom Metazoa; phylum Chordata; class Mammalia; order Chiroptera; family Vespertilionidae; genus Lasiurus; species Lasiurus cinereus. Next base: position 4,543,699 of record JAAGEH010000088.1, on the reverse strand, counting down.
AAAGATATTGTGGAGAAAAGAAAGTAGAGTTCCCCTAATAACAAATACAGTTCCTATGAATCTATATTTAAAAAAAAAAATAGAAATCCAGTAGAAAGTAAGTAATGGACTTAAGGTGACTCACAAAAGAAGATATCCAGAAAAGTCAATAAACATTAAAAAATGTGCTCTACTTAGTAATCAGGGAAACATAAATACTGCTATCCAACCTCAAAAGGAGTGAGATTTGAGGGACTGACACTAACAGGCGTTGGAAAGATCTGGTTTAGAGCAGATGTCAGTCAACCTTCCCTATAAAAGGCCAGATAGCAAATAATTTAGACTTTGCAGACTGTCCAGTGTCTGTTGTAACTACTCAACTCTGTCGCTGCAATGTGAAAACATCCATTGAAATACACAAATGAATGAAATAGTGTTCCAATAAAACCATATTTATGAAAGTAGGTGGGGGCAGAACTTGGCAACAGGACACAGTTTGCCAACCCCAGGTTTAGAGCTTGGAGTCTGGAAAGATCACATAGGCTCCATTACTTGCACAGTCCTGAACAAGTTATTAATCTCTCTATGCCTCACTCTCATCTGTAAGTGAAAATAATAATACCATCCACCTCATCAACCCATTATGAGAATTCATTGAATTAGTAAATGTAAAGTGCTTAAAACAATGCCCGGCCAAGTGAAGGGCTGCGTGTGTGAACTGATTTACCATCACCAACTTCATCATGGTCAATGGTGCTGAGAAAGGAAACACACCTTCTATCATTTGAGCCCAAGATCAAAAGGCCGAAAGCTCGTGGCCCAGGCTATCCAGTTTCATAAAGTAATAATATTCTGTTTTTGTTTCAAACAGTGTGACCAGATTTTCTCTTAAACTGAAATTATTTCATCTGACAAAATTAATGAAATCAGGATAGGGATGACAATTACCTAACACACCGTTTCTGCACCCATCACAGACATCACCAATCGAACACAGATGTTTCTCTCACCTAGACTTTGCTATGGACTGAATTATGTCCCTTGCCCCAAAATGTATATGTTACATATGCCATCCGCAGGGATGGCAACTGGAGATGAAGCATTTGGGAGATTATTAGGGTTAATTAGGGTCAGGAGTATGGCATGACCCTCATGATGGGATTAGTGCATTTATGAAAGAGGCATGGAAGAGCTTGCTTCCTCTATCTCCACCTACACACCAAGAAAAGTCCATGTGAGGACATGATGAGAAGGTGGCCTCCTGCAAACCAAGGAGAGAGCTCTCACCAGACACCAACCCTGCTGGCAGCTTGATCTTGAGAACTGTGAGAAATAAATTCCTGTTGTTGAAGCCACCCAGTCCATGGTATTTTGTAATGGCAATCCAGGTTAATGAAGACAGACATGTCCCCCACTACCCCAAAGCAGGGTCCAAGCAGCCTATCAATCAATCAAAGTTGCCTAAGAAATAAAACCTCTTTATGCCTGCTGGAGGTCATGGATCCTAGGAGCTGATCCCTGGTAATACTGACGAGCTTTGTGAATGTTCTCTAAGTGTATGTTTGTGACAGAGAAAGAAATTTGCCAAAAGACCTATATATTTTTAGATGTACAATCTCCATTTCTAACTTCTCATTTATGAGTCTTCATTCCTTTCAAATCCACACTTTAAACTGCCTGCAAAAAGAAATCTTTGAAATCCTCCCACATTCCTATTTTCTTGATCAAGTACCTTTTCTCTTCAAAAGGTCAATAAATGTTTGCATGAGTGAAGGTAGCAAAGGCTGCCAACAAATAAGTTTATCCCCCTGGCCGGTTTGGCTCAGTGGTTGGAGTGTTGGCCCACAGACTGAAGGGTCCCTGGTTCGATTCTGTTCAAGGGTGCGTACCTCCATTGCGGACTCAATCCCTGGCTCTGGGGCATGTGTGGGAAGCAACCAATCAATATATCTCTCTCACATTGATGTTTTCTTCTCTGTCTCTACACCTCCCTTCTACTCTCTTAAAAATCAATGGAAAAAATATCCTTGGGTGAGGATTAACAAACAAAACAAACAAAAGAGAACAAGTTTCTCCTCTACCCCAGAAGTGATCAAATTAATAGACTTTAAACTGTACAGTGTCACTGATGAATGTAAGGTCCCTAATCTACAGTGGGCAAACAATGGCATAATTAACTTGATTTGTTTTACATTCAGAGAGAGAGAGAGCCTTTGAATTCAAAATGCAAATGAGCCAAGAACCTGCATACTTTCCTTTTTCTTTTAAAATGTAATTAGCTCATTGCTAGCAATCTCCCATTCTTCCCAAATTCTTCACCGATGGTGGGAATACTATTATATCTCCTTGAAAAATTACTCCAATGCATCCCTTCTTCTCAAATAAGTAAAGTCACCATCTGTTGGCTAAGAAAGAACTCCCTGATAATTCTACTACGAAGTGTCTGTCTCAGGGGTGTTTCAACCACCACTGTGCATCAGAATGACCTGGAGGCTTGTTAAAACGTAACACTAGGCCCAGCCCCAGATGTTCTGATTCAGTAAGTCTGGAGTGGGGCCACCTACTAGAGTGGGCGCCCTGTTTTCCCTCTTCGCCCCTATCTCGTCCTTAAGCCAAGCCTGAGACACACTTGCAGGCTCAGAGACCACAGATCAAATGGGTCTAGTTTCTGGTAGACAGAGCAAACCTAAGAGCTGGGGGCTACTTTGCTATGTGAGCCACAGCTTACCAGCTGCATTACCAGTCCATGGGGAGGTACGTACAAAAATTAAAAGCACTTAGGAGCCCTTAGAGCGCTTAGGCAGAGTAACTCTATGACTCTGGGTTCCCATACTAGAAAGTAGCCTGTGTTTCACTTGGGTATAAGCATTGTTACTGTGTTTTAGCACAGGCAGTTTGAGAAACACTGGGCTTCAGAGCGGCAAAGGCGATCTGCAGAGAGAAACTGCAGAGGCAGATGACTGTGTGAAGGGTTCCTGGTTCCACTCCTGAGACCCGGTGACATCTGTGCCTTTAGATTCCAAAACACATCCCTGAGTCCTTATGGGTGATGCTTTTTGCTGAAGCTTGCTCAGGTGATTTTATGGGCCTCGAAACTAGAATCCTAGTGAATATGTCCATACCGGTCTCTGAGGGGGGGAAAAAAGCCCTACTAATCTTCATCCTCATTCCATAATGAATTCTAACCAGAGATTCAATCGGCCAATCCACAGAACAATCACCTTTTCCTTCTCATCCTTAACTAGACCCTTAAACTAAAAGGGATCTTCATGTAGGAATCAAGGAGAAGACAGAGAAGGTAACAGCTGAAATAGAGGAGAGTGAGCTGATAAATACTAAATCTGAAGAGCCTATTGTGTGCTCTCACTGTGTGAGCTGATGTCCATAGGCTTGTTGCATGGAACTCACTTCATAGTGGGAGAGACACAACAGACAACACATAAGTCAAAACACCAGATCATTTCAGAGAGTGATACATCCAGAAAAAAAATACACACACACACACACACACACACACACACACACACACACACACGACAAGGAAAACACTCAAACTACCAGCTGAGATAAGAAGGAAAGGAGGCAGAGACAAAAGACTGAGAATTATAATAAATGTCTTTTATTAAAACCTAACCCTGTGCCAGGCCTGCTAAATATTTTAAGTTCCCTCGGAGTAGCCCTAGGAGAGCTGTTGTCACCTCACTTTATAGATGGGGGATAAAAGTTCAGAGAGGTTCCCTAATTTGCCCAACACAGAGCTGGGAAGACAGATAGGCAGGCATGAATCTCAATATATATGACTCCCAAACCCATACCTTAACTACCCATGGAAAGTAGCAGAATACAGAGGTGGCTTCAAAGAAAGAGTATCTTCTTGGCCACCCAGAACACACAGGCCCAGCCATTCTGCTTCTCAGCACAGAGGGCCTCGAAATGCCTTCAAAGACATGTTTCCTTCTCTACATCCACTGCAAAGGCCTCCTACTCAGTGAGGCCGGCCTGTGTTGGTTAGTAGAAAGCAGCAGGAGCCAAGTGCTTCGGGCCACATCAAAGCTATTTTTGCCGGAAGCATCTCTCAAAATGGAACAAGAAGGCTGGAGAATCTGATGTTATTTTCCCAAGCAGAGGCAGGGAGCGGCTGTAAAATGTCTCATCAAATCCCAACAAATGTACCAATGGCACGGACTTCGGTTGAACAGCGATGAAGTGAGTTGTTGTATATCCGGGTGGGGTTCCCAACAGCCAGAAGAGCCTGGGGCTCAGATCCTTGCTTACAGGTGCTAACCAATCCATCACGCCCCCGGTGAAGCTGTGTCCTCCCTCCCTCTGCAGGGCATGCACCCTCTCCCTCCCTCCCACTCTCTGGATAGGTTAGTGCACCTGTTTTCCAATAACACTTTCAGGTGACTGAAGTCATCCATCTTTCTGGGCCTAATGGGTAGGCAGATTCCGAATTTAGGCCTCTGTACCCAGCTCCAGGCAGGTGGCCTGACATCCCAGCTGTGAACAAAGATAAACGCAAGAACACTAGATGCCTTGAGGTGAGGGACAGATTTATAGAACGGTGACTCTAGTGGAATAAAAAATAAAATATCCATGCCAACCTCACTATTCTAGAATTCACAGCAATCTAAGGTAATTTATGTTGGCTTTACTTATATGCTGCCTATGAAATAAAAGTACACTAGAGTAATTAATATCTCTAATCACTTTCGTAAACATTGCTCTCTGCAAACCCACCAGGTGCTATCCATCTAAGAGTTATCGTTGACCAGATATCAGTAATAACAATATTACCTGCTCAATAAGCATCAGTTATGTGTCAGATCCCTGTCAGGAGCCAGGAAATACAGCAAGGGTTGTGGAATTCTCCCCAAGGCCAGAACTGCATACTTGAAACCTCCCCCAACCAGGAAAGGCATAACCGCCACATCCGCTATCAGCAACCAGCACCTGGAACTAGCTTAGCCAATCAGCTTAGGCCACATACCTCCTCGTGCCCTTTTTCCTTCCCCTTCCCCTTTCTGAGCGTATATAAGAAGAGCCACCTGAAATAAAATTTTGAGGCTTGATCAGAACACCATTTGTCTTGCCTCCTTTTTTCGTGTCCCTGTCTGTTTCTCATTCCCTTAGGTGCGTCGCCTCGCTGCTCCTGTTGAATGACCCCGCAGGCTGGGGTCAGATCCCATCAGAAAAACTATCACCACCCTTTATGGTATTGATAGTGTGATCCTCAGATGATGGGATATTGAGAGTTCATAACAGAATAGGCCTAAGGCCCACCACAGCCACCACGTAAGGGAGCAACTCCCGGCAACTCCCCTCCAAGGTCACTTCTACCCTCAAACAACCTGGCTCGAGAGAGGTCCACCATCAGCACCACCTTTGCACCAGGCTGGTTTCAGGCCCTGGGGCTAGAGATATCATTGACACCTCTTCCTCTGAGCCTTCCTGTTCTCTCTACAACAAGCACATCCAACTCGTGGCCCACGGGCCACATGCCGCATTTATGTGACTTGTGTTAGCCTTTGAGTTTGACATGCTTGCTCTATAAGCATCCCTTCCTCTGGGATGCATGAGCCCTTCATAGCCCCACAGTTCAAAGAAAAACCTGAAAATATTCCAGCCCTTACAGGAAACAAAATTCCAGGCGTTAGCTAATAGGATCTATAGGGTCTCTGGTCAAGGTCGGAGTTGATATCTCAGAAAAGAACTCTTGTTATTCTCATTATTTTATCACCAAGAGAGGCCTTGCCACAGGGGAGAGTTTTTTCTTCTTTAGATTTCAAGTTTTAACTCTTAAGCATCCTGGTAATGAATGGACTTCTTGTGTCTTTATTTCTTGGTGTTCTTTCTCAGTCTTAACACGATGGGGAAAGAATTCAGATGCAGAAACACATATACAGAGTTACATGCATATAGACATAGCTAGGTACACAGAGAAATACATGCACACATGGATGGATACATACTAGGAGACACAAAGATATGTACATACACAAGTAAATATACACATGGATACATATACATGGACATACATACATATCTACACACAAGCTGCACTTAGGAAGCCTGCTTAGGTTAAAAAAAATAGGTAAATAAGTTTTGTTCTTGAAATTAAAAAGATAGGGAGAGTCTCCCAAATGTGGGAAATATGATATTCTCCATAAGTCTTATGTGAATATGAATAAATTTCTCAAACTAGGTATTGAGGAATATTCCTGAGGCTCCTTTTAATTCTCAAGGACCATGAGACCAAGTTGAGGACAAATGCACGTTATAATTTTAAGAAGTTTCTCAGCTTGCTTTTGTAAACAGGATCCACTGAGCCTATTTGTTTAATATACAGTGGTACCTCGAGATACGACTTTAATTAGTTGCGTAACCTTGAGGCGTGGGAAACTGAGACACTTGAGTCGCGGTAAACTGGTGGGTCGAGTGCAGCCGGCTGACCCACGCGATTACTCCTATCTCAAACGTTGCTCGTATTTCAAAGCAAAAATCGCTCACTCAACAGCTCGTATCTCAAAAATCTCGTATGTTAGGGCACTCGTATCTCGAGGAACCACTGTAATGTAATAAAAGTTTCCTTAGCAGGGAAAAGACCAACCTGTACAAATACAGGATATTGAGGTTACTGATGCAGTAATTATTCTGTTCCATACGCTTTATTTAGCATTTGTGGAATCCCTATAACACCCATTTCCCCACGTGGCCAAGAGCACTCCAACCACATGCTTCTAACTACAATTTTGTCACTTGATAACCCATGATCTTGAACTTCTCAATTAGCTTCCAGATGATTAGATCACTTGCACAATAATCAACCAGTGAGTGCATAAATGTCAGGTGGAACAACAAGTTGGTGTTTCTCTCTCTCCTTCCCCCTCACTTCATCCCTCTATCTCTAAAATCAATAAATAACAATTTTTTATTTTGTATTTTTTAAATATTTTTATTGATTTCAGAGAGGACAGGAGAGAAAGAACAAGATAGAAACATCAATGATGAAAGAGAATCATTAATCAACTGCCTCCTGCAGACTCCCTACTGGGGATCGAGACTGCAACCCAAGCATGTGCCCCTGACCAGAATCAAACCTGGGACCCTTCAGTCCACAGGCTGACCCCTCTAACTACTGAGCAAAACAGGCTAGGGCAACAATTTTTTAAATAAGGGGAATATGCTAGAGATTCATCTGATACAATTACAAAATATTAAGAACATTATTCATGAGGGCAGAATTGATATTATCTGAATCCTTATTCATGGCAGACACTATGTGTACAGCTCTTCATTTTTTTAAATATATTTTATTGATTTTTTACAGAGAAGAAGAGAGAGGGATAGAGAGTTAGAAACATCAATGAGAGAGAAACATCCATCAGCTGCCTCTTGCACACCCCCCACCAGGGATGTGCCCGAAACCAAGGTATCGAACCTGGGACCCTTCAGTCCTCAGGCCAACACTCTACCCACTGAGCCAAACCCATTTCAGCACAGCTCTTCATGTTGTATCTCATGTGCCATGAATGCTCTGCAACCCTGCTTTCCAGATTTAAAACCGCGAGGCTAACAAAGAGTGCAGGTAGGTGGCAGAGCAGAGTTTGGACCTTGCTCACATCCCCTGGCAATGTGGCACGGAGCCCTTAACAACCACGTTACTGGACGGCATTTCTAAGTGGCAAAACGCAAACACATCATTTTGGGGTTGGGGGGTGGGGGGAGGAGATGGTGGAAGGAAATCATTTGTAGGCTTATGAATTCTAACACGTGCCCCCTCCCACAAGTTGCAATCAACTTTTGTACTTACAACAGTTGAAGTCATTAAGACGATAGGTCGGTACTCCTAATCCCAAGGGCTCACCAAACAACAGAACGCAAACTTTCTTTATTCCCCGGCGGGAGCAGAACTGCCTCCACTTTCGGAAATTACTGCCAATGAGCTCCGGGTAGTCTATGAACCACCTAAAGTCATGTGGAGTTTTCTGCGAGGAAAGTCCACAGCGTGGACAGTTTCTCAAAGGGCTCCGGGGCCAGCGTGCTAGAGACAGCCTGAGAAGGCCTTGTCTCAGGTTCCCCAGCCAGGGCTGGGGCAGGGTCACCTCTTTCCCTGGACGTCTCCAACAGTCCCTGCCCTTCTCAGCCTTGGTTCTGCAGAACTCCTTCCCAAAGTAAACTCCTTCCCGCGTCCAGCTGCGCCTGTGGGCCCCAGCCACTGCGAGTGTGTCCTTCACGGCTCCTGGTAATGAGCTGTGCTTTTACGCAGCCTAATGCCGCCAGGCCTCTCGTTCCCAAGCCGAACCCGTTAGCTGATAAATGCATGCGATTTGTTTCCAGCAAGTCATTGTCTTACGGCTGCTTCCTGTCTTGGGGCACGTGAGATGAAGTTTTATGCAGTTGTATTTTTGTTCTCTTAATTGGAGCCTTAAATTCTAAGGAAGAAAATAGTGTTTAATTTAAAACCACCCATGGGTTGCCCTGGCTGGTGTGGCTCAGTTGGTTGAGCATCATCCCGTGCACCAAAAGGTCACCAGTTTGATACCTCGTCAGGGCACATCCCCAGGTTGTGGGTTTGATCCCAGTTGAGTAGTTTTCTCCTATAAAATATGGATAATAACAGCACCCCAGAGGTTGGGCACTGCCTGGAGGCGACTGATTAATGTTTCTCTCTCCCTCTCCCTTCCTATCTAAAAATCAATAAAAATAGCCCTCTCTGGTTTGGCTCAGAGCATTGGCCTGTGGACTGACTGAAGGGTCCCAAGTTCGATTCCAGTCAAAGGCATGTACCTTGGTTGTGGGCACATCCCCAGTGGGGGGTGTGCAGAAGGCAGCTGACTGATGTTTCTCTATCATCAATGTTTCTAACTCTATCCCTCTCCCTTCCTCTCTATAAAAAAATCAATAAAAAATATATTTAAAATCAATAAAAACAGCCTGACCAGTGTAGCTTAGTGGCTGAGCATCAAACTAAGAACAGAAGGTCGTGGTTCAATTCCTGGGTGGGGCAAATGCCCGGGTTTCTGTCTCCATCTCCAGTGGGGTGCATACAGAAGGCAGCCAATCCATGATTCTCTCTCATCATTGATATTTCTATCTCTCTCTCCCTATCCTTTCTTCTCTAAAATCAACAAAAATATATTTTAAAATAAATAAATAAAAATGTATTTTTAAAAATAATAAATAAACTAAAATCACTCATGGGCTTTCAATCCTTTGGTGCATCAAAAGAGGGAAAGAGGAGAAGAAGAAAGAGGGGGGAAATCTAATAGATGAAGCCAGGTAAAGACAATCAAGGCGGCTCTTATCTTGTCCAATGTCGGAAAGACCTAGTCATGTCCTGTCTGAAGAGCAGGCCATTCCGTTGTCTCTCCCAGGTGCTGTGACCACGTCTAACGGACCAGGCAAGCAGAGGCCAGAGTCCCTTCGCTGGGCCATGGACGGCCAGTGGAAGGATCAGATTCTGGTATCTGAGTCCCAGCCCTGCCGTATCCTCATACGTGACCTTGGTTAGGTTCTTTAGTTGATATAAATTTGTATCCTCTCTCTGTAAAATAGGGATAACAACAGTACTCAGCTCATCAGTGTGACAGCGTGCTTGATTGCAAGCAGAAAGAATCAACAGAAGCACAGATGTGCACAGCTGGAGGGTCAGCGGGACCTTCTCACCACCCACCCCACCCCCGTCCCCCGGTGCTCTGACCATGAGGCAGTGAGTCTGTCTACAGTGCTGCTGGCAGGAGCACACAGCCCACTGCCCGTCTCTGCCCTCTTGTCTCCTGCTCACACTCAAATAATCTAACATGAGTGCCTCCCTGCTGACCTGCCTGCTGGAGGCAGGGGGAGGGAAGCTGTGAAACCCCGGAGGTGGGGCACTGCCTGGAGCCCCCGACACAAGGGAGAGTCACGTGATGATATGCACATGGGCAGCTCTCCCCCAAACGAGAAATATCTATGACAATAGGATGGTGGGGAAGAATAAAACACAGAACACACAGAAATCCTTCGGCAACCTACTAGAACGTAGCAGATGGCCAAGACATGGCAGCTATTATTATTGCTATAATTGGCAGTATTTTTAGCAGCTACCGCTCTGGCCACCAGGGATGATACAGGCAGATGATAAAAATAGACTCATTTTAGATGAGTTCATGATGAGGGATCCTGGGGAGAAGGCGGAACGACAGGCCGTGAGCAGAGAGGCCAGTGCCTCTGAGGAAGGACAGCCAAGGAGACAAGGCCACTGGGGAGCCACCCCTGGCATCACTGTCAGCCTGGACGCAGGACCCTCGCCAGCAGAACTGCTGCTGTGATGCCAGGGCCTCCCTCCCACTGTCCCCCTGCCCGGCCCCAGCAGCCAGCCCCTGCACAGGCGGTTCTTCCCTCTTGATGACCCGCCTCCAGTCTCAGGTGGAGGACAGACAGACCTCGGTCCTCCTGAGGTTAATGCGCAGGCTCAGACCTTGTCATTTAAAAAGGATATGGCTATGCTTGTGCATTGATTCAAAACTACAGCTGAAGTCTAGCTATTAGCCAAGTGTAACCGCAGAAAACGAAGCCTGACGTGGCCATTAAATCTTTGCATCCCTCTGCTGAGCACAGTGGGGATTTTTGTGTGAAAGGGCAGAATTCTCACCGGAAGTTCAAGTCGTATGAGTCGATGGCTGAGAGCTCAAAAGGGAAATCAGATCTTGGAAACGGTGGTCCAGACCGACACGTGCAGATAATTGCGAAAGAAGAGGATTATTCTCTTAAAGATGTGTGGTGTGTTACCTCTGGCAGTCCTAAGCTGACTTCGTCTTGTTTTGTGTTTTCCTAAGCTGACTTTGCATTGCTTGATCTTTCCTCTCAATCAGATACGTGATGAACCTGAAGCCCTGGAAGGCTCAGAAGGGCCATCACAGTAAAAAAAAAATTAAAGAAAGAGCCCATAGTTGATATTGGGTAAAAGTTAGTGACATCAATAGAAAATGTTGTATTGGGTCTAAGGTTACTCTAATGTAGAGTACACCATTATTTAGAAAGTAGAGGCCTGATGCGAGGGAATCATGCATTGGGGCAGAGGGGTTTCCCTCAGCCCAGCCTGCGCCCTCTCATGGTCCAGAGTCCTCGGGGCTTTGAAGACCCACGGGGAGTGGGCCTAAGACTTCAGTCAAACATCCTTAGCGCTGCCGCAAGCCATGCGCCCTGTGGGAGCTCACTGACCACCAGGGAGCAGCTCCTGCATTGAGCATCTGCCCCCTGGTGGTCTGTAGGCGTCATAGTGACCAGTTGCTCTGCTGTTCAGTTGATTTGCATATTACCCTTTTATTATATAGGATGTCCCACTCCATTTCCCCCAGGCCAAATTTTTCACTAGTCCTAAAGTTGTAATCCAAGTTGTGATAGTGGTAATGCTAAGCGATAGGGATTAACTAATTAAAGTGTAGTCAAAAGTTAAATGTGCTGGGTAGTCATTCCTTCATCCAAACAATATCCATTCAGTGCCAGCTATATGTCAGAAACCGTGCTGAGTTCTGGGATGCGCTGAAGAGCGGAGACCGTCAGGGACCTCGGGGAGTGGAAGGAAAAGGGAGTGGTTGTATTAAGAAATGCAAAGTGGTGAAAGTTACCAGTACTATCAGAAGAGCAAGCTACTGGGGTAAGGAGGTATGACAAACAAGCTGAGACCCAATGAATGTGAACAGGTACCTGGGTAGAGAGTGGGTGGGGCAGGTGGGAAGGAGGATACTTGTCTGCCAGTCACCCAGCTTGCCCTACGTAACCCCACTCCTTCCTAGGAAATGAAGAGGTCTCTGAACATCATTGTTAACAACAAGCTGGGAAACAGACCCAGACTCTGTCCACTGATCCACCCTCGGCATGCCCACAATCTAAAGCACTCAAATTCTCAAGTCAAACACTCTTGTTTAAGCCTCTATGAACAAGATAATGAAGATTATACAAATAAGAATAATGGCTCATTTCTCCCCTCCATAATACCCAATCTACTTTTGAAGACAGGACAAATGCATAAATAGCTTTTCAAAACATCTAGGATGCTCAGTGCAACGAGAGAAGGCACATTCTTTCATCCATTCAGCATTTATTTAGCAATTATTGTGGATTCAACCTTGTGTGGGAAACAAAAATGACTAAGACTCATTATTTGGGTCAATAAAAATGGGGCTCACTACAAATGGCTAGAATCCAAACCCGCAACAACAACAAATGCTAATGAGGATATGGAGCAATAGAAACTCTCATTGCTGCTGGATGGAATGCCAACTGGCACAGCCACTTTGGAAGACAGTTTCTAAAGTTTCAAAGACAGTTTATTACAAAATTAAACATGTTTTTACCTTGGGACCCAGCAATCATACACTTTGGCATTTACCCAAAGGAGTTGAAAACTTCTATCCACACAAAACCTACACATGATGTTTAATTATAATTGCCAACCAAAGGCATCATGGAAGCAGCCAAGATGTCTTTCGTTAGGTGAATGAACAGATCAACAGCTATCTCCAGACAATGGGATACTATTTGGAACTGAAAGAAATGAGCTATAAAGCCCTGAAAAGAAATAGTAACATGTATTTAATGTTTCTCCTAGTGAGAAAAACCAATCCCAAAAGGCTACTTTTTTAGAAAGTCATACTGCATAATTCCAACAATATCACAATCTAGAAAAGGCAAAACTATGAATAAAATAAAAATATCAGTGGCTGTAGATTGTTAAGGCAGTGAACGCCCTGTGATATACTGATGGATACATGGCATGCACTTTGTCCAAACCCACAACATATACAACATAATTGAGTGATTGTGATGTGCCAATGTACATTCATCCTTGGTAAGAAATATACCTTTAAGTGAGTAATATTAAAATGGAGAGGCCATGCCTTTAGGACAGAGGGTATGTGGGAAATCTCTGTACCTTCCTCTCAACCTTGTACACCTAAAACTGCTTTTAAAAAATGTCTTTTAAAAAAAAAGAAAGAAAGAAAGATCGGGTTTTCATTGGGTCTTCGGGGGGGGGGGGGAGAAATTGGATTACTGGAAAAGGGAAGAAATATAGCTCAGGGGGATGTAACAGAGGAAATAAAGTCAGAGAAAAGGGACAGAACTTCCAGGTTAGTTGTAGCTGAAGAATTGACCAAGTTGACCAATTCCTGCTCACCCTGAACCCTGGGCAGACAATAATGACTGACCTCCATTCAATTCTTCTCAGAGTTCAGGAATCTTTCCTTCCAGACAGCCACTCCCAATAAGTCGGAATATGAAACTCGCTGGGCAAGATGGTGGCTCCATTCACAGAAAGGAGGAAGACGGGAAAGAGAGCTGAGCTTTGAGAGAAATGGGGAGGGTCCGTTTAATTCATTGGTAAGGATGTGTCTAGGAGCAAACTAGTAAAATTCAGCAAGACCTATTAATATAGAAAACAGCCTCAGAAAGGTGCTTCTAGATCAACATTCACTCTTTAAAAAAAAAAAGTATATATATATATTTGATGAGAGAAAGCATTGATTGGCTGCCTCCTGCATGCTCCCTGCTGGGACGGAGTTCACCCTGGGCATGTGCCCTTGACCAGAATCAAACTTGAGATCCCTCAGTCCACAGGCCAAAGCTCTATCCACTGAGCCAAACCAGCCAGGGCAACATTCACTCTCTTGAGCCTCTTTGCTATTTTAGATGAGTATGAATAATTCTTCCTTGAAGATGCTATATAATTTTAGAGATCAGCTTGCAAACTGAGTGATTACAGAAGTCTGCTAATGGACTGGATCAGAGTTTATTTATTTATTTTTAAATATACATATACTAGAAGCCCGGTGCATGAAAATCCATGCACTGGAGTGGGGGATCCCTCAGCTCGGCCTTCCCCCTCTTATAGTCCGGGAGCACTCAGGGGCGGGAGGCGACCCAGAGATCAGGAGAAGGTGATGCCCCATCACACCTTTGCTGCTGCCACTGCTGGCAGTGTAAGCCTTGGCCAGCCCTGGTTACCTAAGCCTCAGGCAGCCCTGGGCAACTGGGCAGCCACCATCCAAAGCTTGCCTGTACCTCAGGCAAACCCTGGGTGGCTGGGGGGCTGAGAGAACTGGGGGACTTCAGAGGCAGGCACCCCAGCAGGACTGAGGAGGTTGGGCACCACCATCTTGTGGCTGTGGGCACCGCCATATTTGAGGGTGTGGCAGTCAATTAGCATATTCCCTCTTTGTTGGCTGTGGGCACTGCCATCTTTGTGAAGTTGTGATGGTTAATTAGTATATTCCCTTTTTAGTAGATAGGATTTTTTTTTTAATTTCAGAGAGGAAGGGAGAGAGAAACTTCAATGATGAGAATCATTGATTGGCTGCCTCCTGCATGCCCTCTACTGTTGATTGAGCCCACAACCAGGGCATGTGCCCTGACTAGAAATTGAAACGTGACCTCTTGGTTCATAGGTCAATGCTCAACCACTGAGCCACACCATCCAGGCTGGATCAGGGTTTTTAAAAATTCAGTTATTTGTGCAACTCCTGTTAGTGATTATAAAAGAGCTGGTAACAGACCTACTAGCAACTAACCAGGATTTTGTCCTTAAAAGATAAAAAGAATTGAAAGAGGTTATACCTGTATGAGTTCAATGCTACTTATGTTAGGCCTGTGTGCCACAAAAAAAAAAAATTATTGTACCCTATATGTCTCATATCTTTTAAACATTGGATGGTGTATATTTGTCTAAAGTTTATTGAGCATACACCAGTTGCCATTCTCACAGCTTTATATTCAAAACATCTCTATTGAAAAGAAAGTATTACCTCCAGTTATTGTATGAGGAAAAATGAGACATGGAGAGGTTAAGAAATTTGCCTGGGTCATCATACCAGGAAATGGAAGAGCTGGGGTCCAGATCCAGTCATCCCAGCTTCAGGATCCATCTTCTAACTATGATACTGTGTTGGCTGTGGGACATCTCTGCAGAGCAATGTCCTGGGAAGGTGTCTTGGATAGAGTGGAAGGTGTCTGGAATGCAGGGTTTGGATGGGTGGCATACACCCCATAGTTACATCAACATAAACAATAGCATTTAACTAGTGGACAATGTTAAGGTGAGGTCTCCATGTATGAGGATACTATGGGGTTAAGCATTTTCAGTATTATGTGTATGTGTGTGTAGGGAGAGAGAGAAAGAGATTGAATAGGTCGGGAATGTTTAGTAACTGGTCAGAGTTCAGTGTAGAAAACAAGACCCACTATAGATATCTTGAGAAGAAAGGGATTTGATTCATGGGTTATATGCCTGAATGATCACCTGAAGAGTTAGCTGAGCAGAATTTAAAAGGCTGCCTCCAGGCCTCTGTGGGTGTCATAACCACCATTCACCAAGTACTTCCAGTTCTCCATCTTCTGGGACCATTTTCTAACCCCTCTGTGGTTAGGTGGCACGTGTGACTAGTTCTGACCATTGACTTTTTTTTAGAGTAAATAACATGTATTGCTTCCAGGTCAGAGCATGTAAGTGTCAGCATGATGGCCCTCCACATCTCTTCCCTCTGCCATGGCACCCGGCAAAGACTGCGTTGAGGCTGTTCCAGCAGTCCAGACCCTAGAGCAAAGACATGCAAAGCTCGCCCCTCGGCAATCCCCAGTGGGGAAGTGTCGTACACAGGAAAGGAAATGTTGTTGTTATCAACCACTTACGATCTTGAGGTTATGACTCCAGCAGAACCTTACCTATACTGACTGAAGCAGGTTCTGACTTCCAGATGATAAACTCCCCCAGCCACAATTTGGAGGGCAGGAACTATTACTGCCAGTGAGATGTCAGTGAGATGCTGTTTCCATGGCTACCACACTGCCGAAGCCACCGCTTCCTCAGCCCGTGACACTAAGAATAAACAGTGAACGTGAGTTTGGCTGTTGCCAACATTTCACACACACTGGCAGCACAAAAAAAACTCCGGTGGATGGGGAGAAGTGGTCTCTGCATCTCTTCTACCTTAAAAATATCAAGGTTATCTTCTTGCCAGAGCCTAAATTGCATCCAGAATCCTATTAACCAAAGAGCAGGAGAAGGTGGTTTTCCGCCTCGGGTCCCTGTGATGGAGGTCATGGATGGGAACGTTGAAAGTGATGGAAACAGACAGGAAGTACAAAACACAAGATCTCGCACAAAATCTCGCAGTGTGCTCCACAGACCCTCAGCATCGGCACCACGGGGGTGCCTCCCACCAGAGGCCAAACACGCATGGTCAGAATCTCAGCAGCCTGGGCATCTGCTTTTTGGCAAGGGTGATCCTCACACACACGGAAGCTGGAGATCTCTTCAGGAGAGAGAGAGAAAAAAGAGAAAAGAGGTCCAAAGCAAAATGGCTCCTACGTGAAAATGACTATTTTAACACTCCCTACAGGATTCGTGTGTCTTGCATAGTTTGGATTCATATTAAAGTGAGGATCATAAAAGCTAGCTATAGACCTCACAGGAAGCGAAACCCGCAGAGAACACAGATCTTGGGACACCTTTAACCCAGAAGCCCAGTGGCTAGCCCAGAGATGTCCTCTTTTATGACACACTCTGTATTCTTCTGACATTGGAGCTCATGTGTAAGATTTGGGAGATTTCCTATAAAAACCCACATATCTGGTTTCTCTTGAAAAGTTAGAAGAAATGGCTGTTGGGGGCCCACATTCCCAATTGCCACTGGCCGCTCTGGGAGGCAGCGTCCCTGCCCCCACCTCACCTCCAGCACACTGTCTCCTAGAATCACAGGCTGAGGGTCAAGGTCCACTTGGCACCAGGCTTGAAATAGATGGAAAGGAAGATTTCTAGGGTAAAGGAAGATTTCTCTTAAGTATATGTCGATCAAAAGTACAGAAACAAACACAGACCAATAAGGCTGTGTGAGCCCTTAGACCTTCCCATTCCATTCATTTTCCACTGCCTGCCTGGCCGCTGGGGACACTCTGCCACTCTGGCCTTGGAGCGCGTGGTAGCATTTTTAGGTCCTGAGGACAGTTTGCAGCATGTGATCAAAGCTCCGATCGAAGGGAGCCCCCACCTGGCCACCTGCAGAATAGCACTCTGGAGAGGGGCCATGTTCCTATTCTGGCGTGGGGGGCAGGGAGAGGATTCTCTCTCTATACAGGGTGCCACAGCGCTGTGAGCTGGAGGTAATTAGCTTGGCTCTAAAATTCGCAGTAAAATAAATGTTAATGAACAGCTGTTCCCAATAAACAGGATAAACTGAAATTAATAATTGCAGTATTCGTTTAACAAATGAATTACCCACTTCCTAAATACACGGACATAACATGTGTGATCTCCTGCCAAGCCAGGCCAGCCTAAAAAAATTAATTTAGTGGCAAAAAAAAAAAAGAGGGGGGCATCCTGGGAGCTGTGCCACCCACTCTGAAGGAACCAAGAAAATGGATGCCGGCTTTGCTCGCTTTTTCTTTGAAGAAGTAAAAATAGCTGGCTGACTATGATCCAACCACCACGGAGAAGGGAGTCACTGCGTTTTGCCAAAGGTGGAACAATGTTGTGCCGAGTGTTTCCCAGGTGTTTCCATGACGACACACTCAGCCTGCCCACCCTCCTGGCTTTTATCGAGGCTACTATTTGCATGCAGATCTTTAAAGGACCCGGCTGCACGGAGTCTCAGCTGGGGAACTGCTAGAAACACTGAGTTCTGGGGCAGTGGGGAGGGCGTGAGCTTTGGAGACTCAGATCGAGGCTCAAGTCCTGACGATACCTGTTACCTCAGTTTCCCCATCTGCAGAATGGGAACAACAGTCTCCCTGTGGGATCAATGGTGAGCTTGGAAGGAAGCAGTCAGCACAAGTTTAGCCACGTAACAGGTGTTGGTTATATAATCATTTCCCTCTGTGCCACAAAGGAAAAAGCAGACTCCGAGGAACCAGCTCGCAAGTCAACTAAATCTCGATCGGCCAGAACCCATGCGTTCACCATTCACACAACCTCCTTCATGGTGCCAGAGCCTGTTCCTGGCAGGGATGCCCCCGTGAACAGGGGCTCTGCCAGGTGGGCCCAACGCCCCGCAAACACACGCGTGATGCACGAGAGTTCCCAAGTGAGCGCCCCGAGGGGCCTGGCGGAGGTCAGGGGAGAGCAGCTGGGTGACTGAGCTGGACCAGCAGGAGCGTGGGAACAGCGCCCTGAGAGAGCACGTAGCCAGCCTGAAGGTGAACCCAAACCTGCCCCGAGCAGATCCCAGGAAGAGCATTCTAGAGAACAAAGGTCGAGATCAGAAAGAGGGAGCCTGCCTGGGCACATTCTAGCAAGAAGATCAGTGTAGTTAGAGGGCAGTGACACTATCTGATGTTTTTGTGTGTTTGTTTTTAGAGAGAGAGAGAGAGGAAGGGAGAGAAAGAGATGGAAACATCAATCGGCTGCCTCCTCACTGGGGATAGAGCGGGCCACCAGGCTTGTCCCCTGATGAGAATCAAACCAGCGACCTCTCTGTGCATGAGACAACATTCAACCAATTGAGCCACGCAGGCCAGAACTGATTTTAGTTATTTTTTAAATATATTTTTATTGATTTCAGATAGAAAGGAGGAAAGAGACAGAAACATCAATGATGAGAGGGAATCATTGATCCGCTGCCTCCTGCACGCCCCCTACTGGGGATGGAGCCTGCAAACCCAAGCATGTGCCCTTGACCGGAATGGAACCTGGGACCCTCAGGCCACACGCTGATGCTCTATCCACTGAGCCAAACCAGCTAGGGCTGATTTCATTTTTAGAAGATCACTTTGAGTGCCAAAAGGGACACGGGCAGGAGGCGGTGAGTGAGGGGGCTCTTACAGATGGTGGCTTCTACTAGGGTTCTCCAGGCCTTGCCCCCGTCCACCTCTGCCCATGCCAAGGGACCCTCCCACCCCAGGCATCGCCATAGCACACTGTGTTCACTACAAAATACAAGGTCATTACTGATAGGCGCTATAGCAAGGAGGAGGAGTTGGGCCTTGAAGGCAATGACTGGGCTGCACATAAGAACTTTGTAACCCCTCTCCATTCACTCTTTGACCTCTGCCCCCACTCCCAAGCCACACCTCTTGCTATCACAGTGCTTTGCATGTGGAGGGACTCGACAATGGTTTGTGTTTAAAAGATAAAATTACCATAGGCATGTGCGATATTCCAGGATGGATGACGACTTAGCCTGGTCCGAACCCCAGCCCTACCATGTTCTACCTGCGCAGCCCTGGCCAACTTACCTCACCTCACTCGTGCGTCCATTTCTCCGTTTTTGAAGTGAGAGGATAGTGCCTCACTATCGAGAAAGGCAAACAACCACACAGGGAAAGATCTGCGGACGTGAGCGGGTCAAGCACATAGTAAGTGCTCAGTAAACGTTCATGCTCAATCCTGGCCCTCAGGACACAAAGGTCTTCTCTGTGGTTACCACAAATCCCGTTCCACTGGGGACCAAGGTGTGGATGTAAAATAGACGGTTACGTTCAAAACCAGAAGCAAGGTCCGTGGTACAATTACTTAGTGGACAGGAAGTTGGAAGTATTGGTCAGGAGGTGACCTTGAAGGTGGAGAGGATGGCACCCTGGTGCCTGGATCCCTGATGGACACCAGGGAGCCACCAGGCCAGCCCTGGACTGTCTGCATCGGGGACTGCCTTCCCAGCCCATGCAGCCAGACCTAACCCTGAGTCATCCTGCAGGAAAATCCGGCAAAGGTACACGCGGCACTGCTCTCTGTGGTCATCTCTGGGGAAAGCAGGGGCGGAGTGCAATCACCGAGAGAAGTGCAAGGAAAATACAGCCCTTTCGGATTTAGTTGTTTAGAATCCGTTCGTGTATTAATACGAATCTAAAAGATTGACTGTAAAACAAAGGGAAACACCCACGTTGAATTAAAGAGCGAGAGGGTCTGGTGAAGCAGCTGGCAGGGCTCAGGGGGCCACGGAGCTGCTTTCCCCACATCAGGGCTGGGCCGTTTCAGTGGTCACCTCCTCGGGGGCCTCTTACTAGGACTGTCAGCAGGGCACCCCCTCCAGAGAACCTTCCCCTGTGGGCTGACCACCAGGCACACCAGCAGGCACTAAGCCTGGCTCCTTCCCCATGAAAGGACCGCAGCTGAGTTAGTCGCAGGGCTTTGCAGCCAGACAGTCCATCCTGCCCGGGCCCCAGGCCCAGGACTAACGTGACCTGCTGGTCAGAGGTACGCCCTCAGACAGGCATGGGAAGCGAATCAGCCAGGGGTCGGTGGAGATGGGCATGTCACTGAGATTTTAAGTGCATATTCAACTCATAGGCACCAACTTCAGATTATTTGCAAGAAACCCCACACGACTGCCAAAACCAGTTTGGCTGGGTGGATAGAGGGTCGGCCTGTGGACTGAAAGGTCCCAGGTTTGATTCTGATCAAGGGCATGTACCTTGGTTGGGGGCGCATCCCCAGTGGGGGGTGTGCAGGAGGCAGCTGATCAATGTTTCTAGCTCTCTGTCCTTCTCCCTTCCTCTCTGTAAGAAATCAATAAAATATATTAAAAAAAAAAAAAGAAAGAAAGAAAGAAAGAAAGAAACCCCAGAGGAGTCAACAATGGGAGAACATGGAGAGCGGCTTTTCCTGTTTTCAACACGTCTGTCCTCACCGGGTCCCTGTCCTCACCGGGTCCCTGTCCTCACCGGGTCCCAGATCTGGCAAACCCCCAGGCCTCAGTAGCCCCACATCCTCTGTGCCCCACACCTGCAGAGCCTGGATGGGGGACAGGTATCATTGTCAGTCAGCACCCCTAATGTCAAACAGGCTTCCAACCAGACCAGCAATTCTGCTGTTCCAGAGGAACCGGGTTTATCCTCATCCTCAGCCTTCCATCCTCTGTCCCTGCTACTTACAGGCCCCGATCAAAACACAGGAGCTGCCACGGCAAAATGGGGAATACCGGCCCTGTGTCTGCACCATCTGTCCCTCAGCCTCTGCCACTGCAGGCTGCCCTCCTCTTATTTAAGGCCCATCCCCCCACCCACCACTCACCCCCAGGATCTGACCTCCTACCCCGTCTCTTCCCAAAGCTCCTGCCACTCCGTGGGCTGTTGCCACGTCTCTGGCAAGATCAACCTTCGCTTTGCCTCTGCGTCACTCAGGGGGAAACAAGGCAGAATGTGGAAAAGTCAGACATCCCCCAAACCGTGAGGGTGTGTCTTTCCCACAGCGATGGGCTCACCATGAACACGATAACAAATACTTATTTTAAGACCTCAAAATGTAAGCTGTAGCCAAAACCAGTTTGGCTCAGTGAATAGAGCGTCGGCCTGCGGACTAAAAGGTCCCAGGTTCTATTCCGGTCAAGGGCATGTACCTTGGTTGCGGGCACATCCCCAGTGCGGGGCGTGCAGGAGGCAGCTGATCGATGTTTCTCTCTCATCGATGTTTCTAACTCTCTCTCCCTCTCCCTTTCTCTCTGTAAAAAATCAATAAAATATATAATTAAAAAAATGTAAGCTGTAGCTTGAAGAGGAATTCTTGTCTACAGGCAAGTCAACTCCTACCTCAGGATTTCAAAACAAAAATGTATTATCACCTTGAAATGTTAATCACCAGGGAGACTGCATGACTTCCCCTTGAAATATTAAAGCCACTCCACCTTTGTTTTAATATTCTATTCTCCTCCCTTTTGTTTATTTTTTAAATATTTTCTATTGATTTCAGGAAGGAAGGGAGAGGGATAGAGAGATAGAAACATCAATAATGAGAGAGAATCCTGGATCGGCTG
Organism: Lasiurus cinereus; assembly: GCA_011751065.1. Lineage (NCBI taxonomy): Eukaryota > Metazoa > Chordata > Mammalia > Chiroptera > Vespertilionidae > Lasiurus > Lasiurus cinereus. The sequence continues at coordinate 4,521,998 of JAAGEH010000088.1, read as the reverse complement.
CCTCCTGCATGCCCCTTTCTGGGGATCTAGCCCCCAATCCGGGCATGTGCCCTGACCAGGAATCAAACTGTGATCTCCTGGTTCATAGGTCGACGCTCAAGCTCTGAGCCACACCAGCTGGACACCTCTCCTCCTTTTTAAAGAAATATTACAGACATTTCCTTCTATAAAAACAAGTAAGTCTTGGTCATTTATAATCCTGGGATTCTATGAATCTTGGGAGACTACAGGCCAAATTTAAGTAATGTGGCAGGGGTGGGGCGCTGAAGGATGCTTTAAAAGAACTCAAGCAATATTTCAAATCGGAGCATTTCACAGGGAATCTGCAATGCTTTCTTCTCTTGAAAAAAAAAAAATCAGAGCACTAGGCAACACTGGGGCTTTCTTCCACAAATAGCCATCAGCTAGAACCTAGTGCAAGCTGATGCTTTCAGACCTGGAAACCCTCTCCAGTTCACGAAGGTCCCCACTACCCATACCATCTCCCTATTTGAACGCACACAGATCACACCACATTTGTTACCATCTACAAGGCACACCCTTTATTTTACCGCCCTCTGCTGGCAGTTCCACGCAACTGCACACAACTACCAAATGACTCCAGCCTGTTTTCACCACCTGCAAAAAGGTCAGCCACTCAAAACCAAAATTCCCTTTACCCAGATTCCTGACCCCCTCTCAACTTCAGATGGTACGTATGCAAGAAACGCAAACTGAACTTGACTTTAACAGGCCATGACTTTAAAAGTGAACAGGAATGCCCAACATCAAATACAGATTTCTCCTATTTACTTGTGAAGAGGATTCAGAAGTGCTTCATTTACATAACAAAGCTTTATTTTTTTCCCCAAAATAGCTTGTAAAATCATTTTTCACCATTACTTCTGAATATGATTCAAGCCTATTCATTTGGTCTTCCCATGAGCTAAACTTCTGTCACCCATGGCGCTCACACTAGCCATCATGGGAGCTCAGAACAAGGCAAGAGGCTCTTTGTCACTCCTGCAAAGTGCCGCCCTCTCAGCTGAAACCACGGCTGCCCAGAACATCCCTATCCGCATGCACAGGTTTTAGAGCCACTCCAACTTCACGCACGCCGACAGCTCTATTTTGAAAGACATACATTCAATTAGAGAGATTAGTGCTTTATTTTTTTTACCACAATTGTCTTCTCTCCAGTAGATAAAATGGGACTCGAAAGCCAAACAATTCTTTGATCGCACCTGCAACTTAATCACCCCCACTCCAACCAGCAGCAGCAACAGCCAAAGAATGCAAAATGCCCCATTTTTTGCAGCTGAACTGGGAATCAATCGGTAATTGCCAAATGCACCTAATCAAAGACTCCTATGGAAATACAATGGAACCCACAGGTGGGTAAGACTGATCCAAATGAGCAAAACTGGAGAGTATAATTCTTATAGAAATTCTGCTTCGTGCATATCAAGTACATCTTGGTATCCCTTTAAGGGGAAGTTCGGTCTCTTTAAGCAACTACTTAATGTAATAATAGTCTGTCTTCAACTACACATATTTGCTTACCAGGAGTGTCCTTAAACCTTTAAGCCACCAGTTTCCTGGGGGTCCCTGAGGCCCTCTCTGGGGGCCCACAAGACCAAACCTATCTTCTAGTGACACTAACACGTGATTTCCTTTCTTGCTACCCTTCTCTCATGAGTGTACGGCGGGGTTTCCTATTGGCTACCTGATGAGGGAGACTTCAGGCTGAAGGAACAAGCAGATACTGAGCCAGGCACTAAAGAGATCTGCACAGAGAGTCATACCCATTTTCTCACTAATTGTTTTTGTTTTAAAAAGTGTAGTTATCTCTTATGAAACTATTACTTAAGGTAACATGTAATGGGTTGATTATTGTTATCTATATATATAAAAGCCTAATATGCTAAGTGTCCAACTGTGCAACCATTCGACCAGTGGCAATGACATGCACTGACCACCAGGGGGCAGATGCTCCAACAGGTAGGTTAACTTGCCACTGGGATCCAGCCAATCGGGACTGGGTGAGACGGGTCAGACATGCCCTGGAGCCCTCTTGCCATCCCTCCCCGACTTCTAAAATATTTCTTCTAATTAATTTCCTCTCAGTGTCCATAAATCCATGCACCAGGCCTCTAGTTAAAAATAAAATAATAAGTTATTTTTCACAGGTTTGGTTTCAAAAAAAAAAAGGTAAATATTGATAGAACAAAAACAAAAGCTCTATGAGGTTCTCAATAACGTTTTAAGTGTATAAAGGGGTCCTTAGACCAAACTGTCTGAGAGCCACTGTTTCAAACAGTCCTCCTGCTGTTGACAAGGTGAAGCAAGCTCTCTGAAAACAGGTTTTATCTTAAATAATTGTTTTTGCATCGCTCATCAAAAGAGTGGGGTCAAAAGTTCCGAATTCAGCCCTCAAAGCTCCCAGCAGGCCGCATCATCCCCACCTCCACTTGCCAACCCTACAGCCTTCAGTTGTTCACTGGAGGCATCCCATTCCATCCAACTCGCTCAAAGCCCATATTTTACAGGGATGATCATCATCACAGCCCATCATTTTCTTAATTGGAAGAGCGTTTACCAGGTGCGCAGCATGTAGCCTTCATTATCCCCTTAATGAACTAATAAAACTGCTGAGAGCAGTGTCTGGAATGTGGCAAGCCCTCATTAATGTCCACGATGATGGTGGTGGTGACGCGTGCCTTGCACTAATCCCCTGAGGGATCCACTGATATTATGCCTCGATTACAGGTGAGAAAACTGAGGCGCAGAAATGTTCCTTGGTCAGGTTCACACAGCCAGGAAATGGCAAAGCTGGGAGCCTCACCCAGGTCTAAGTGTTAAGTCCATGAGGTAAACACTTCACCTCTACTAAGCTGTACACCAGGGTTTCTCACTCTACTGCGCAGGTGCATCATTTGAAGTTCTCCTTAAATGCAGGTCCTGGTCCAGGAGGTCTGGGGGGCCTGGAGGCTCTGCATTTCTGACAAGCTCCCCAGCAGTGCCCAAGCTGCTGGTCCTTGATCCCCATTCTTTAGACTCACCCCTCATAGGCATTTTAAACCATTGTTTAATCTCTGTGTTCATTTTCCTCAATTTTCCTAATTATAAAAGTATTTTTATCCTCGTCCTATTCAACAAAAGTTCCTAATCTTTATTTAACCTGTATTTTTGCTTGTGAGTCACGGGCACCCACAAACTGCCTTTGGAACGCCACACTTCATCAGAACAACAACTGGTATTCTGCGTCGTCACCAGAGGGCGCTGCCTGCTAAGTAATTCTTCCCTCTCACCTGGAGTCTGAGAGTTGTGCAATTGTGCGATTGCATGAACATATTGTTAAAAATGGATGAGGGCCCTAGCCAGCTTGCTCGGTGGATAGTGTTGGCCAGTGGACTCAAGGGTTCCAGGTTTGATTCCGGTCAAGGGCACATGCCCAGTTTGCGGGCTTGATCCCCAGTAGGGGGCATGTAGGAGGAAGCTGATCAATGATCCTCTCTCACCATTGATGTTTCTCTCTCTCTCTCTCTCTCTCTCTCTCTCTCTCTCTCTCTCTCTCTCCTCTTCCTGTCTGAAATCATTAAAAAAACAATTTTTTTAATAAAATTGCAGGTGGTGGCCAGAAGTATAGGTCTCAAACATAACACAATGGAAATAGCAACAAACATTATTGAATGTGTCAAAATGAAATAAAACTAGTTAGCCTTAGTGGAGGCCTTATGACAAACAAAAACTGTTTAAGAAGGACAAAAATAAAATTTAGGACTTGTCTGATTCCAGGAAATAGATCAAATATTAATTCTAAGGGCAAGTTATTATTAGGGATTTTATAACATTGACTGACTTCACTTCCCTAAAGGCCGCCTCCACACAGCCCAAACCTAGCGGTCTCTGAGGCCGCTGCAATACACATACTGCACAGCAAGAAAGTGAGTGCATTCATTTGTGACGGAATCCATAGGATCCCATTCAAAATTACACAATGTATGTACTTTTTGTAAAATATGCATAGAGGTAAATGGAAGGGTGCCTATCCAATATTAAATTATTTTTTATAGTAAGCGGAGCTTATTATAAGATCCCATTGAGGAGATGTCTGGGTTCTGGTCCATAACATGAGAAATAACCACGTCAGAAACACAGACCATGTCCATTATACACATTCTCACCGCGCACCGGAGCTGGTCCTATGCCTCCCAATGATAACTCACTCAGTAGCCTTACAGCTGTCGGAAGGAAAGCCTAGTTTGGAGCCAGGTCAACGCTTTGGAGCCGAGAGTCAAAGCCAGACAGCCAGGGTTCAGCTTCCAGGCCTGTCACTCACTAGTCGTGTGACTTGACTTGGTTACTTCATGCAAGGAAGTGCTCAGAACGGATGGGGGACAGACCTTGAAAGAGTCACCTGAAGCACGCAAGGACTTAATGCAATCCAATTACCCACGGAACCCCTGTGCCCACATAACACAAACACAAAATACTGCAGTGAGATTTGATGCCAATGATCCCCGGTGTCATTTGGAGTGTTTAGGCAAGGACGGCTTTTTCTGAACAGGAATTGCTACGGCTAAAGAATATACCCACGGTAATGGCCATGGCCTGGCTCAGGCAGAGACATGGCAGCCTAAGGACAACCCTCCCTGTCCCTGCAAATATACAAGAGAACCCTCAATAGCTGCTCTAAAGATGCAGATCTGTTGGCAACACGGAAGAGTTACTCATGACATCATATGAACACAAAAGGCAAATTTACAATTGCATCTAGTGGGAGCTTTTCAAAATCATAGACAGGTCTCAAGAGTATTTGAAAATACACAGGTAGGGATATCTGACAGGTATCCCATCTCCCCTTTCCCGTGCAGCCATCCCTGAGCTTTGAAACTCTCTTCTCGATTCCCCTATGATTTGTATATCTTAGAGCCCTGGTACTGAGGCTCGCGAGCCACCTGCGGCTCTTTGGCCCCTTGAGTGTGGCTCTTCCACAAAATACCACGGCCTGGGCGAGTCTATTTTGAAGAAGTGGCGTTAGAAGAAGTTTAAGTTTAAAGAATCTGGCTCTCCAAAGAAATTTCAATCGTTGTACTGTTGATATTTGGCTCTGTTGACTAATGAGTTTGCCGACCACTGGCCAAGAGTTTCAGGGAGGCACCGTGAGGGCCTCAGCAATAAGTGACGGGCAGAGGCTCAGAAAAAAGAACCATGATTCCACCCACCACTGCTTCAAACACACAGGCACCCCATTTCCCTGATGCCGGTACTGAGCTTTGGCCTCAGATTGAATGCATGTGTGCACACCATTGGCCATAACAGTCATTAACCTGCTACTTGCTTTTCCATTCCCAAGGGGAGCATTATCGATGATCTTTTCACCAAAGCACATGTTATTTCCCCCAAATAGTTGCTTCAAAGACTTAACGGTCATTAGTCCCACTTCCTTGACTTGCCCACAATTTCTAGAACAGCTTCATAGGTTCTTGCTCAGTGATTGAACGGTTCTATAAATGGGACATCTATCCTCAATGAAGTTTACCAGGCTCGGACCAACACCCCACACAGTTCCATCAAAGTCTAGGACTCAACGGTCTACAACCTCCCACTAGCGACTCCGATGACTTCTGTTTTACATCATCTCCCCAAACAAAGGCACCTGCTTTTCAGAAGTATTTTCTGAAGCTTTCAATAGCCATTCTTCAAATTATTAATTATCAAATACAGTACAGTGGTACCTCGAGATACGAGTTTAATTCATTCCGTAACCTTGAGGCGTGGGAAACTATGAGATGCTCGAGTCACGGTAAACTGGTGGTCGTGTGCAGCCGGCCGATCCGCGCGATTACTCCTATCTCAAATGTTGCTCATATTTCAAAGCAAAAATCGCTCGCTTGACGGCTCGTATCTCAAAAATCTCGTATGTTAGGGCACTCGTATCTCGAGGTACCACTGTATTGTGCTCAAAAGTAAAGCAGCCACATGGGCCTGGGCTAGACTAGAACATTAGATGTGGCAGAATGAAGAGTTGTGTTGTCCAATGTGAGCATTTCCATTCAGATAATTAAAAAATAAAATGTAAAATTCAGTCCTTCAGTTGTCCTAACCCCAGCTGAAGTGCTCAGTAGCCACGTGTGGCTCATGGCTGCTCTACAGACATTCCCATCCTCACAGCAAGTCCTAATGAAGAGCACTGCTCTAAAGGCCACCGAGTCTATCATTCATAATAAGGTTTTCTGAAGAACACTAGCTGGGTAGGATGCTATGACCCTGGCTAAATTAATCTGGAAAATTCTGCATCCTAAACCCCCTGCCTTACCTATCAGAATGTGAGTATTACAAATCTCCAGGACTCAGACTCCAGCATCAGAGAAATCCAAGTTTGAACCAAAATTTTGCCACTTATTAATGGTAGGACCTTGAGAAAGTTACTTAGTTTCAGTTTTTTTTTTCATTTGATAAATGGAAACAGAACACCTCGGTATTGTCTTGAGAACAGAATGAGATTAGCAGGTGTAAAATTTAGCAAAGTGTCCTGCAATAACTAAAGTCTCAACAAATGTATTATTATTCTTTAAGTACAGAGAAATCCTATCCTACTTTGTTTAGTGCATTTCCCAAACTTACTACCGCTACACTTTTTTAGAAAATGTGGGAGACAGTGTAACCGTCATCTCCCCTCCCCCTGCAAGAGATCTATGCCCTAATCCTGGAACCTGTGAGGATTTGCCTTACGGGGCAAAGGGGATTGGCAGATATGACTGAGATAAGGGTTTTGAGATGGGGAGACTATCCTGTGGCCCCGTGTAGTCACAGGGTCCTTTAAAAGAGAGAGGCACGAGGGTCAGGGTGGCAGAAGTGAGGAGGGAAGCAGAGGTGGGGGCTGTGCGGCTGGCTTTGCAGGCGGAGGAAGGGGCTGTGTGTGCAACCTCCTAAAGCTGGGAAAGGCAAGGAGGCGGATTCTCCCCTGGAGCCTCCAGAAGGAATGCAGCCCCGCCGACACCTTGATTTGAGGGCTTTTCTTCCCCAGGACTGTATTGCAGTCCAGCAGCAAGAGAAACTGACACAGGACCCCTGGCTGCAGCGCCCGCGGGGAGGCTGGCCTGGGGGAGCAGCGGAACCGAGCAGAAGCCCAGGGCCTAGCTCAGTCCGCAGCTGGTCAGCTTTGTAACCCCCGGCAAGTCGACACCTCTGGGTGCTTGGGTTTCTTCTACAAAATGGTGGCATTATCACCTCCTCTGCCCAGTTTTAAAAATGTCTTCTGAGGGTAAAAACAGACACCTGCTTTGTGAGACCACTTCAAACCTGCCTATTTCAATTCTTAATTGCTACTACTGAGTGCAGAGGTAAAATCATGCATAAGGTAGTTTTAGAAGAAACAATTTAGAATTTCCTCAACTTTCAACAAGGATTTTGTAATAAGGAACTCAAAAGCCTTAATTTTTTTTGTTTGTTTGAATGCACTCGGCAGAAAAGCCAATCAACAAACGTTTTGTACTCAGGTTGAAATATCTGTGGCCTTCCCTCCCTTCCAACCAGTCATCTTTTCTTTCCAAGAGTCAGAGTATGGTATCTTGTTGGGGGGTGAGGCGGGGGGTGGGGAGGCGGGGGGGAAATGAGTGAAAACAATTTACTTTTCTTTCCTCCCAAGAATAAACATGAAGGGCAAACCTATAGCTGGCAAGGCTGCCTCTCCCATTTTAGAAACTCCGGGAGGGCCAAATACTCTCTTTCCTAACGGGCCACCAGGACACCAGGCTGGCGGGGGGCTCTCCCACTGGGCCGGCTGCCGGCGGGCCTTGCTTCCGCGGACTCTGCCAGGCCCGGAGGCTGGAAACACGAGTGCCCATGCCGCGCCGCCTGCTGGATGTGGCAGGCACCGCAGGGGAGCAGCCCTGGCGAGAGGATGACGTCACTAGCCACTCAGGATGGGCAGCAAGGCGAAAAGCTGAACCTCAACCCCCCGAAGTGGACCCTTAAAATGGGAAAATTGTGTGAATTACATCTCAATAAAGATGCTTTTTAAAAGAATGGAAGACAGTATTCCACAAGGTGATCCAGGCAATGGAATTTTGATTTAAAAGAAAAAAAAGCTGAAACCGGTTTTGCTCAGTGGATAGAGCGTCAGCCTGCGGACTGAAAGGTCCCGGGTTCGATTCCGGTGAAGGGCATGTATCCTGGTTGCGGGCACATCCCCAGTGGGGGGAGTGCAGGAGGCGGCTGATCAATGTCTCTCTCTCATCGATGTTTCTGACTTTCTATCCCTCTCTCTTCCTCTCTGTGAAAAATCAATAAAATATATTTAAAAAAAGAAAAAGAAAATAAAAAAACCTACGTTTTTCTCTCAGTGATGGCACATGTCACTGGGAAGGACCCACAGCGAACGGTGGCCCACAAAAACAAGACAGCGTAGCCAGGGATGGGCTTTTATATCCAAAGCATGATTGTAACCATTCGGAGCCCATATTTTGAGAGAGAGAGAGAGAGAGAGAGAGAGGGAGGGAAAATGGGTAAAAAGGGAACGCAGCGCAGTATCGACCACAGCTGTGTGTGTTTTTTTAAATATATTTTATTGATTTTCTACAGAGAGGAAGGAGAGGGATAGAAAGTCAGAAACATCGATGAGAGAGAGACATCGATCAGCCGCCTCCTGCACGCCCCCTACTGGGGATGTGCCCGCAAGCAAGGTACATGCCCCCAACCGGAATCGAACCCGGGACCTTTCAGTCCGCAGGCCGACGCTCTATCCACTGAGCCAACCCGGCCCCGGCCACAGCTGTGTTTTGATAGAACCGTGATTTCTTCTTTCAGGAAAGCGGCACCTTCTGCCTAAGCGGGCGCCGTGCTGCCTCCTCGCGCTCTGACCGCCCCCCGGCTCCCCACGGGCCTCCCCAGCTGCGCCCAGACTTTGTCCTCCACGAAGCCCACGCACACCTGCCGACAACGCAAACCGCAAACCCGCAAACCCGCAGGAAGAGGCTGCGAGCCCGCGTGCGGAACAGCGAGCCCCGCCGGCCCCGCCGCCCGGAGAGCGGGTCCCACCGGGCCTCCCGCCTCCCGCCCGCCTCCCGCCTCATCCCGCAGGCACGGGGTTCGGATCCCCGGCCCCCCCGCCCGTGGCACCGGACCTGCCAGGGTGGCCGCGGCGTCTGGAGACACAGCGCGCCGCACAGCCAGGGCCCCGGTGAGGGAGGGACGAAGCCACCACCACGTCCCGGGCTCTGTGAGCCGCCCGCCCCCCTCCTCCTCCTCCGTCTCCCCACGAGTGGCCCCCAGAGCCACCGGCGCAACAGCAGAAAGTGGGGGGGCTGGGGGGCTGTCAGGTGGGAGGACGAGCCTTTCAGACGCCCCGGACCCACTGCCACTCACCCCGAGACGGGCTGCCTGCACCTGCAGCCGAAAGCAGCCTCCGAGGCTGCGGACCCGAACACCGGGGGACGGGGCTCGGGAGGCCCCGCAAGGCATCCCACGGGAACCGCAACCCGTCCGGGGGCCCCGCCCGCCCCCGGCTTCACCTGCACGGGTCAAAGGTCAACCCCCAACCGGATGAGAAGCAGCTGGTTTCGGCGAGGGGGGAGCGCGGGGCCGGCCCGTGGGGATGAGCAGGAGGCGCGCGGCGAGGTCCCAGCTCCGGCCCATCCTCCCAGGAGGCCGGTGCCTGAGCTCCCGCCCCGCCAGCAAGTCGGGGTGCCCCGGGGGGGCCGCTCTGCCAGGCGCCAGCAGCCAGGACTGTGGGAGCAGTGCCCTGGGACCTTCTCGGTTGGTCTCATCCCTCCCACGGGATTGTAGGTCCTCCAGGGAACGGGCGGGTGCCACCCTGGGTCCCCAGGGCGGGGTGAGCGAGGCACAGGGGGGGAAGGGGCTCGCCGCTCTGTGTTCCGGCCAGAGGCTCGCCACGTGCTCCCTGAGCCCAACCGAGCAGCTCCCCCTGCCGAGCTGACCGTCAGAGTCCAGGAGAGCAGCCAGCCGACCCGCCACCAACCCTGCATCAGGCCGCGGGGCCTCCCCC